>RJWH01000307.1:515012-947601 GCA_004363575.1 Solenodon paradoxus
AAAAAAAAAAAAAAAAAAAAAAAAAAAAAAAAAAAAAAAGAAGACAAGAAAAGAAACCAGTACAGACAGCCATACTTATATCAGATTATAAAATAGACTTCCATTAAAAAGATAACAAAACACAGGGCTTGACATGCTATAATGATTAAAGTGTCAATTCAGCAAGAGGACATGCTGTAATATATATGCACCATGTGAAGGAGCATCAAAATATATAAAGGAAGTATTAATGGAACAAAAGAAAGATATCAAAAAGTAATACAAATAGTTGAAGACCTCAACACTCCACTTAAAACAGTGGGCAGATCAACAATATAGACCATTTACGGGGAAATAACAGCTTTAAATGACAAGTTAGAACAGATGGGTTTAATGGACATATACCTAATACTTCATCCAAAGGCGGAATTAACATTTTTTCAAGTGCTCATGGAAAATTCTCAAGGACAGACCATATGCTGGGAAATAAAACATGCCTCAACAAATTTACAAAGATAGAAATCATAGCATCTTCTTCAATCACAATGGCTTAAAACTAGACACCAACCACTAAAAGAAAGATGAAATATTCTAAAATGTGTGTGGGGTTTTGGGTCACTCAAAGAACCCACAAGAGAGTTAGGCAGGTAAGCAGAGATTTAATTAAACGGTAAAGGAATGGAGCTGACCAAGGGAGGTCCAGACCCATCCCTTGTGCCAGCAGCGTGGATTTTTAATGAAAAAACCCACATGGTGAGGAAGGAGGCTGAAGAGAGGGTCGTCAGGCCAGGTTTCAGTTCCTGGCTGGGCAAGGGGAAGTTATCGTTTGAAGTTATTGGTGGGCTTCTCCAACCAGCACGGTTCCTTTGTTCCTTTGTGCGGAGGATCCGTCCTGGTCACGTACTACATGTGGGACACATCCCACAAGTCAGACTTGTCTGTGGGCTTTCCTTATTTATCCTGATGACCGCATTCCTTTGCTCAGTCGGATGGCCCAAGGGACAGTTCACTGCCCTGATACCTGAACTTTGATCCCTGGCATAAGGCTTGCTCTTGTGGGGGTCCTGACAATGTGGATGTGAAACAATACACTTCTATTGACTCTTGAGTAAAAGAAGAAATCAAAAGAGAATTTTAAAAGTACTTGGAGACAAAAGAAAATAAAGATACAAGCAAATATATTAATGTAATGTACCACATCAATAATAGTAGGAGAAAACCGTATGATGATATCAATAGTTGCAGAGAAATCTTTTGACAAGATTCAGCAACCATTTATGATAAAACACTACATAAAATTGGAATAGAAGGTACATACCTCAACATAATAAAGGCCATATAAGACAAACCCACAGCCAACATCATACTCCATGGTGAAAAACTGAAAGTGTTTCTAAGACCACTCTTACCACTGCTATTTGGCATCGTATTGCAGGTCTTAACCAGAGTAATTAGGCAAGAAGAAGAAATAAAGGAATACAAATTGAAAAGGAGGAAGTAAAACTAACACTTTTTGCAGATGATATGATAATACATGTAGAAAATCCTAAAAAATCCATGGATAAAAACTGTTAGAAGAAATCACTGAGAAAAGTAAAGTAGAAAGTTACAAAATCAATGCACAAAATACATTGCTTTTTATGCAAACTATGGTAGAATAGCATGAAATCAATAATAGGATCCCATTTATAATAGAAAAAAAAAAAAGAATCAAATACCTTGAAATATACTTAACAATGGAGGTGAAAGACCTGTGCCATGAAAACTATGTAACTTTCTTAAAAGATATAGAGGAAAATAAAAAGATATTGAAAGATATCTCATGCTCAAGTTTGTCAAGAATACACATTAAAATGACCACCTTACCTAAAACAATATACAGGTTTAATGTAATTACCATCAAAATTCCCCTGGCATTTTTCAAGGAAATAGACCTAAAACTTTAAAATTTTTATGGATTAATAAAAGATCCTGAAAGTCAAAATAATCATGAGAACAAAGAACAAAACTGGTATTTTCACATTCACAAATCTTGACCTATACTACAAAGTGGTAGTGAGCAAAATTGTATAGTACTGGCATAATAACAGAAACATAGTTCAGTGTAATAGAACTGAGTCACTAGAAATAAACTTACTTATGTATGATCAGTTAATGACAAAGAAGCAAAGATCATATGAAGGATTATTATTTTTAACTATTTTTAATAAACAGTGTAGGGAAAACTGGACAGCCACATGCAAAAGAATGAATCTAGATTCCTCTCTAATGCCATACACAAAATTTAATTCAAAATGGATTAGAGACTTGGATACATGACTAGTAACCATAAAATACTTAGAATAGATGAGACATTTCATGACATAAACCTTAGAGGTCTTTAGAGACTCAACTCCAGATTCAAAAGAATCAAAACCAAAAGTAAACAAATGAGACTACATCAAACCCAAAAGCTTCCGCACAGCAAAAGAAACCATTACCAAAACAAAAAGACGACATACTGACTAGGAGAAGACATTTGCATTTCATTTATCTTACAAGTGTTTAATACACAAAATATATAAAGAACTTACGAAATTCAAAAACAGAAAAACAAATAACAATAAAAAATAGGCAGAACTGAATAGGCATTTCTCCAAAGAAGACATACAGATGGCCAACAGACATATGAAAAGATGTTCTTTCTCACTTGTTATTGGGGAAATGCAAATCAAAACAAAAATGAGTTATCACCTTACACCTGTGAGATTGTCTATTATTCAAAAGTCTAGAAACAACAGATGTTGGTGAGAATGCAAATACTCTTACACTGTTGGTGGGAGTACATTTTGGTGCAACTCTGATGGAAAGCAGCATGGAAATTCCTCAAAAAATTGAAAATGGAAATCTTATAAGATTCTGTCATTCCACTTCTGGGTACTTACCCAAAAGACACAAAAGCACTAATTCTCAGAGATATATGCACCCCTATGTTTATTGCAGCATTGTTTATGATATCCAAGAATTGGATACTATTCAAGTGCTCATTGTCAGGTGAATGGATAAAGAAGGTATATTATATTTACACGGTGGAATACTACATAGTCCTTAAAAAGATGAAATCCTATCATTTGTGACTATGTGGATGGAACTAGAGGAAATTATGCTAAGTGAAATAAATCAGGAGAATGACAAACACTGTATGTTCTCATTCATATGCAGAAAGAAGGGGGAAAAAAAGCAAAAGAACAGATTAAACAAACATTGGACATTAGCAACAGAACTGAGGTTACCAGTAAGGGATGGGGTAGGAGGATGGGGGCAAGAGGTGATGGGATCTAGTGGACAATGGTGAAGAACTTATGGTAATTCAGTGGTGGCCAGGAATGCTGTTGTGTATGTAAAAAGTGGGAATACTGAATATATAGGCTTATATTAATTTGTAAATCAATGTTACTTCAATAAATATTTTTTTTTTTTTAAAAAAGAATGCCAAACATTAAGACTGATTTTGAAGTTATATAGTTTTGCTTCTTACTTTTACATCTTATGGAAAGGCTATTCTGAGGTCATGTTCCTGAATATGTTCATTTTTGCCACCTGAAGGTGTAAAAACTATGTGTGGATATAAAAAATGTGTTATCTTCAAGAGTTGCACAGATCTTAAAATGCTTGTGTTTGACATACAATTCTACATTACCAACTCTTCAATTTTCTCTGTGAAATAGAAGTCAGTGATTCTGGGTAGACGTTATCCTGAATATGGACTATTGCGACAAGGAGAAATTGTGACAGAACAATTCAGCTCATGCTATTTTTTTTCTCTCCTCAGGAAAAAGAGTACTTTTTTCTAAAGCAGCAACCCCCAATCTTTTGGTCTCTGGACTCCTTTACATCCTTAAATATTACTGAGAACTATTTTTCCAATTTTATTTTATTAAGATAAAGTGTAACTTGCAACTATCAAACTTACACTATTAGATATTAATATTAAGAAAAACTTTAAAATATATATTAATTCATTTGAAAATAACCAAAGTAAACTCATTTCATGTTAACAAAGTAACATTTTTATGAAGAAATAATTTTTCCAAAAAACAACAAAAAATTATCACAGTGGCATTTTTGCAAGTCTCTGAATGTCTGAATGTCTCACTTGATACAAGACCACTGGGTTCTTATGTCTGCTTGAACATTCAGTTTTCTGAGAGATCTGAGGTATGCTACGTAGCCTTAGGAAGCACTACTATACACTTGCCACAAAAGTAAAAAAAAGTACAAATAGTATCCAACTGTTTCAGTGAAAATTTTATCTTGTGGACCCACTAGAGAGAAGCACTGTTCTAAAGTGAAATGTCAATCTGTTTCAGAAAATGAAAGAGCACAGTGAAGGATGATTTGGAAGGAATTTTACTGCCTTTATTGCCTCAGAATACCTGAGTATGCAAGCAGGTCACAACATAAAAAGTCTTAGCATCATTTGCTTAATTTTGTTCGGCTGGCTTTCTTGGTATACCAACTGAAGTCTTCATTTATGCCATGGGTAGTTGTTGCTGGTCTCCTAAGCAAGTGCCCAGGTCAAATAGGTTCTGCTTCTTATTAGAATAATTTCTGTGCTTTATGTCATTGTTACTATGTCTTTGATAGTCAACATAAAGAACTAAGGTTCTTCACTTCTGAGGTATGCAGAATCGTGTAGAGGCCTAACTAACAAACAGCAATGACTCAGAAGAAACCCTGCCTCGCCAAGCAAATGCTCAACGAAATCCATTATCCCTTTTCTTTCACATAGCATAAAAGTCTCCCTGAAGTTGATTCTTGGGGAACGGTGCTTTGAGAGCTATATCCCTGCCTCCTTTATTTGCTGCAAATAAATAAAATACTTGGCTTCCCACGATTTGCTCGGATATGTTTTGAATGGCGCTCCCCAAGCAGTGGATCCCTTAATTCAGTAACAAAGGTATCTATTATAGCAAACATAGCTTTGCAATATTTGAAAACTTATCAATATTTAGTTCCTTTTTTTTTTTTTTACTTCAGAAAAAGATGTTAGGAATCATTAGGTTTGTTTCTGTGGATATTACATTATGGTGGAAAAGATTTTATTTGTGCTGGGAAGAGAGATTGTTAGCCAATCCTTTCCTGTCTGGTCATGTTATTTCGGAGGTCTAGACATGAATTACTCTCTCTGCTTTGCTAATCCACTTCAGCTATATTTTATTTATGAGTAATTAATCTAAGAGAATGTTTTCAAACAATGTTCATTACAATTCACAATGCATTTTACATACAACACACCACATGCATTCATAAATGCATACAACTGAAACAGCTTTAAGAAATAATTTCAATCTCTACATTTGAGATTTCTATTCTAGTCCACTCTAGATGCTATTTGACCTGATTCAATTTAAGTCCACTTTATTAAAATAATAATATTGTAAGCCACTAATTTAATTTCACAATTGATTTTGGGATTGTAAGGTCTAGTTTGGAAACACTGAAAGAAACTTCTTTCATTTTTCCCCACAGCTCTGGGTCTGGAAACGACGTCTTTAGACTTTACATGATCTGTGCCTAGGCGGTCTCAGAGCCTGAGCCACATGGGTACATCACTAAAAGAAATATTTTATTAACAATCTTACTATTCTCTGTGCTGCACATTTTCATAGATACCTTTCTAATGTGGGGAGACTGCATCAGCAACTTGTCAGTGACATCACATTTTACCTGTGATCTCTCTTTTCCCTTAATAATGAATGATAGAAGAACCCACATGATAAACTAGGAAAAGGGGCTTTAAAAATTTGAATCTAAAGAGAACCAATGGGTCCAAGGTATTGTTTCTTTTTCCTTTTCCTCCAGGGTACTCAGAGCAAAAGGAAAGCTATCTGCTATGTTCAGAGACTGCATATTTTCTCTTTCAAATGAATCCATTAAAATCTAGGGAGCACCTGCTGACCAGGGCACATTGTTATTCAGTGCTGACTCAATATTTTCAGGGAGAATGGAATAAAAACTTTTCTTTTAAATATTTTAATAATATCTACTGACCGTGTGTCCTAGCAGTTGTTTTATTTTTGCTGATATAGTTGAGAAAACAGTTCTTCATCCAAGGAGAGCATGGGTTTCTGCTGGAAACTTGCACAGTTCTGAGTTCTGCATTTTTCAGAGCATGCCCGAAACAGAACCTGTACTTTCCATTACTTCCCTCCTCCAAGTTCAGCACCTAAGTCTGCATCCCTTTCTTCTGTTTCTATCGCCATCCACTGTACTGTATAGCATTACCAGAATTGCCGCAAGAAGTTTTTCAATATAAAACTTTACTTAGAAGTCAGTTTGGGCACAACAAATTAAAAATATCAATATGGTAGTAATTTAAGGATTTTTACTAGTTCTTAGAGTCGTTACTGTAGATTTCTTCCTGGGAACAGGAAAATTTCAAACAACCATCTGGTCTTCCTTGCTACTTTAAAGGATAGAATACCCTCAACCTTCTCATTTCCTAGATCTTGGTTCTTTTCTGAATTGTTTGCTCACATTTTATTTTTTCCTCCTGAAACATCAACTGTAACAAATGGATAGGCTTGAACATATATTCATTTACGTGCCCAATTACATTAAGTAAGTACTTTGTGCTCCTGTGGACCTACAGCGTATTTCCCACATGACTGACCCTATATATAGTTCCTATATTCTCAGAAAATTTTCCATTACTATCTGTATTCACATTAATATTTTTAGATCATTTCTATTTTTTTGATAATCACAAAAGTTAAAACTAATGATTTCCTCTAATAAGTTTTTCTTCAAATATAATGTCGAGTAGAAAAGCAATATATAAACCCAATAAAAGAGGAACATTTCTATTTGAGAAGAGAAGAGTTTTGGAACCCAGTCAATCATCATTAAAATCACCATGTACCTGATGAAATTTCTAAGTCATCCTCAGAATAGACATAAAACCTACTAACACATACATGTGAGCCCAGGCACGGAACATGTGTCTAAACAAACAGTTCCATCACTCCTCTTGGATACTGGGAAGCTTTTGAAAAAGGCAAACTAAGGCACATTGATTTCTATTTAAATATTTACTTGTTACAACCATGCATGTTGAGAAACCACTATTAAAACTACTTAATTGAAAGCATATGAATAACGTTTTTTATTGATCTGTAATGAGAATGAGAGAACAACTGCAGACAAAATACTTCTGCAGATTTTCAGAAGACAAAAAAAACAGAGGGAGAAATTTTAAGTGAGCCTAAAAAATTTAAAGAAGAAAAAAAATGCTACAACTTAAGATTCTGAGGCAGGGTCACCTAAAGATGATACTGAAAGTATTTAACTATTTGTACAACTTTTGTTCTGAGAAGCAAATTCATGTCAAGGCTGGACAAATATTAGTCCTGACAAAACTGATGAAAAGAGTAATCCCCCTAAGTTCTGTTCACGGCTGCATCACTCTTGGGGAAAAGGGTATGAAACATGGGCCAGAAAACTGGGAAACTACTAAGTGTGTATAGGGAGTGTGTACTTACATAAGTACTTATATAGCTCTATGTGTTAGACATCATTTTCGGTGTTTTGTAAATGACATATTTTTAATTCTCTTTTAAACCTAGGAGTAAAGTACTAACATGATCCTTTTAAAGATAACAAAATAAGACAAAGAAAGGTTAACTTGCTCAAGGTAAACCAGATAGTAAGTGATGGTGCTATGATTCAAATCTAGGCAGTCCGATCCCATTTTCTTAATGATAGTGCTATGTTGCTTTGCCTTCTTTTCCTCAGGGGAATTTGAATAGACAGAGTTGTACTCAGGGGAACTTAGGCAAAGCAGAAAGGAAACTCAAAGGGAGAGACTGAAAACAGTGAAATTAATTTCTGTACTCTGAATTGCGTGACCACCAGGCCACTCTGCTCTCAAGATGACAGCATGGAGGTATTATGTGCTCCCACCCCTATAAAAACACATATTTTCAGTAGACAGCTAGATGTGTGCCTGAAGAAATAAAACATCGCAAGAGGAAAGAGATTCACAAGCTGAACTGGGATGCTCAGTGAAAAGGTCGACTAAATATCTGTATATCCTAAAATCCAACAACAGACAGGCCTCACCTTATCAATTTTCTTTTCTTTTTTTTTTTTTTTTTTGTAAGTGAAACAGAGCAGGATATGTTCACTAAGAACCTGAAACAATTTCAATATGAAACAGATATTACCAGTACTACTGACTGTTACAATAATTATTCAAAGCAATAGATGAAACCAAGGAAGCAATTAGTAATGTGCTCAAAATAATGTTGCATCCATGAAATAAGATCTGACCTCTATGACAAAGGTATCATAAGAAAATGAGAATCAACTGCCAAAAAACTATTAAAAATACAGCAAAATTTTAAGATTTTCAGTAATGGGTTAGAAAATAAAGTTTCAGAAAGCTGAATATAACAGTAAAGAGATAAAATGTAAGAATGACTTTCCTAAATTTTATTACTTTCATTTGTAAGTCTATGCATAGTCTTGAATTTGCTTTAACAACACCGTCATAAAAATAATTTCTGTGTACACGTATGCTTTCTAAATCCTAGTCCCATTTTTGTTTTTGGTTCTATTGCTTAGGTTGAGACTGCCAGTACAATATTGAGTATTAAGGATAATAAGAGAAATCCTTATCATTTTCTGATTTTAATAGTAATGTTTTCTAAATTTTACCACTAAACATGTTTTCTAACATTTGTGCAATATTATTTGATTAAATTTAAGGAAGTCATATTATATTCCTACTTTTCAGATAATTTATAATTGAAGACGCCTAAATTATATGAAATGCTGGGAATTTCCTATTAAAATATATTAAGAGGATAAACTATATATGTAAATTTTCTGATATCAGAAAAATTATTTTATTGTTGGAATAAATGATCATTCATATTCTAAATGTTAGAATTATTTATGTTCATAAAACACTAATAGATTCAGTTTGATGTTAGCACTAAATTTTGAGATTTCTTATATTATTTTGATAAAGGAAATTATCATTTTCTCTAAATTTGCTATACTTTTACGATGTTATCATAAAATATATGTAGAATTATTAACTTTGTGGGTAGTTTTCTACTAGTATTGCAAAGTAGTATAAAAATTAGTAAAAAAGAGTAGTAAAAAAAAATAACCTGCTTCTCAAAAGCTTGGTAATTACCACTCATAAAACTCTTGAAATTTGTGCTTTTTGGGAATGAAGGTAGAGATATTTGAGTAACAATGTAATTTATTCAATTTTCAGTACATTCAAGTTTTCTATACCTCTTACTAGTTAAATTTTTAGTTACGTGGGCATTTCATGGCATTTTGTTGGCCTAAGGTTGACTACTGGTTTTCATTAAGGATTTTATATTTGTCTTTAGTATTTTTTTCTTTTCTCTATGAATATCGATTACCAATCTTGTCTAAGACTCTATATTAATTTCCTCCATTTTTCCATTTTATCTTGTACTTCATTAACGTTTCTCATATCTGAAATTCATTTTATAATCTTTCCTTGGGTTGCTTCTGTTAGCCTCTTAAAAAATTGAGTTAAATTATCTACTTTTAATAACTGTATCTAAGTCTGTAATTTGTATAATATAGTCCATTGCATATATTCCATAAATATTAGTATATAGAACTTTCACCATTATGCTGTTTTGAGTATATTTGTTTTTTCCCTCTGTATTATAGAAATAACCTTTTGTCCAAATACATTTGATGTGTAATTCATTATTATAAATTACATTCCATTATGCTTCAGTAATTCATTATACTTCATCAACTTCTAATTTAAATGTTTTTTTAAATATGGACTGTACGACATTGATTTTTTGAAATATATAAGAATTACAAATATCTAAACTTAAAAAAAATTCTGATTGCTTTTTTATTTTCTCTGTATTTTCCTATAAAGCTAAAATTGCTCTAAAATAGCCTTTTAGTTTAAAAAAGAATGATTAAAAATTGGTGGGTAGTTTTGGGAATCTAACAGCATGGTGACTATAGCTAATAATGAATTATGTACTGAATTTTGCTGAGAGTACATTTTAAGTGTTCTCAACACACACACACCAGTTTGTTGTACTCAGGGGAACTTAGGCAAAGCATTGAATTTCACACAAACTCAGTGGATGTGTGAGTAGGCTTGACATACTGGTTGACCGTGGTGAACATTTCACAACATACACATATATCAAACCATCTATGGTATACCTTATATACCAACTAAATATACATATATTTTACTGGTCAATTATACCTCAATCAAAATTATGTAGCTTTTTTGTGGGGGTAAGAAGAAAACTATAATTTTCTACATTATGAAGTGAAAGTAGAACTCTTCTATGCAGTGATTTTTTGGAGGATTCTGACATCACCTCTTAAAGCCATTAAATCAAAACCAGAATTAGAATTACTGGCTCAGTTCAGAAATCAGTGGGTTATTATTATCACCTTGATTCAGTTACAGGGTAAGGCCATCCCTGATTCTTTCAAGTTTTCTATAAGCCCCACATGGGAGAAGTTTGACTCTTTTCTCATCTTATTATAATGAGATAGGTTGTAGTTTGCCACCAGATATGGGGCAGTTTCCATCCTTACCACTCCATAGGATTAGTGTTTCTGATTCTTTCACCTGCTTTGGGACCTGGAGACTAGAAGGTGTTTGGCATCAACATTTGGCTTTGTTTCTGCTCCACATCCTTCTGAGTCAGCCAGTAAAACAGCATCACTGCTGGGGAGGTGCAATATCTAAACGAAAGTGACCATTCTGGCTTGGGAAGATCTGGATTCAAGATTTTTCTCTACCAGTCATGGAATGTAGGAAACGACTTCTTTATGTAATTTGAAGTAATGGATATGTATTTTAGTTGACTGCATTTGAATCAGTCTTACAAGTAAAGGATGATACATGTGACAAATAATGTTATACAGTATCAGTGAATCACTAGAGATTATTCTCAAGATGAACTAGATATAATTAAATTAGTATTTCAGAACAGTAGGCCCGTTTATTTACAAAACCTTCATCTAACAGTTTTGGTCTCAAAGTCTTGAAAATCATTTGGACTTATATCTACATTTTAATGATGAGTTTTGGGAGACCGAATAATGAATGACAACCACTAAGAAAGACCTGGGATATAAACATGTCTTTTTAATTCTACCTCCCATGTAATTCTATTATGCAATAAATTCTCCTTAAAAACAAGTTAATATACATCACTGTACAGAGCATAGCTTCAATTATGATGGCTTCATGAAAGACAGGAAACTCCTTTAATCACTGCAAAATAATTCAGTGCTTTCTGCTGTAAGTGCAAAAGAAGTTTTCTGTCTTGAATGTTTTCTGAAAACTTGCTGCATTTACAGAGGAAAGATATGGAAGTAACTGATACAAACGATTTTTAAAAATTGATAGTGAAAACAAGACAGTGCAGGTCTACATCATCATCACAGAACCCAGGAATGCTGGTAAAAATCGATGATCCCAGCAGGCTTATTGAAACTGGGTCTACAAAGTGCAAGTTGATAATAAAAGTCTGCTGTTTTGGTACCTCAATGTCATCTGGAAAACACAGTCATCTGAGGGCTCACAGTTTAGCAGCTTCTCAGCCTATACTCTGTCACAAGAAGTATGTCTGGCAAGTTTCATTGACATAACTTTAGAAAGATTTGAGGGACATTGGTAAGCAGGTTTACATTTCCAACAGCTTTAATTTCACTCCCCAACTTCTTAGAAAGTGTAAATATCTGCAGGGTGCCATGGCCCCTATTTTGCTTCTGCCAGCTCTTTCTCTTTGGGGTTCCTCCATGGTCTTGTCATTTCTCACATCTACTTAAGGACGCCTGAAACACCATCTAAGCAATGGATCAAGCCTGGTCTTAACACTTCAGTATGTGTCAGAAATACAGATTTCCGTTTACTTTAGTTTGCTAGTCTAAATGATTCATTATGTATTATGAAAGTCTTCAATGAAGTCTATATGTGTGTTAGCCATAGAATAAAATTGTATATATATGCATATATTTATATCAGCTTGAAATGCTAAAAATTGGAGGAATTAAAATATAATCTTATATTTAGAATTTCAAAGTCTTCACATTTTATCTAATTTCAACATACGTGGGGACTGGTGAAGTTCATTTCAGTATCTTGATTTTTTGAACAAACAATTATTGTAGAAGTGGGATTAAATAACATTTCTTCCCATTTTTATTCTTATGTTTTATCAGATTCAGATACTTTTTTTTTTTTTTACCTTATATTTCTTCACCTTATATTTAAGGCTAGAATTATATAGAAGTAGATCAGGCCAAAAAAGACCAAGAAAAATGAGAAAAATGATATATTTATATGATTTAAAAGACGCACACACACACACACACACACAATTTGGGTTTAAATAACCTATCTCCACAGCAATAATCATATACCTTTTGCTCCTATGTGCTTAAGGCTTTCCATTAGGT
Source organism: Solenodon paradoxus (assembly GCA_004363575.1). Classification (NCBI taxonomy): domain Eukaryota; kingdom Metazoa; phylum Chordata; class Mammalia; order Eulipotyphla; family Solenodontidae; genus Solenodon; species Solenodon paradoxus. Next base: position 527,478 of record RJWH01000307.1, read on the forward strand.
AACCATATTTTCAGATTTGTCCTGTTCAAGTTCAGAATATTATGTACAATTTTTAGAAGGTATATGTGAGATATTCAGCCTCAGTATTCCAGGTTTCTGATTTCTCTGAAAGGCAACAAAAGATATTTAAATTGGGTTTTCCTTGGCATGTACTGCTTCCTACTATTCTGCTCAGGTTAGAAATAGTAGTCTTCTACAGTAGCTCTCAGAACGTGGGTCAGACTCCTCTGACACTTTCTGTATGGATATGCCCACAGGCACCACATCCCGCATTGAAGCCAGCTATAATACTTTGTGATGAGAGGAAAAATTGTACCCACAACTTCACTTTACTAGCAGGAAGCATTTATATTTGTTCATAATATTTCTCATGAGGTTTGCCAGGAAACATGATGGGAATAACTTTCTGCTTTCTTATTAATGACTTTGCTTTTCAGAATATATGAAAGTAAGAAGTTCAAGCTTTCTGACCTGAAGCAATAGCACAGCAAGGCAGTTAAGGTAACTACTTTCAGTAAGGGATCAAAACCTACTGACATATTGGATGTCAGCTTATTCACTGAGGTATGGATAATATTGCTCATGGCAATTTTATATCTCTGTGTTATGTTTACTGAGGTCCACAGTTCATATTGCAAGGATAATTTGCTAAATAACTGATAATTTTTACATATTTTCAGACAGAGAAATACTGCACTTCTATCATTTTTCCCAGTTTATTTAGATAAAGCTCTTCCCACTCAATTCACAAATGCTTCTTTTTTATTTCTCGAGTTATGTTTTAATGGCTTGGGAAACTTTCAATGTTCGTACTGCAGAAAGCCTTGAGGATTTCATTTCCTAAACAAGAATAAAATACTTCATTTTCTCTATGCAGGCTTTTATTACTTTAAATCTCTATTATCCATGAAAAGTTGATCCATAAATTTACACATGAAATGGCAGTATTCTTGTGCCTCATGCCGAACTCTGGTATTTTAATTCTAAATCATCATTTAGGTTAGCTGCGATCTGACTGTTACTATGGGAAGCAATAAATAATGTGAAAAACATTAAAACACTGAAATATTTACTTGAACTTGCTAGCAACTAGAAATTAAAAATAATTTAGCTTTTGGCTTTAAAATGAGAATGTTTAAGAACTGCTCATGTGAACTTATCTGCTCAGAAAAATCCTGTTTGATATCAGATACATGGGTTTTTACAAGATAAATATCTTATTTGGTATAAAATATTTATCTTTGAAATGCAATGATTTGCTCAAAGTGATAAATATTATAATTTAATTTTGTTAACTGTAAATATTCAAGGAGGTGATGATATCTTATATGACTAAGTGACACAAGACTTCAAACATCTCCCAAGTTACAGGGTAGGAGATAATTCTCAGAAAATTAAGGTGTGATATCAACAACTAAAAATAAATGCTACATTATATTTAGGTGGTCATATTTTACAGTGCTTCTTAACACTTAGGTGATATGACTTTCAAATCAGCCCTGTAAGGTAGGCAAATATCATAAGCCTATGAATGCATTGAAACAGTGTCTTTCTCAAATAAAAGGTTACCTTTCATGAAGACAGTTGGGAAGAATACAAATGCAATGGATGAGCTCATCCTGCTGCAGGAATGACAAAACCACAAGGTTCTCTGGTTATTGTATTCTCAAAGATTTAGAAGATACTAGAAATGCAATCAAGGCCGTTTTGTATACACCCCTGGATGCATGACTGCAATTCTATCTTCACTATGCAAAACTCTATGATAACATGGCGGTTTGGAAATTTGAAGTCCAACATGCAGAAATTCAGCATACATTTTTCACTTTTCTGCATGGAAGTGGTTTTTCTCCATGAACCAGCACAAATATGTATTTGTATGTCTCTCCCTGAGAAAGACCGGATGAATCAGGCTAACATTATTGGATGCCACAAGCAATTAAAGTTCTCCAACTTACATCTCTTGCTCTGTTTCCATACTAAGAAGATGGCATTCTGTTTCGACAATAAATATGCTTAACCTGTATGTTTCCAGTGGGAAGAGAAGGCACTTTTCAGACATACATATAGTTTAGGTCTGCTTAGAAATGATAAAATTATGAGGCATTTTGGTAAGATGGCAATGTAAACTCATTTTGGTTACATGGTGATGAAAAAAATCTTCTATTAATAGTATCTAACTCTCCTACTCTGGAGCTGTATTAGAATGAAGAGTCACCATAAAATGTAAAAAGGAAACTGGGAAAGATGCCATGAACATGCTACAAATGTTATATATTTATTCTATTCTAATTGATTAGGTGCTCACTAGAGGCCTGATATATCTCTAAGTGTTTGTAATATATCAGTGAGGAAGAGACACAACAAATTCCTACCTTTATGGAGCTTATATTTTAGTGGGAGGATTCAGAAAATAATGGTAAACATAAAAATAACCAATAAAATAATATGCTTGGAAATGATTAAGTACTTTGGCAAAAGAAAAACTCAGGCAGAGTAAGGGATGTTATGAGTCTTGGGAATCCAAGAAATTTATAGTATTCAACAGGAAATTCAGGGGATAGTTCACTGAGACGATAAAAATAGAGTAATTATTTAAAAGAGGAGACAGAGGTAAGCAAACAGTTAACTGGAGGGAAAGCATACCCTTCAGAGGGAATAGTTAGATGGAAGAAGGCCCATGGTAAATACAAATTCAGAGCTTGCTCATATATTAATACTATGGCTCAAGTTGAGTCCAAGGAAGAGAACAGATTAAAGACAATACTTGCCTCCCTATCCCAAAGCAGGACAAGTGATGGAGAGGAATGTAGGAGAAGCTTGCGAACCTCCCGTAGCTTACAGGGCTAAGGGCTAGGCAACAACAGTAGCATCAGAGTATTGCATCTTTACTTCAAAAAATCTCTTTGAATTAGAGGTGACTATGCTCAGCAAAATAATACAGAAAGAAAAAGAGAAGGATAGGATGGTTTCACATCTCTGTGGAACATAAAGATGCAAAGCAAACAGATACATTTCAACAGACTCCAGGTCGCACACCCAGATCTTTGGTTTTACGTGGTCTCCACACCAGCTTCTCAGCTGCCTGAGTTACAAGTGCGTGTCCATGTGTTGCTTGTGATTTGTAAAACTTCAGGGAAATATGAAAATCAGAGTTAGTTGAAAATTATCGACAAAAAGGCTAGCAAACTTGCAAATGTTGTCTTTGTAAAGTTTTTCTGTTTTTTTTCTTCAGGGAGTCCATCTAATGTGATGATTACTTTTTCTTTGGAAACTTTAATATTCTTTCAAGTTTCAACCCATTACTGTATTACAGTTCTGCAAGGCAAATGGGTTCTCCCACAAACTCTTAACAAAACAATCATTAAAGAATTCTTCAGAATATTCTGATACAAACAGGGATCAACATTAGGAATATTAAGTTAAAATGGCAAAACACTAACAATTTTCAGATTTATCTATGGGTTTAGAATGACTGCCTCACCTTGAGGCTTATTAAATTCAATGGAAAGATGGGATATTATTTTTTGAATTTGGAAAACTAAACAAAATATTTAAATATATACAGCATTAGTGATAAAAACATTTTAATATATGCTTAGAGATTTAAATTAGATGAATTTTGCTTCCTAAGTATAAACTTACCCCTACCTATTGTTCATGTTACCATGAAATTAAAATATCTCATGCTAGTCTTTAGCTTAAATATATTCAATTTTTGTCATTTGCTTGCCAGACCAAATTAATACTCCTTAGTATAATATAGGCATGAGGTTCCTTTCCATTTTGATTTCATAGGACTTCTTATGTATGCTACACCTCTGTAGCATGGAAGAATTCACTGTTCCCTAAGGGAATCATAGTCACTTATATATATTTGTTCAATTTTTTGGGGGGGGGCTGTAATCCTGAAATGACCTTGTACCCATGAGTAACAATTGCACCTTTTCTACCCAACCCCTCTGTGACTGCTACAAGGCCTCTCTTGAAAGCATGGGGCAGCTTGTCATTTCAGTCTCTTCTAGTTGACAGCTCATGGTAGTTACCATCATCTACTGTGGCAATTTCCTATTCAGCTCTCAATCCCACCCTCCTCAGGAAGGTGTACTATACAGAGTAGATATTTAGCATTTTAACGAAATTTTAAGAATATTACTTCCTAGACTAAATGTACCAAAAGCTTCAATAATAATAATTTAATATTACCATTTACTCAATAAAACAGAAATCATTTTGCACGTGATCTCCATATATGGTAAAGTCTACTGCAGTAGCTAATTTCATAGTAAAAATTGATCAAGAGATGATTTAGCTGCACAGGAGTTGTAAACAGAGCAGCATGAAATCTGAATTTTCAGCAAAAACGAAAAAAAAAATTTCATTAAAAAAATTTAAACTGTTTACGATTTAGTTCAGAAATTTCACTTTGGAGATTTTTGTCACTCTCCCCAGGGCTAAATATATTCCAGAATATATATTCACAAATATATATATATAGTATTCAAAACCTGAATAAAGATTCAATATGCTTTCTCTCTTAAAATATTATTACTATTTTTATAATGCTAGCTACCTGTTCTACTCCAAGGCTTGTGTAGCATTCTTACATCTTACATGTCCATTATTTTCAAGTGTGGAAGGAGGACTGTCTCCAGCCTGTGAATGAGTGCACTTGCATGTAAAGTTCTGGTATTAATCTTGTCTTACCCCAGGAGTGGCTGCCTTAGCCAGCTCTGCTGATTTATTATCATATATCAGTGCAAAGGTGATTATAGCAGGATGTCAAATGATTGGGAACCCAGTTTACTGCCAGGGGCTGCCCCTGCAGCTTTACAATTACTTCATTCAAGGCTGATTGTACTTCCCCAGGCTTATTTTTTTTTTCCTGGACAGAGGTATTTCTCTTGTCCTTGCAGTTTTTCTATGTGGTGATTTGGTAAGTACAACCGTTTCAGCTTAAACAGCACATTCTAACTTAAAGTCATCAGGACACTAAGGCAACATGGGGATTCAGATAAACTACCACAATTCCAGGCTGAGGAAGTCACTGCTCTCATCTTTGTGAAGTTTACATTGATGAGTTCTCTACCAGAGCACTGTGAGCCCCAGCTGGCTGCTCCTGCCAGATGCTGTTGCTAAGGCAGTTTGCCAGTCTCTTTCCTCTAGTTCTGCTTGTTTTCCCAGAGTTGTCTTGGTAGGCTATATAAATATTTTAATGATGAAAAAGCATGCAAGTGGGAATTCTGGGAAAGATCATGGCATACTTGATGACACAGAAGAAACTGATCAAAACAGCTGAAAAGAAATGAGAAGGAAAAATGAAAAAACCTTCACCAAGGCTGACATTATGGAAGGGTGCCAACCACGTGCTTCAGACAATTCAGACTGAGCCACATCAGAGAAAGACACCAGGAGAAAATGCATAGTGTTCTCTTTTCTAGAGAGTAGGAAGTGTTGCAGGAAATTATGGGGAGATCTTTCAAAAAAAAACCCAAAACCACCCAAAAATATACAGCAATTTGGAGGAATAAAGAGCCAATAACCTGCCTATGAGACAAAATGGGTGCTTGTTCTTCCTTTTGCTATATTCTTAATAGTGATATGAGATTATTCTAATACAGGGGAGGGCCTCTGTGGGGGCAGAAGAAGTGATAGACAAAAGGGTGGACCATAGAAAAGCCCGGAAACAGCCCACAAGGAACAATTACTTTAGTAAAGTCCAGAGCCTAGAAATGCAGCTGAAATGGTGAAGATGAAAGTACATGTAGATCACCACACTCAGTTTTCTTAGTCTAATTCCTCAGCGATGCTGTGATTTAATTTAAATGCAAATGTGCATTCTAGAAACACAAGAACATTCAACCAGTAGGAGGAGTTTACCAATTCCTACAACCCCCTGGAAATCAAAGTAGCCACCATAAACACAAAATGAATCAACTATAACTAAGACTACAACAAAAATTCGCTGAAACTACCCAGTTTTCCTCAGCTTGCAATATGAATGAACATTTAAAACCTATGAACCTGTGTCTTAAACTTGCTTACATAAACCACAGGGAGGGATGACAAGAACTTAAGTGCACTATTTTTTTTTTAGGAAATATGCAAATACTAGTATTGGTTAGGCTTGGTCTCACTTAAGCATAATTAATCACTAAAACAAACAAGAAGTTATACAAAATATCTGAATCAAAATAAATGCAATAAACAAAGCTTGGATAATACTTAACATTCCTAGACTTAAGATACCAAAATATGGTCTAGAATGGATCAAATTTTGAATCTGTGTCCCTAACCTAAATCCATTTACATTTACGTCACTCTTTCATAATGCCTTCTCTGTCACAAGTAGCAAGAATTTTAAGGGGATCACTAAGGCCTCCCTTCCAGGCCTAACACTCTACCTCCCCATCACAGAAAATTTTACACTGTTAACTCTCATTTCTTTTTCTTACTCTGCCCCTACCTTTTTTTTCCTGTTTACAAAATACTTTATCTTAGTTTAAGCAGCAGAGAAAAGTCAGTTTTCGATATTCTCTATTTCTTTTTTGGAAGGAAAAGTTCCTCCATTTCTCTTGGGTACTTTACAGACTATATGAATAAGCAAATTAATATTACTAAAATTAGTAAAATTCCAAATTTGATAACAAGCATATGGAGAATTTACATGGTGGTCAATTCTCAGGTACTAGAGGGTAGGCACCTACATTTATATCCTGAGCTGAGGCATGGAGAGGAGATCTGGGGTCTCTGGGGAAAGGAGGGGGTCACCACGTGGTGAGAAGGAATGACTAAGCCTCACTCTCGAAGTAAAGATGAATAACTCCTCTTTCTACATGCTTCTAGAAAACGGGGACACAAGACTGTTTTTTGATTAGAAGAGGGGCGGAGGCCCAGGAAGCAGGAGGTGTCTTATTTGATTAAAAGAAAGACCAAGGATTTAGAAGAATTGGAGCTTCTCCTTTCTCTCTGGTTTTGTCCTTCCCTGTCCTTGGTTCTTCATGTCAGAGCGGTGGGGGGGGGGCTTTTCTGGATACCAATTCTGAGATAGCGGGGTGTGTTCTGTTTCAGTCCCAGCAGGCTGCTTCCTGGAAGTTATTTTGATCCTATTGATTGATTAGAACCCAGAGTTTTATTTCTTAATGATACGCTGGATAAAAAAACATTTTTGATTAAAAATACATATAAAGCACCTCAGCTTGTTGACTCAATTATTGATCTGCCATAAATTAATAATTCACATATTATCTTGACAACGTGAGAAAGGCAACTCTAGAAGCAAATGTTGGATGATTTACTTCAGGAAATAAGCTATCCCCAGAACCTTTGAAGCAGAATAAACTTGGCTCCTTCAGAAATGAAAGCCTAAGTTCTATAAAATGAGAGATAAAAATGTTGATAATAAAATAGATTGAGATGAAAAAGATCCTGGCATATTTAGTGAATGAATTTAAGAGGCTAGAGACTGTCAATATAAAACCTAAAACTAAATTGAAGCCATATAATAGGAAATTGAAACTGCTGAAATCAGAACCATTAATGTGGATCATAGTTGGAAGGAAATGTTCCAGAATACAAAGAAAAGGAATAAAGATAAAAGTGACCAGAAAAAATGTATAATTTATATCTCACATTAATAATTAGTATAATTAAGGAAAGAGACACATATATTTGAGAAACTAATTAAAAATTGAAGGAAGAAAATAATTCCTGAAGGAAGACTGATGTCAACACATAGAATTATTTGTGACAGATATGCATAATGAAAAGCAATCAAGTGGGTATTTATTTTGGCAAACTTATTGGATTTTAATGACAGAGAATGATATATGCATCAGAGTAAAAGAAACATGTCAGATGCCATATAAAATTGGTATCGGTTTTAAAGGAATCATTTTCAATATCAGAAGCGAGAAGACTATAATGATTTACACCAAGTTTTGAGGAGAAAATGTGATAGAATGTATTGAAAGTTGCCAGAGTTGGCTTTTCCTTTTTGTGATGCATGTGTCTTGAGAAGAGTTGATGGCATGCATATCAACATGATGCAACAGAATAAGACCCGGCCTCATGAAGATCCATCCCCACCAGCTTTAGAGAATTAATAGTCACCTTACTAGTAATGCCTCTGTTCGAATCGCCTGACTTTCCCATCTTCCCCAGATGGGCCACTGCAGGGAAAAACAAAATGAATACAGACTGTCTCCAGTTATCTCCAGCTATAATATTCATCATTAAAGAAACACTGGGGGTTTCCTGGCTTTCAGCTGATGAATCTGCAGATGTCTGCTGCTCAGACTGGGAATCTAGCTATCACATCCCCATAAATTAACCTTGAGCCCTCTTAGATCCTCTTAGATCGCTTTGCAGTTTCAAACCTCTACTCTGCCAGCATGGGGGAGCAGGGGGTATAATGAGCAACTGGCATTTTCAGCTTTTCCCCAAGTATTTTGGAGATAGCAAAATCCTGGAGAACAAGCACAGTTGCAGAGACTCCAGGTCATGATCTCTGTCAACTGCTAATTGCTCAGAAAGCACCCTCCCTTGCAAGGACATCCAATCTGTGGCTGCTTGAATGGAGTAGCACTGGACTCCAGCTCCTTGGCTGTCTTCCCCCATGCTTGCGCCCTCTCCCCATCTTCTCCCTTCTCCAGTGCAGTGGCAATAGAATCTCTCATGTGAACCCCTGGCCAGGGAGTCCACCTTTGCAGAGAACTTCTTTTGGCTACTGACTAGAGTGCCTTTCTTTTCCTGGCTGTACTCTTGCTTGCACATAAACTGATCATCTGTGCTGCTTATTGGAGACTCCATTAAATTATTTCTTGGATGAAGCCAAGGACCCCAGCCGCATCCTACCACAACAAAAGGGCCATCACTTCGACCTTAACTCAAAAATTTAAAGGGAAGAAATACTGAGAATTTAGTTCCAGTTTCACTAAATGTACACATAGTACCAAATCCAAATCTACCATAGCAAGTGTATCAAGATCTGCACAAAATGTATTTTCTACTTTAGAGAGGAAAAAGAAATCATCAGACAAAAACTGATAGAACGCCCTGCCATCATACCTGCAAAAGTACCTGCATGCGGTCAGTCCTTCCTTTGTATTTTCTACTCTTGATTCTCTAATTTGTACTTGTAGTCCATCTCTTACCTCTTTGGGGACTTCACAATAATGATTATTTTAAATTATTTCCATAGTATTCTTCTCTTATTAATATAATTCCATACTGTGGAAAATATTCCGGAGAATTCTACCCCAAATCCCACAACTGCATAAAGTTATAATAGTCTCATTAAAAACAATGAGATAGATAAGTACGCACTAAACATGAAAAGGCTGCCCAAAGTCTACCTCTGTATATAGAAATACATACACATATCCCACAAATATGCTCTGAAGGTTTTTATTATACACACACACACACACACACACAAAATGTGTGAAATTTATCCCAAAACATAATAGAGATAAAAGTTTTGGAAGAATATACTAGACATTATAAGCATTTACACTTGGGATATGGCATTGTGGTAGGGTAGAATGTGCAGTTTTTTACACACACACACACACACACACACACACACACACTCTGGTACTCTGATATTCATTTGATATTTAAATTATTTAATTTTATAAATAAAAACCAAAACAAATTTATATATTGAAAGTCTCAATTGTTTACATTCAAAGCTAATTTAAGATTAGGAGAAAGAGAGGGAATCAATTGATTAGAAGAGTATAAAATTTAAAAAAAAGGTGTCATATAAATTTATCTCTTTTGGCAAAAAGAAAACTGGGATCTTGCTTATTCAAGACATGTAAGAGAACTAATAATCATCAAAAGCCAATAATGCAAGAATAAATATGTAAATATAAATAAAAGAAAAATGGAGATACTAAAAAAGAATCAATGTTATAAATAATAAACTAAAAAGATACTTAACTATATGAATTTGCATATATGCTACTCAGTTCACCTTTTTCTGTACGTGTAGTTATATTATAATGACTGAAGTCTCTGAGTTTTCTGAAGCACAATTTGAAAAATATAATTTTGTAAATATTGTTTTTTTATTTTCTTAAAAAGTAACTCATTGGAGAAATAATTTTAAAGCTGAAACTTTCTGGATTGAAAATGCTAAATATTTACATACTTGAGAATTTCTTGCTGACTTTCCTTAGGACATATATTTCATTAACAAGCAAAATTTAGAAGAACTAATAGAGCATAATGCATTCAGAGAAATTTTTGTTTTTATTAAACTGTCTTTACATGATTAAATTGCTTGGATATGTTATTTTTCTTTTTCTTTTGGCTAAATATAGGAGAATCAAATTAACACTTTTACTACATTTTTCTCACTCTTATTTCTCCAAATGCTTATATATTGTTAAATTTTTCTTGCTATTATCTATTGAAACTAATGCTTTTAATAGAGTAATTTTACAAAAATTATATCTATATAATATAATATAAAAATTATATTCTGTCTTTCCCTCAATAATTACATAAATTTATGAAAAATATTGGGTACATAAATATATATTTTTAGTATATAAATATACTCATGTGAAATTTATGTGAAATATTAAAAATAAATTACTCTCTTGAATATATTTATTTTATTGCAAAATCAAACTATATCTTTCACTTTTATACCATCAAACCAAATCCTTAGCATCAACCAAAATGGAAAATAAAATCCACTTGATTCATTATATGCGTATAAATAGCTGATCAAACATTTGAATTAGTTATATTTATTGACTTTAATTTTACTTGAAAATCTTTATGATCGACCAAAATGCAAAGAAAATAAATTACAAATAGTGAAGGCAAAAGACACACTTGGACAAGTCCTCATTTTTATTTCAGACTATGTTTACTTGTAGAGGTTTGCATCAACCCTTAATGTTTATGCTAATTTGTGCACTGTGGAGGCATATAAGATTGTTAGCCAAATCAGCATATTGCCTATGAAAAACACAGTGGGATAGGAAATCTCTTGTTCTTGAATTTATAGGCGGGTATTGCTGCTAAATCATATGTCTGGGAATTTTCAGTGGTCATAAGAATAATTAAATTATTTTTATAATTTATTTTTGAATAAATGTACTTATGTTGCTTTTTTCCTCTCAACAAGCCTTAATGATTAAAAAACAAAACAAGTCACAACACCTAATAAATGCCTTTGGAATATACATGCTGACCTGAAATAAGAGGACTGCATAATTTAATATACCTTTTCTCGTTAAAACTTCTAGTTAAAAACTATACATTCTACATGCTACTATCTAATACAAAACCACTGCACATTCAAATCAGCATTAGCAGCAGATATTTTGAAAAGTGTCAGGTGGTTACTGGAGTGGAGAGTCCTGCGGCTGTCGCCAAGGTGTTAGGTCCTATGACTGGGATTCTCTTTCCTCAGTTCTTTAAGAATCAGCTTTGCTGTGACTTCCATTTTCATGCCAAGATATTTATCTGAACAGGATTTGGTAGAATTTCATAGAGCTTAAATAGGAGGAATTGTGTAATACTCTCGACATTTGAATCTCAGCTCCATTCTATATATTATTATATTAATGCCTCTACCTTTTTTCACATGGTCATGATTTATGTATGCCAGAGAAGTGTTTCCTCACCATATGCCTAGGAAGCAGAAATTTCGAGAGCAAACTTCCATTTTTTTTTTTTTTTTTTGACCTTTCTCTAACAAGATTGCTTTCCTTCTAATCTGGAAAATAAAAAATAAAAAAATACTGACCGAATAATTGTAGAGTCTCTGAGACTTATATCTCTATTGTCTGTTTCAGAGGGAGTTCTTAGAAAGTTAATTGACATGTCTAGTCCTGAAATTTCTATCTGTTATTAGATAATGGCAATAAACTGTCTAGCATATTGGAAGATTGTAAGATTCTGTTGAAATAATTTATGGGAAATTATTTAGGAACTATTGGTAGTAAACTAATGGCATTGTTAATATCAGATGATTTGATTAGGTCACTATTTCGTAATAATGATAAAATAATAGAGAATTTTAATACCTTTAGGTCAGGCTCTCTTTGACCATGGTAACTATTCAATTATTATCTATCTCTAATGTCTTATGCATTTATATTACCTGCTTGTCTACTGAAAACATTTGAGTTAACATTCCCTGATGCCAGCTTTAAAGCTGAATTATCATTATGATATAGGTTTACAGTTTATGCAAATTATTTCTATGTAATCAGAAATTCTATTACCAGATTGTGTGCTCTTTAATGTTTAATATAATGGTAAAGGCTCTATTTTATTTTGTATTTGCCATAAAAAGACACTAACAATAAAAAAATAATAATAATAATGTATAAAATTTGAGTTCCATAATGACCTTGAGAAATAATTCTAATCACTCCTGTAGTACAAAGAAATCCCAGTTTAATAAAATTTTCATAAGATAATTTTATTCCTTGGCAACAAGTATTTGTAAATGCTATGATATGAACCACGGTATTTATAGAATGCTTTGTATTTAATATGATGTTTTGGTATCAAAAATATGCAAAGTGTTTTTTGAGATTTTCTTTTTATTATAAAGAAACAATAAACAAACTCTGCATCCACCATAATTCAATAGCTGTTAAGAGGGAAAGAAATCTGGTGCTGCCTAAAGTATTTTTCAGGATAGATTTTTTTTAAAACATATAATTAAATTTATATACAGGTAAATCTTACAATTTGTATTTTGCATGGATGTGGAAAAGGAGAAATTTAATTTTGTGTCTCTGTGGAATTAACTGTACCACGATAAACTTTGCTTTATTGATTTGATTTATAAGTAGCTACTATCAGAAATTTCTATTTAAATCATGTTTGGTTATTAATATAACTAGATTGCTTTCCTCATTCTTTTTCTTCATAACACATTTTTAATAGGTATCTACTGTCATTTTATTTTTGTTTTGGATGGAAACATGAAAATGCTTAAAATATACAGAATGACACTGGAAAAAATGAGAAAGCCTTATAAATAGAGTCAACTTAAAAATCCTGAAATAATGAAAGGAGAAGCTTGGATTTAAGAGTAAAAGCATCAGATTGGAACCATTTAAAGTTTTCTTATACAATTATAGGAATTCGAAATATTTTGAGATGGTCAAAAAAATATATGACCATGAAAGGCATTAACAGATAATAAACTTTATTAGGGAGACACTGGATAAGATTAAATAAGAATTCCCACAGAGTAGGAATCTGCCCAGAGGCTACAGCATTGAGTCCCTACCAGGAAGAGGGGAAGGCACCTTCCCAGACAGAGAGATAGCAGAGAGTAGTTTCTGGTTCCAGGTGATGTCACTTGCAATATGGCAGGGAATCTTTGAGTCAGAGAATTCTGAAAGAAAATAATTGTTTAGACTATAATCAGATGGATAAAATTTTGAGCTTTACATTTGCAGGCATTTGAGCTAATGAGTCTCAGTTGATAGTGAATAAAGAAACAACCTAAGGTCAAATACATAGAGATCATCTTTGTCTACTTATTAAAGAGAATAAAATAGAAGAGCAACATAAAATTTATTCTATAAAAGCATCTCCAGTGAATACAAAGAACACTGATACTTTTGAGTCAAGAAGGCTGAGAACACTTTAGAATGATCCCCCTCTTATACCAAACTCAATTTTTTTGCTTTTAAGTAAAAGCGCACGCACACAGACACACAGACACACACACACACACGTAGCCATAGGAAATCATCCTACAACTGAGACCAAAGATCCAGAGGTAAAAAATGGGAAATGAAGTTTCTGGAAACACAAAGACTAGGCCTTGGAACCTGAGGTCTTCAAATACATGTTGGTTATGGCTATAAAGCAATAATTTTAAGCAAACAAAATTGGTTGAAGCATTTGTTCCATACATAAAAATTAACTAAAAATGGATCAAAGACATAGACGTAAGACCTGAAACCATAAAATACATAGAGGAAAATGTAGGAGAAATGCTCTAGGACCTCAACCTCAAAGATATCTTTGGGAAAGGAACAGCTATGGCAAAAGAAACTAAAGTAAGATTTAAGACAAGGGCGACATCAAACTATAAAGCTTCTGTACAGTAAACGAAACCACCACCAAAACTAAAAGGCAACCCATGGAATGAAGATATTTGCACAACACACATCAGACAAAAGCTTGATTTCAAAACGTATAAGGAGTTCTTATTCCTCAATAACAAAAAAGCAAAATGACTCACTCAAAAATGGGTAGAAGGACTGAATAAGCACCTCTCAAAAGACACAAAGATGGCCTACAAACATGAAAAAATGCTGTTTATCAATCATCATTAAAGAAATGCAAATGAAAAAAAACTATGAGGTATCATCTTACAACAGTGAGAATAGCCTATATCAAAAAGACTAGAAACAGCAAATGTTGCAGAAGCTATGGAGAAAAAGGAGCCCTCCTCCACTGTTGCTGGGTATTAAATTAGCACAATCTCTTTGGAAAACAGTATGATGTTTCCTCAAAAAAATAAAGATGTATCTACCTTTTGATCCAACAATTCCACTTTTAGGCATGTACCCAGAGAATACAAAAACCCTAATAAGAAAAAAAAATCTGCACGTTTATGTTCATAACAGCACAGTTAACAATAGCCAACATACGAAAACAACCCAAATATTCATCAACAGATGACTGGATAAAGAAGCTGTTGTGTACATATACTACTCAATGGAATTCTTTGTAGTAGGAAAAAAAACAAAGATGAAATGCTGCCCTCTGCAAAAATCTGAATAGAACTGGAGGAATTACACTAAGTGAAATAAGAAACAAAAAGAAAAATACAGGATGGTTTCACTCATGTGTGGAATATAATAAAACAAATGAACAAACCCTAACAATATTCACAGGATACAAGACAGTGACTAAATGGAGATGGGAGGGGTGAGAGAGGGAAAGAGGGAACAAAGTGGCAGTAAAGGCACGAGAACTCTGGTAGGTACAATGTGAAATATATGCAGACTGAGGTACAATTTCAATATCCTAAAATCCATATATCAATGTAAACAAAAGAAATAATAAAATAATTGTATATAAAAATGAGTTGAAGGTGGAATGGGTTGTCATCATGAAAATAAAACTGCATCTATATCTCTTCCCATTGTCTGGATAGATACAGAAACACGCTCTGGTAAGAGAAGTAGTAAGTTTGCCTCTTTGAGATGAGAAGCTGAGTATAAACATAATTATTAGATCCAAGACTGAACTCTGAGTTAAATAGTGATTCAGATCTCAGCTTCCTTTAGCATCATGGTATAAGGGAAATTATCTTGAGGTTTTTCCTCTGTGTGTGTGTGTTCACAAAATAAACCTTTTTCTTTATTAATTTTTAAGCATTCTTTAGTAGGAAACAGAACACATTTGTCATAGTTTATAGCTTTTTAAAATGTCTTTTGCTGCAACAAAAGCAGATAAAGTAGATAGAATGCTCTCTATTCTAATACCTCTGTATTTCTTCCTGATACAGTTTGCAAGACATTAGTCTTCTTAGAATAGTCATTCTTGAATTTTTTCCTAACTTCTTATGCTATTGGTAGAGTCTCTTGTGGAATTACTCTTGGTCTCCTTCTTCACATATCTCCAAAAAGACCACGATGTTTCCTCGGAACGTGAGTAGCAGTTTGCTACTAGGTTCTTTCCTAATGTCTCCGTATTATATATATAGTGTATTTTCTAGAATTTTAGTGGGAACATTAGCTCCGTTTCAGTAGTATTAGAGGTTTTCCCTTACTTTTACATCTTCCTGCTCATTTCCATCATGATTAATGAGAATAAGGTAGGAGGGGAGGTAGAAAGAGCATAACACATAATTATTTTACATCTTTATCCTGAATAGTTTATATTCCATAAAACCATGTTTACTAAACTTACTAATTACAGAATTAATTAGCCCATATAAATAAACAGGAGAATCAGTTTAAAACTACTGACCACTTTTACACCTTACATAAAGAACACTTAAAACAATTATCCTATTTTTATAAATTCATTGAAATTAACATTATATTCTCTAAATAATTGCCTGCAGTGTGAATATTCAACTAAGGTTAATTGTATACAGCGTTGAAACTCTTGTGAACATTTGAAAACAATCTGATGCACATGAAAAATTACCCTTATGATGGATGATATTATTTGCTTTCCCTTTCTATAGGATTATACATCAGTGTCTCATTGATGACAGGCTCTAACTTGGAGTGTTTTGAATCGGGGACTAAATGTCCCCCCTCAGCTCCACAGCAAGCTGGCTTAGCCAAAGGACTTGCTCTGGTTAACGGCTTGTGAACAGAAGTTATACAAAAAAAAAACAAAAAACGATAAAATCTGAATAGAGTTCATCATCTCTTTCTTCTTATCACGAAACTGGTACTGTCCCAGCTAAAAGTTGCTTCATCAGCTTGAATCCTAAGAGAGACTTTATGGAACAGAGCTATATAGTCAACCCAAGAAAGATGGATGAGGTATGTGAGGAATAAACATGTGTTTTGTCAGTCTCTGAGATTCCAGATCCTTTATTATCACAGCATATCTGAGGTTAAGCTAACAGGTAAAATCCTCAAGAAGAATTGTATTGATTTGACTCTAAAAAGCAGGGTGCAAATGTGATGGTTAAATTCTGTCACCTTGGCTGTGGTGCCCAGTTGTTTGCTCATACAGTGGTCTAGATATTATGATATAGTTGTGAAGACATTTTATAAATCTGTTTAACGTCTGCGATCAGTCGACTTCAAGTGAAATAAATTACCTTATATAGTATGGGTGGGGCTCATCCAGTGAGCTGAAAAGCTTAAAAGCAAAATTGAGTTTTCTCAGAGAAGACATTAACAGCACTATAACACAGAAATCCTGCCCGAGTTTTCAGTCTACCAATTTACCCTGTAGGTTTTGAACTTACCACCCATCGCAATTATTATGAGCTCATTTCTTAAAATAATTTTTTGAAGGAAAGGTACAGACAGGGATGAAGGCAAGTAGACAAGCAGACAGGAAGAAAGAGGAGGAAGAAACAATTTATTTAATTTTTATTTAATAGTTCACTTTGGTAGCTTCTTTGCCCCAAATGTGAAACTGGGTTCTTGGGACATATGTAGACTGTGCTCATCCAGAGTCAGAGAACCTAACAACCACTTCACCAGAGTGTGCCCAAAATAAATATTTTATACACCCATACACACACACCCCCCACTCTATTTGCTGCACTTTTTCTGGAGAAACTTTAATAAGTATCTAAAATTATAAATTAGATTCAAAACACTATTATAAAGTGACACAAAGAAATGTGTATGATTAATGTAGAAAGCTATGCTAGAGAAATAAGCTAAGTAGCTTAGGTAACACATTAATTTAAACTTGGTTTAATAAAGCATTTCCAACATTATAATTGCCTTTAAAGAGCATGAAGAAATACAAAAAACTATCTAGTGTTCAGAATAACATAAGCCTCATAGAAAAAGTCTGAAGATACCCCTTAATATTGAACTATAAATGGTTACCAATTGTGATGGAAAAAAATCTAAATGTCAGTAAGAATTCATATCCAAAACTACAGCAAAGTATTTATATAGCTATATCAATTTATCCAAGGAATAAAAAAAAGTTCACATATTAGGAAAGTGTCTATTTTTTTCCCACTATCTTATTTATCTTCAGTATTCTAGAAAACTTTTACTGTGTCTTAGCATTGCCCATATCTTGGCATTTACTTCTAACGCTGCTTGAGAGACATTCCTCAAGTGAGTATGGTCCCCTCCAGTGCTTTAATATCATTGAATCATCTATCTCAAAGCAGGAAACAAATCACCCCAAAACTTAGCACTTTAAAAGCAACAACAATCATTTATTCTCACATGGTTTCTGTGAAGAGCTTATCTGTGGCATACTGTGGAGAACTTATGTCTGTTTTAGTGTCTGGAGTCTTAGCTGCAAGACTTGAAGGCTATTTGTAGAGGTGGATGGTAGAGAGACAGAAGCTAGAAACATGCAATGGCTGAATTGAGGCTAGAATAGCCACTTCCAAGGTAGTTCACATGGCAGGCAAGTTGGAAACAGTATTATAGCTCCCTGTTTGGTGGATCTATACATAGAACGCACTGAGGGTTTTCAAAACACAATAACTTGCTTCTCTTGGAGGAAGTGATCCAAAAGAGAGAGCAAAGCAGAAGCTATCATTTAAACTTCTAGCTATTACTGCCACACAGAAGTTATTCGCTCTAGCCTCAGGAGGCATACATAGCATAACTTTGTCATGTTCTTTTATTATTAATGGAGTCACTACTTCCAGCCGACATTTAAGAGGAGGGAAATTTGCTTTACCTATGGATGAGAGGAACACTAATCTATGGAAATGTTTTAAAAACTATCACAACAGGAATATATCAAAGAAGATTTTGATGTGAGCTATCCAATATGCAATAAAAAGGTCTTCACTATAATATATTTAGCACAATCTGCATTTCTTAATATGTTTCTATTTCTTGGTTTCTAGATTCTGCGTTAGAAATGCAAAAATGTACCAAATCTTGCAGAACAGTGAATTCTAGCCTCAAACAGAGTCAGTCTAAGTCACATCTGACTTACGTGATTGTTTTTCATGATTCAGATTTTTCTCTAATGTCAAGCCTCATCTCTCTTTGCTACTCACCTTACATTTCATGGTCAAACAAGAAAACAAAGCTTTATGGTCAAACAAGCACACAAACTCTCTTTCTTCATTGGTGTATTTGCATATTTTGTTTTCTTTATATACGATTTTTCCTCACTCTCTTCACCTGGTTAATGACATCTCATCATTTAACTGTACCCAGTTGTTAATTTCTTCCCATCACCCTTCCCTTATGTCATAGGTTCAGTTCTCAGACTAACATACTTTGGCTTGGAAATTTGCATGGGAGGTTTATTAGGAATGGTCAGGATCAATATCTGAAAAGATGGAGAAAAGCTGGATTGGGTACAAAACACACAGGGATGTCATTGAATCAGAGGCCTCAGATAACTCCATATAAATTTGTAGTAGCCAGAAATGAATGCAAAGAGTCAGGTCTTTGTGCTCTTCTATCTCATGTTGAATTGACTTAGGGAGAAGGGTAGAAATTTGGCCAAGGAAACTACCTTGACTAAGGGCAATTCTCCAAAATGGTCTCAGCTATAAGCTGTAATTTGCTGCCATTGCTAGAGGACAGGCAAATGGCAGTCTCAGCCCTCAGAGGTGTATCTGAATGGCGCACCACATCATCCATTGTGGTTTCTCTGCCTCTACAAGTTTGGGTTACTTGTACTTCCCCATAACATCCCATATTCCCCTTAACAGAATTCTTACACTATTTGTAATTGCTCACTTATTTTATTTAATCATAAGCTTTCATAATCATTCTCAACATCTACATCAGACTCTTGTGCATGAAGGTACTTGATAACTATTGTGTAAATAAAAGAATGGACAAATAAATTCACTTTGGAATTGAGATTTAGAGACAAATAGAGGATATTGCCAGGTGTCCAAGAAAGGGAAGGCATGCTAGGCGGAGGAAACAAGTCATCCCAGAGGCATGAAAGCAAGACTGATTCAGAAAGCTCTGAGTAAAATAGGTCCATGTGACTGAGAGAAATGGAGAAATGAATAAATAAGAGACAATCAAGCTAAAGAGTTGGGTGAGGGTCAGAATATACATAACCTTGTAAACGATGTAAAAGGGTTTATATTTAACCAGTAAAATCTCCATTGAAAATGATATTTGAAAAAGTGCCAGTAATCATAGCTTCATAAATAATAAAGCACAACTTCCATTCCGCTTCTGTATCTATGTGTTTGCTCTCTGCACTTAGGCCATTTATATTTATGGCAGGTATATCTAGAAGATCAGATGTAGAGCCATGGATGTCAACCCAACACTACTTCGTTTCATTAGCAAACATACTTACCAATATACCTTTGATTTTTCATGGACTTTAGTGGAATTATTTGGGTCAGTTCACAGTGACATATGAATTTGTTATTCCAAATAAATGTCTATGTGATATAGGAACGCTAATTTATTTAACTAGATCTACGTCAATGTCACCCTGAAACAAAAGCAATTCTATTACCATGCCAACTACAATGGTCAAAATAAAAAGATAAATAATAATATAACCTCCAAATGTACTTCTGAATAAAAGTTCCCTGGCAGATGTTTATTTGAATCAGGTGTTTAAAAACTGGTCATTTGAATGGATGCTACTTGATCAGTAATAACTTTAGGGATATTAAATTCATACAGTTAAAATTTAAAATATACTCTTTGATAAACTATTTGAATCTTATCCCCAGAGCATCTATTTGTAATAAAATAATCACTGCATGTGCATAAAAATTTACATAAAAATATGATAAAAATGACAGATCTTTGAGCAAATGCACAGCTCCTAACAGAAATAAACCATGTTCAAAAATTAAAATATGTGGTTATTTCCTTGTTGAATTTAAAAAATGCAATCTTAGTAAATGAAAGTCAGAATACTTTTAGGGCTATAAAGATCTTTAAGGATAGTTCGATCCAACCTTTATTTTAAAGATGTGGAAACTGACACCTTGAAATATCAACGTTTCATTAAAAGTCATGCAGTTCACAGTAAATTCAGTAAAACATTCTGAAATTTGAATCTGAATCCAGTTGATTTACTTATTTCCACACTACTCCTTAGTCTGCATTTGTAAATAGTTAAGCAAATAAGGGTTCATTCCAAAGGATAGGTTACCATTTATAGCAGGGTTACTTTAGCTGCAGCTGCTTTTAAAATAAAATAATGGCAATCAGGTATTTCCCATGCATGAAAAAGTCACAGAAGCAAAACTGCTAATCCACCGTTGACATGGGTCTGTGTCAATTAGAATTATACCAATTTTCAATATGACACATTTCATAGTGTTCCAGACAGAATGTAAATTGATAATGCTAAGCATGCAAGCATGTTTTACAGGCAACTCACTTAATTTAATCAGGGTGCAGAAGCCAGGAGACCTTTATTTAAGTACAGAGACTTTAAATCTTCCTGCCTTCATTTCCCAAAGCTTCACACTGTTCTGTAATGTCCCATTGTCACGCTTTGAAAAATTTTGCTTGCTTAATGGAGGAATGAATAACTTCCTTTATCCCAGGTCAAATCCACCTGGTTCTAAAGGGCAGTATTTTTAATTGTAACTATAATGTATGAAAAACGTTTAACCACAAATCAAACACCTAGGAGACAACTGAATGTGGTTGCTAATAAGTGTGAGTTATGGAACAGAGCTGAAGCTAACAGTAGCAATGACCTTAAATTAGCATAAGCAGCAGGTTCCTGTATAATACTCAGAGAACTCTGAAAGACGAAAGATCTAGCTATGAACACAAGATAAAAGCTGAGGCAGTCCTCAGAAGTACAGTGGTTTAACCAAGTGACATGTATATTGTCTGGTATTAACACCATCGGTACAGACTGCGTTATCCCCTTCTTATGGTAACAGATGATATAAAAGGGCTAGTATTATACAAGGTTTCTAATAAAGATTTGGGGAGAAAATTAAGTTTCCAGAACTGTAGATTTGTTTTGGGAACTTTATGCCTTCCTAAATAAATGTGAACTGAATGGGAATCTTTTAATGTGATTAGTCAGATTTGAATATGTGAGCCTAACTTCTGAAGTAGGTGAATATGCATGGTCTGTAAATGTTAAGCACTCGTTATCTTGTGTCAGGAATAATTTGGGTAAATTATTTAATTGGTGAACAGCATCCTAAAATATCATCTATCCAAGATTCCTGATTAAATCATCTATATTTGTATCTTCTATGTCAGAAGCGCGCTGACAAGGTCTTGGAGACACAAAAGATAAGTTATCAGGGTAGGACCCAGGGTGAACTAATAGCTCAGGAACGCACATAATTGCAGTAGGATTTAAAAGGTCTTTAGGGTGCATCCTGGCAGCCTAGTGGTCTAGTACACTTTGGAGCAGTCCCACATGCATCCTAGGTCCTGGGGTTAAGACCCCTGGCTGAGAGGAACGAACAATTCGAAAACTGAATAAAAATAAATAAAGCACTTCCTCCTTCTCTCTGCCTCCCTGCCTACTTACCATCATTCCTGCCAGCACCTTTCCATTAAAAAAAAAAAAAGTCTTCAGATTTGACGCATCTTGGTCGTCTAGCAGATAAGTCCACTGAGGCATAGTTCACATACATCCCAAAGACACAGCTTCTGGGGCTGGGGTTGAAGGGAACAACCAAGATGTACAAGTAAGTAAAACAAAAAAGGCTTCTTTCTTCTCTCTCTTCCTTATTATCTGCCTACTCGGCTTCACTCTTGCCTGAACCTTCCCTTAAAGAAAAAATAAAGTCTTTAGATTTATTTGAAACAAGCAAATTAATTTAAATTATTTGTTGCAATTTGAAACTTTTCCCTTTGGGGGGGGGGGAGAGAGAGAGAGAGAGAGAGAGAGAGAGATTATATTCTGGTCATTCTAGGTCATTCTATTCTGAAATTCCATCAAATTCTTAAAACTAATACTTGTTTTGATTGGTGCTGAGAACACAGTGACCAGATATCTTAAGTAGTTTTCTGGGTTCCCACTCTTATTCATTTAACTGAAAAAACATTTCTGGAGTGCAACTGTGTGTCAATTACTAGTTTAGGAGACGAATAGGCCTCATGAATAAGATAGAGCCTAACACTGTCCTCTTGAAAATAAGAGCCAAGTGAATAGAGTGGCGAGTTTAGATTATGCCAAGAACAAGGAATTATGAAGCCTATGGGATATGAAGTCAGGGAGAGCAGCAAGGACTGAAGGGTTCTCTGCGTTACCAAGGGCCTAGAGACGTGAGCGAGCGTGGCGTGCTCCAGTAAGTGAAAAACAGTGACTTTGACTAGACGTAGACTTAAAAGTAGTTAGAAATACAGTCAGAGGGACACAGGGGTCACAGCCTGTAGTGGTATATTGAGAAGTTTAAACTACTATAAAGTTTTAAACAGATGATAAATAATTGTTGATTTAAGGTAGTTTTTGTTTAAGAAAACAACAACTATTCTTGCTGCTGTTAAGACAATAAGCCTCAAGGGAAATAAGCCTAGAGAAAGGTGAACTAATAAGAATCTATTAAAATAATCCATGAGCTAAAATAGATAGTGGCCATATTAAGGATACAGCTGCAGTACAGAGAGAGATCTAAAGTTGAAAGAGAGGATTAATAAGATAGACAGAACTTTGTGATTGATGGAAACCAGAGAATGCTATAAATAAACCTTGGTAGAGATGTCCCTGTGGAGGAGAGGAAGAAAACAGTTGTACAATTTGAGGGATGTGAGGGTTCAGAAAATATTTTTGAGATTAAAAAAGTTAAGAATCCTACCTGGCCTCAAATTGATTAGCTATATTGGAATTATAATCAATTACTGAGTTGAATTAAATTTTTACTAAGCTGATACTAACCAATACTTGTCTCCTGAAATAAAATTATTCCAATATGATAATCACTACAGTATTATAATAACCATTAATTCATAGCAATTAAAATTGTAGAATTTTCATGGATATGACAACAAATTATACAGAAGGTCACTAAAAACCTCATACTAATGAAAATGTATAAATAAAAACATAGCTGTTTCTAAGAATCTTGCCAAGTAAGAATCTTGAAGCAGAGATGCACTATGTACCATGTAACTTTTCACTCTGGTGCTCACTTTTCCTTCTGTGTCTGGACTAAAATGACCTGGCTTTACTTGCCACTTCAACTCCTACCTCTGCATCTATTTTACATAATTCTTCCACTGAATCCATTCAGCTGACTAAACTAGTAGGTTTTCCGGAACATAGAGTGCTGGTTGCCTATCTTCTAAGGGCAGCTGGTACTGAGGAGCTGTATCCATGAATCTTACTTGCAAGTCACCAGGGGCCCCAACCTCACTGAATTATGTTACTTTACCAAAAAATTTAATATGCGTCACTGAACACAGTGAGCCTATTCCCTTGGTAAGCATCAGCCATAAGATACAATCAAAGTTTCTTTAAATAGAAAAGGTTTACTGTAACAAGTAAGGAGATCACATGATAAAGTACTGTTTCTCTGAAGGCTCTTCAGGAGTTTTTATCGGGGCTCAATTGAGGAAGTGGGTGGTGATTGGTCAGCGGGTTGCAGGGGCAGATTCCAAGTCTTCTGAGGGAGTGACAGCCTTCCTCATGCCTGGTCATGACTTCACGTGTCCTGCAAGATCACCTTTAAATCAGTCCTAGCAATTCTGTGGATGGTAAGGTCCAAGGTGGGTCAGAACCTTTTAGCCTGTTCAAAGACTTTATTTCCTCCCCCAAAGCACTTATCTATCCTGTGGTCTAGAATTACTAAGTGTTAAATGATCTTTCAATGGTCTATAGACCTCAGAGACTCCATCAGGTTGTTTTTTCTTAATTATTTATTTATTTCAATTTTTTAGTGTGAGCACTTTTTAGTTTGAAAATTCAGTTACTTGTATTATCTGATCATTAATTTTCTCCAGTTTCATCAGTTCTATTTGACATATAACATTATATTAAACTGTACGGTATAATGATCTGTTATATGTCTACATTGCAAATGATTACCATAATACGTTTACTTAATATTCATCACATCACATACTTTAAAAACTGAACTTGTGATGAGGGCTTTTAAGATCTACTGTCTTGGCAAACTTTCAAATATGCAATACAGCGTTGTTAACTATTGTTAGCATGCTATATATTACATCCCCAGAACTCATTTACCTAGAACTAGATATTTGCACATTTGACAACTTTTACCCATTCTCCCCCAACCCTACCTTAACCTTTTGGAACCAACCACCTATCAATTCTATGTGACGAGTTCAGTTTCTTAGATTTCACATGTAAATAAAATCATATAATGTTTATCTTATTCTGTCTGCTTATTTCACTTATGACATCCTATGTATATAATTTTCTGTTCCTTACTTTTGAACATTTACCAAAACTTATGTTTTCCTCTCCTCCTAATGTTTTACTTTTTATTATAATAAGTTTATTTATTTCTATTTTTTATAGTAGCATTTATTTCTTTTGTTCACAATGCTATATTAATTTTAGGATATTGAAACTACATCTCAATCTGTATTTTAAAACACGTCCATCACCAGAGTTCCAGTGTCTTTTACCACTGCCTTTTCTCTTCTTTTCTTCCCTTATCCCCAGAGCTATCGTCTTATGTTCTGTGAGTTTTTATGGGGTTTATATGTTAATTTGTTTCATTTTATTTTATCCCACCTGAGTGAAACCATCCTGTGTTTTTCTTTTTCTCTCTAACTTATTTTATTTAAGATGATCCCTTCCAGTTCAGATCTCATTTTCTTTTTAGTAGCTACATAGAATTCCATTGAGTTTATTTATCTACCACAGCTTTTTCATCCAGTCATCTGTTGATGGGCATTTATACTGTTTCCATGTCTTGCCTGTTGTGAACTGTGCTGCAGCGAACATAGGGGTGCAGATATATTTTCTGATTCCTCTGGGTACATGCCAAGAGTGAGACTGCTGGATCAAACAGTAGTTTCATTATTTGTTTGAAGAATCCCCATACTATTTCTAAACAGGTTGCATCTTTTACATTCTGACCAACAGTATAGGAGGATTCCTTTTCTCCACACTCCCTCTAACACCTCCTTTTTCCACTTTATGATACAGGCCATTCTCACACTGTACTTTGCATTTGCATTTCTATGATAATGAATTATGTAGAAAATTTCTTCAGGTATCTGTAGGACATCTGCATATCTTCTTTAAATAGGTGGCTATTTAATTTCTTGACCATTTTTTGAGTGGGTCATTTGCCTTTATATTGTTGAGGTGTGTGGGCTCTCTATGTTTTGGAGAGTAAGCCCTTATTTAATGTATGTTGTCTGAACATCTTCTCCAATTCTGTGGGTTATCTTTTGTTTCAGTGGTCATTTCTTTTGCTGTGTAGAGTTTTTCAGTTTGATGTACCCCCAATTACTTAATTTTACTTTGGCCTCTTATGCCATAGCTGTTCTTCCCAAGGCTTTCTTTGAGGTTGAGGTTATGGACTACTTTTTCCCACATTTTCTTTTAAGCATTTTATGGTTTGAGGTCTTATATCCAGGTCTTTGATCCATCTTGAGCTAACTTGTATATGATGATAATGAGTAATCTAGTTTCTTTTTCTTTTTCTTTTTTGGCAGATGTGTTTCCAGTTTTCCCAACACAATTCGTTAAATAGACTTTCCTTATTCCATTGCATTCTCTTGGCATCTTTGTCATAGATTAACTGTCCATATAGATGTGGTTTTATTTCTGGGTTTTCAATTTGATTCCACTGATCTGTGTGTCTGTTTTTGTTCCAGTACCATATTGTTTTGATGATGATTACTCTAATATAGTTTATGGTCAGGTAGGTTGACTACTCTTCTTTTTTCTCTTCTGATAGCTTCAGCTATTTGAGGCCTTTTGTGAGTCCATAAAATCTTCAATATTGTTTGCTCCATTTTCTTGAAAAATATCCCTGGAATTTTGATAGGAACTACATTAAACATATATTACTTTAGGTAGAATGGAAATTTTTCTGATGTTTATTCTTCCAATTCATCAGCTTTTGAGAGTTGCTTCATAGAGTATTTTAATAATACTATTAGGCTCTCCTTTTGCTGGTCCACTAACATATGTTTATCCTTCTCTCATATTCTATCCTATTCCAGGCTACATTTTTACTTCTTTCTGGCCTTGCTTATGCTGTTTCAATTTCCTGAAATTTGTCAAACATACATGTTGAAATCTTAGTGATTTTTAAGGAGAAATCGCCATTGTTCCTATTCCAGAAAAATTTCCTTTATCTTCTCAATTAGACTAATTAACATTTAAGCAAATATGTACCACACGCACATGTATCTTTAATTTATATCACAGTAATGCATTACACTCAGACTCTGAAGCTCAAAATTCATCAAAATATATTTAAGAGCATTAAAAACATTTATAATAAAACGTTTTTAAATTATAACATAGCTCTCAATTGAACCCCGTTTTTTAATGCATTGTAGGTTACAATTACAGTTGAAAGAGTGTTAAAATGATGTACTCTTTTAAACACAGTCATTGTCCTAACCCCTCACAAAATTCCTGCCCTTTCTGCCTACTCCCCATGGATTATATTTCCTTTTTATTCACTGAGGTACTTATTATGCACTTCCTGTTACTAATCTCTCACATACATAGATTTATGATGTCTTTCTATAGTAAAGAGAATCCAACTCACATTTAAGAGGCACCAATTTTGAAGCTGTTTTAAATTCAGACAATGCGTGAACCAGTCTGAGAAAACATATAATTCATCTAAGTTACATGTCTTTCATGAATACAAATCTTACTCATGGATGTGAATCAGTTTTAAAATTTCCACTTCTGATTCCTGAATGATTAGTTGAATTGATCCAAAGCCACTACTAGGGATGTTTTATTGAAAATATTTCAGATCATAATAAGTAAAATTAAACATATCTAATTCTTCACTCCAAATGCAGAACTTTTAGGGGAGCTTTTATTTGATTTTTTTCAAGACTTTACAAATGTTTATTATTTTTATTCATTCATTCTAGATCTCCTATGACTACTTTTGGTTTAAGGATCAACTAGCAGGAGTGAATGTGGGAGGGAGATGCTGCTACTCTTATCTAGAATAGCATTACCTGACATTGAATTAACCTGACTATTTTCTATTGAGAAACTAG
Organism: Solenodon paradoxus; assembly: GCA_004363575.1. Classification (NCBI taxonomy): domain Eukaryota; kingdom Metazoa; phylum Chordata; class Mammalia; order Eulipotyphla; family Solenodontidae; genus Solenodon; species Solenodon paradoxus. The sequence goes on from RJWH01000307.1 coordinate 555,269, forward strand.
TGTCCCCTCTAGTTGGCATTCCAACTGCTCCACATCATTGACTGACTGATATTTCCTTAGAAATAATTTATCACAATCCTTATTGAGGTGATTTATTATTAAGGACTATCTCAGTAAACATTTTTATCCAGAGTACCTATGTATGTCCATATTCTGCATACTGATTTGACATACTTTAATCAAAACTACATGGATAAGGTGATATATACGATCTTCAATTTAGCTAATATCATATCAAAATTTTACTTTTGATGAATCTTTTGATGTATGCTTTCAGTGAAATCAATATCTATAGTTGAAACTCTAAAGACAAGATCTAGAGAAAGAGTTGAGGCTTAGCTTTTTTGATGAGTCTTTCTTACATTTTCTAACTGTAGGAATCAAAGTTTAAAAATTCCATTGGCTCATCTGGAAGATTTAATATTTTTTATTCTCCATGACTACAATGGAGAAAGTAACCTTTTTTACAGAGTTAGGGGACAGCTGCTCTTTTAATTTTGCTAATTGGATAGACTACCACCAAACTTACTTTCTAGCTTGAATGATAGGAAATTTATTCTCCTGGTCTTAAATTGGATTTCTGACAAATTTATATCTCTGTCAAAATATATGCTTTCTGACGATCTTCCAATCTTTATTTATTCTCTTTAAACTAATGTAAAGTTAATTGTTTCTTGGGATTCGAAGCCAGATTGATTTGGCTTTACTTAGAAATATTAAAAATAAGAAAATATTTCTTTGTCAACATTAAAAGAGAAAGTCTTCATGAAACCTTCATGAACAGAACCTGACTATTAATGGTGGAGACAGATGGGAGAAAATCAGCACAAATTTTATTCCTGTCATATCTCTGTGATCAGATTCCATATTACCAATATACTACTTTTTAACTTTTACTTTTTGAAAAAGAATTCTTTTATTTTCAAACTCTGGTGTGTCAAAGAATCACACAGGATGTTTGTTGAAAATGTTTATTTCTATGTTCTAAATCCTTATTTTTTACTTTAAAAATTCTTAAATTGGACCTAGGAATGTATGTTTTTTTTTCATTTTCAATTATTATTTTTATTTTATTTCCCCAGTCCTGGATTTTTTTTATAAAAGCAGTGATTTCACTTAGTTGTTCACATTGGTTGTTCCCTAGGTCTTGAACCTGGGGCCTTGGGATGTATGTGGGACTGCTCCCAGGTATGCTAGACCACTAAGCCAGCAGGCCATGCCTTTGGCCCTAATCTTCAATGTGGGTCCTTGGGTTTTACAATACTGTGTACCTTAGTTACCTGAAACACAGGGATGTACTAGGAATGTATGTTTTAATGGATACTTTAGTTGCTAATTCTGGAAAACATATTTATATAGTATATAATACATAATACGATACATGAATATGTATATATAATATATATGTAAATATGTTCTATATATGGGGGTACACTCTGAGCCTTTAAATCAGGATTCATATAGTGAGATAAGCATGGGTTTTTCTAACTTCTCTGAAAGATAGGTTTACTTTTGTTTAGGCATTAAATTTGCTAAGAGTTGAGATTCTTTATTGAGCTCTATAAGAAAATATGCCATCAAGAATCTAGTGAAGTATTTTTCAGTATTATTTCTCAGCATTCGGATAAGGTTTCATCTCTGTGTTTTCATCGGTTAATAATTAGGAAAATTTTGAAAGACTGAGTCAAAGATAGTTAATCAGATGTGATTTTAATCAGATTCTGATCTCTGTTCTTTTGAAGGTTCTTTCAAGATCACTTTGGTTAAAAAAAAAAACATGACTTATAAGCTGAGTGGACTGTTAATGAAGGTCTCTTTGCACCTCTTTATAAAGTTGCAGCAAATCATTCAACCCTTTTCTGAAGGGCAAGCTGCGTGCTGAGGAAATGATTGATATCCATTGCTTCATCGGGGAGGTTTGAAGCATGGAATAAGGAATTGCTCAACTCAAGTGTTTTGGAATCAGCCTCATATTTATTCCCATAACTTTCTTTTATGCCACATCATCATTCAGTGATGCCAACTATGCTTTGAAGTATTTCTCTTATGATTCCTAAGAGCAAGTGTCTAGTAGGCAAGGGATTTGAATTGACTTAGAGCATTAACACCAAAGTTATATGGATAGTTCAGTGTTTTAATCTATTGCCACTGAAGAGAAAGCTTAAACACTAAATGTGGTCTCATTCCATAATTTCTAGTATGTTTAATCAAGCATGCACTGATTATTTTATTGATAAATCATTTAATGTTTGCTAAAGCAAAAATTACTCTTTCAATAAAATTGAGTATTATTTATCAATTCATTTGTTAAATGATTTCATATATATCTTTCTTTGGTAATTCTTTAACTTTGACCACATGTTGATCCATGAATTGAATTAATAAAATTTTACTTGAAGAAAATAATATCTCAAACATAAGCAAAGAATGACAAGTGAGTGAGATTATACAGATTTAACAAAAGTTCTGTTATTTTTTTTGTTAAATCATGTTCAATTTGATAAGTTTACTGTATTTTCACTCTGTCTTCAACTAGGGAAGATTATTCATTTTTTAAAATTTTCATTCAAGGAAAAAGAGATTAATTTATGTTCCTCACAAAAGGAAAAGAAAATGTTTAGGAATCTAGAGAATTACAGACTTTTTCTGGAAGCTTGCTGCAACATTGACTCAAAAATAATTAAATTGAGCTTTGCTGCCTTAAAACTATCTCCCCCACTTTCAAATGAATATGCATGAAATAAGAATTTATGATGAACCGGCTCCTCAGTGTTGAAGATTTGTCCAGGAGACTAACACACATTTATAATTATCGTCACAAATACTCCGTAGTCTTTCATGAGGCGGCAAGATGTTGATGTTAATTGCTGTGTTGCTTTCACATTTGAATGTAGACCATAGTACTTGATAACAATTTCATTTCACCAATTCCTTTCTAAAAGATTTGAAACATGAAAGCCTCCTGAAGTTTTTATGAATTCTATATGACAATTTCCCTATTTGTAGATTACATGTTATGATATTATGATTTATAATATAAAACAGTATATTTGATCTCCACCCCATTTTTGGCAGATAGCTTCTAAAACTTTTGGAATTTCCCAAGTCAGCAGAGCAACATAGGTACATTTTATTAGGTTAATGAGATTACTTTGGGACTTCAACTAAGGATGGGAGCTGGTTGCCAGGAGACCAAACCAGATGATTACTGTGGAAGTTTCAGTACTTCTCTCCTGATCCCTAGGGAGAGCTGAGGTGCATCAATCACCAATGGGCTATGAGCTAATCAACCATGCCTCTGAAATCAAGTCACTATAGGAGCCAAAAACAGATGAGAGTTTCCAGATAGGCAAACGTGGAGACTTGGGGAAAGTGGCTTGCCTGGAGAGATATGGGAAATCAGTCTTTTCCCTCATCCCTTGCCATATACATCTCTTTCATCAGGATGTTCATCTATGTCCTTTATTATCTATTTTTTAATAATGAATCGGTAATCCATTAAGTATTTTTTTGAGTTCTGTGAGATGTTCTAACAAATTAATTCAACCTCAGGGAGAGGTTGTGAGAACCTCTGATTTACAGAAAGTTAGTTAGAAGCACAGCTAATAACCTAAGCTAATATTTCCCAAGCGGTGTATGGAGAATTATTTTCTGTATGTTTGAGGAACTCCCTCTCCCACATTGGACATTGATACCAGAACCCCTTGAAAGTATGCTGTGGTATTTTTCAGTCTAATACTTTATGCAAGTATTTTCTACATCTTGCCATTTTTCATCATTTGTATCATTGAGACATATACAGATGCAGTTTTGTTATATAACATACTATTAAATCTAAAATACTGCTTGACATAATTTTATGTTGTTGAGAAAAATATCGATATATGTAATTTTTGCATTTAATGAATGGAATTGTGCATTCAGTCATAAGTGTACCTTGTAACTTAATAGAAACATATATACAAATAGCAAAAAAGCTGGGAAGATTTACACTAACTTATCCAGATGAAGAGAATACAGAACACTTTTGCTTTCTTAAGTTTGTTTATATAACTTAAAAAAAAAATTCTACCATGGGTATGTGGACTTTTATAAGCCAGCACTCTGAGGATGCTTCTGCTGAATTACAGTTGTGCTGATTGATCACTAACATCAAGGATGGTCCCCCAATAACAAGAAATTCAGTATTTTAAAAGATTATTTATATGGGATTAATGTAAAGACCACGAGAGGATCCACAGAGGATGAATTTAAAAAATTAAAGAAAAAAACTACAGATACTTTATATAGTTGAAATAAATGAACTATGAATGATGCATGAAAGATTTTAATATCTGTCTCCAGCTCCTCGCTCACAAAGTGATGACAATACATCGCCTGTGTATTGTAAATGGAGTAGTTTTTCTATTCAGGAAACTGCATTTTTAATATATGTCATATCTCTAAGTATCTTTTCTAATATTCCTTCTTATCACATCAGCAGCCAAAAGATTTCCTGGACATTGGTAAAGCAAAATACTAAGTTATCATATAATAAATAAGTTGCTTCATAGAACAGGACTCATTTCCCTGCAAACTGCTTGCCATATTCAGTCAGCTTGCATTTCAAGTGAGTTGAGGACTGATACTGCAACTCTCTTTCTCTGTAATAGGCATGCTTATAACATGAAGAGCTATTTCCTGGAATGTGAACATCCTATGTAGAATGATGATATTTTCTGTGTTTTTGACAACAGCAGAGTATTTACTTCATGCTCATTATTGCATGGATTACCCAAGTACCATCACATGGCTGTATAAAAGGTAGGAAGTGATAGTTTTGTGAAAGAGGGGGCTCATTGCTTTTTAGCTTTCTCTTTCATAGAACAATTTAAAAAAAAAAATGTAATAGACTTTCCTTTTAGTTCTTTTTACTTATTTAACATTTCACTATATTAATAGGGGTTTAAGGAAATATTTGAAAGACTATCATCCTTATTGATTTGAAACATACTCTAATGACAAAGAACACCTAGACCTATTTTTACAATGAGGCCTAATTTTTGAGCATCTACACTATTATGTAGAGGTTTTCCCTTGCAGAACTGTATACTTGGTATACAATTTCTGTATAAAGTTGATATTATTTTTCTAGAATATGTAATAGAGTATGATTTGAGTAACATAAATTTGTGCCAGAGGACCTAGTTCTGTTTAGTAAAAGTTTTTATCTGATTTTAAATTTGTGCCCCACTGAACTGGCCTAGCAATTAGTGCTATGCTACCCACTTACCAGAGTCTCGTGAAGATGGTCTAGATGGATTTCAAGTGGTGATTTGGGAGTTATCCTTGCAGGAATGTGTGGCTACAGGAGCACAACAAAAGTGGACTGTTTTCTATGGTGAGCTCATGAACGGCATATCCATGGCTTTATTTGGACAGTCAGTGGGTTGAAATTGATTATTATGTGAGAGAGGAATGGGTAGGGTGACGAGTCATGTTCTTGAAAAAAGCCAACTTCTCAACCTTAGGATTGAGAGGTCCATTACCTCCTGCCGTAATGCCAGTGAGCATCAGGGGTTAATGCAATTTTCAGACTGTTCTAAAAGCCAGATTGATCTTTGTCTTTTAAATGTCTCCTGGGGTTTCCAAGCTACCAGGAGGGAGCTGAAGGGAACAACAATATATTTTCATGTGGGAGAGAGATGTGACTGATTGCTAGCACACCACAGGCTGAAGAACAAAAGTGAAAATGAAAGTGACTCAGATACATCTCATTTCATGAGTTTGTCTGCAGAACCAGAGTGACTCATGTAGTCAGTAACTCAGATTTCCTCACATTTGCTCTAATTAGAAGTCTTAGTATTAAGGAAGATTCATACATAAATCATTCACATATTTGAAAAAATTTCCAACAAGAGAACTCATGGCTGGGAAAGGATTAATGAGCACACTAGAATATGAACAACTGGAGGAGATTCAAATTTATCACAAATGATGTGACATTTAAAAGAAGTCATTGAAACTCTCTGGGTCTTTCTTACCTCTAAAATGTAATGGAAAATTCAAGCAGTTCATATATCTGATATCAGACAGTCTTCTTCAAATGGTTGTGAATGTATATGTACGTTATACTATTGTGAGTTACTTAATAAAATATAAGGGAACATTCTGAAACGGAGATGCTGTTTAGAGATATATATGTGCATACCCAGTAATACCTATACATATATAAATGATTGTGTGAATTGATAAGCACATCAATATCTGACTTTCAAGAACAAATGTCAAAATTTTATTATGCACATAGCCCTACATTTAGACAAAATATTGTTTAAAAATGTACTTTGAATAAAAATAGCTGTCTATATATATTCCAAGTAAAACCTTACAACAAGTGATATGTGAAGATTGGAATTTAGTAACAACCTCACTTCCCTCCCATTATACAGCAATCCACCCTATACAAGAATATTTAGCACTGTCTTACCACAAAATAATTATCTTTTTTTGTATATGTATCAGTCACTACTGTATTACTTAACTATTATTATTCATAGCACATAACATTGTCTCCAAAATTTCAATTTCATGCATTCCACTTCCTGACACACATTTCCTATGTTACTTGCTCATCTATTATAACTCTCACATTATTCCTACATCTCTTTCTGTATAACATTGTATTTCTCTGCTTTTCCATTATAGTAAATCTTATTCAAAAAGTTGAATATAGACACTTTTTCATTTCATAATGTTTCCTTAAGCCACTCAAATTTAGCAATAGTCATCAAAATGGGAAAAGTAATAGAACGTAGCTTTTATAGTATTGTTGTAAATATTAAATGAGTCAATACACTAAGATACTTACAGAGTAGTTTGATCTATAGTGATATCTCACTAAATGTCAGTTGTGATGATAATCCTTACTATAATCAATATCACTATTTCATGTATCAGGATTGTTTTATGAGTGAAGATCTCCATGCTGTCCTGAGATTTTTAATGAATAATGACCATGTTTTATCTATGTTTGTAGTTCCAGTACTTATCATATTCCCTGGAAGATAGCATAAACTCAGTACTGCTACTCTAGTAGTTTCTCAAATTTTCATTTCTTATATTATCAAGTAGATCCTTATTCATATATTAAATATTATATTATTGTCATGAAAATACAATTATTTAAATCAGACTTAAGGTCTTTGATCATGAAAAATATTTTTGTGACTGAATCCATTAACAAAATTGCAACAAAGACTGAGAAACAATGGTGAATAATGTTCACTTTTGACCTAAAAGCAGTTTACTTCCAGTTATAGCAAAAAATAATGCAAGTAGATAATTATAATTACAACAAATTGCATGAATGTAGTGTACTTTGGATTCACATAGGAAAGGCATTGTAAATTAATGATTATGAGATTTCTTGGTAAAGCTGGGGAAAGAATTCTTGGCACATGCAGCAACATACATTCATATTTAGATATTAGAGAGAAGAATGCAGTTCGAAGGAAAGTACTTACAGCTTTGTACATTTAAAGCCTCAAAAGAGTGAGTAGGGAATAATGGGAGACTGAAGAAAAAAAATGCTTCAGGGACATAAAAGCATGAAGCCAAGCTAAGGAATTTCAAACTTATCCTATGGACAATGGAAGAGCTGGATCACGAGTTACAACAAGGTTAATGCATTACAAAGAATTCTGGGATAGCAATATGTGTGTGCATGCTGCCGGGGGTGGGGGATCTGTAAATAGAAGCAAGACTGGAAACAGAAGAGTAGGAAGGTGATTGCAAAGAGCCAGGTGGCAGCTAATGGTTGCCTGAATAAGGTAGCAGTTGTGGAGGTTAAGAAGAAAGAATGGATTTGAGAAATGTCAAATACTGAGGCAGGTATTCATAGGAATAATATTGACTAAGGAAGTTGGGAACTGTAGGAGAGTAAAAGTGTTTCAGTCATTTTAATAAGCTTTACTGGTTGCCAGAGCTGAGGAAGAAAGAATTTGCTGTCCATTCTTAAGTGACAATAGTGACAAATGGGAACTGAATAGTAAAGTGCATGTTTATGATTGTGACTGCTGAAGGTAATGCCTGCTAAGCAGTTAATATTAGAGGCATCAGAGCAGGGGGAATACAGACTGCAATTGGCATATGGTAGACATTAGTTCATTAAAATATTCAGACTAGCAGATGTACATGTTTCAGCATGCTAGGGAAAACATTAATTTTAAGAATTAAAAACTCCTGAGAGTTTGGAAGTTTTTGAATTCTTGGTTCTCAAAGTTCTGTGATGGGCAAAATGGAGATATGTCATTGGCTCTTTCTTTGTTTAGGCACTTCAGATTGCAACTGAGATAGGCTCAAACTCTACTCCTAAGACAAATAATGCTGAAAAGAGAATGAGGAGAAAAACAAAAGTGTGAAGGCTCTGTAATCACACTTTTTTAAGCTAAGCATTTGAGAGCTATATCACAGCAATGTCTAAGGGTGGAAGACATTTCACATACAATATTTAAAATATCCTCTTGCTAATGGTTCATTCATTTTCAATACTAAGCAGTTTTCAGGAGAATAGAATCAAACCTCAGTCAATGTGGATATCGTATCACACCCACGACCAAAGTTCTACTGTTATTCTCCAAATTCTTTTAACTCTTCAATCCATGTTCTCTCCTCTCTTTCCCTCCCCTGCCTCTGGTAACCAGTCTTGACTCAGAGCCTAAGACAAAAACTGCGTTATATTTTTTATTTTACTTGTTTTGTTTCTTTATATTCACATATGAGTGAAACCATCTGGTATTTTCTCTTTGCTTTCTGATTTATTTTGCTTAGCATAATCATCTCAAGTTCTATCCAAGTTGTTGCAATGTTTCTTCTCTTTTAATATCAGACAAATATTTATTTTGTGTGTGTGTGTGTGTTTCACTTACCTGTAGCCAATCATCTGTCAATGGGCATTTAGGATGATTCCGTGACTTGGTTATTGTGAATGTGCTGCTATGTACATCGGGGTGCATATATCTTTTCAGATTAGTGTTTTATATTCTTCAGATATATACCTAGAATGGAATTCTGGAACAAATGGTTGTTCCATTTTTAACTTGAGGAATCTTCATACTATTTCCCATAGAGGCTGCACTAATTTATATTGTTACTGACAATATCAGAGTTCCTTTTACTCCACACTTTCCCTGACACCTGTTGCTTCCAGTCTTTTTGATATAAGCCATTCTCACAGATGTGAGTACCATTTCTTTGTATTTTTGATTTGTGCTTCCTTAATGATAATGTTGAGCATTTTTCCTTGTGCCTATGATCTCATCCTAATAAAGTTCATATGTGACAAACTCACAGTCGATGATGAAAAGCTCAAAGTTTTTCTCATAAGATCAGGAACAAGACAAGGATGCTCATTATCACAACTACTGCTCAATATAATTTTGGAAATCCTACCAGAGCACTTAGAAAAAAAAAAAAGACATTAAAGGAAAACAAGCTAGAAAGAGGCAAAACTATTTTTTGTAACTGTTACAGTAAACTTAGAAAACCTTAAAGTCACCACTAAAAATCTACTAGAAACAATAAATGATTATAGTAAAGTGGCAGGTTACAAGATCAATTTACAAAAATCTATTGCCTTTTTATAAAAAATAAACTAAAATGAAGATAAATTAACAAAGCAATGCCATATGTGATTACATAAAAAAGAAATAAACTATGGAGAGAGACCTGTACACTAAAAAATACAAGGCATTGTTAAAAGAAATAGAAGACAAAGAAAATGGAAAGATATTTCATGCTCATGGATTAGAAAAAATAATAATTTTAAATGGCCCTCAAAGCAATATGTAGATCCAATGCAATCTCTATCAAAATCCAATGATATTTCTCAGGAAATAAAACAAATATTAAAATTTGTATGAACAACAAGAGACATTGACTAGCCAAAGTTATCCAAAGGTGAAAAAAAAAGGAAAGAATAAAAAGGAAGAAATCATGCTCATAAATCTCGAACTATATTACAGAGTGATTGTCATCAAAACAGTATGGTATTGGGCTAAACAGGCACCCACAAATGGGATAAAATTGAGAGTTCAGAAATAAAATTACATATATATGAACAGTTCATTTATAACAAAAGACCCAAGAGCATTCAAGGAGAAGAAGTAAATCTCTTCAACAATTGGTGCTGAGAAAAGTGTGCAGCTATATGCAAAAAATGAAATTTAGACCACTAACTTACACCACCAATGGTAATTAATTCAAAATGGATCAAAGTCTGGAATTTAAAATACATAGAAGAAAACGCAGACAATATACTCCACGGCATCATGTTGAGAGATCTCTGGGACCATCACACCAATGGCTAAAGACAAAGCAAAATTAAACGAGTGGGACTATGTCAGACTTAAAAGTGCTGAACAGCTAAAGAAACAGCCATGGAAATGAAAGGCAACCTACTGACTAGGAGAAGATATTTGCAATTCATAGCTCAGATAAGGGTTAATCTAAAATATATAACTCATAAAACTTACAAGAAAAAAAGCAAACAACTCAATCAAAAATGGATTGAAGATCTTAATAGAAAAGTCTTCAGAATAGATAATCAGATGGCCAACAGACACATAAAAGTCTTTAAAATGAAATGACACATACATAGCAAAAGTTATTTTTTGATAATATATTCAAAGATGACATCTTATCAATTGCACAATCTTTGATAACTTTATTTTTAGGACAAGAAATTCAAAGAGACCAGGCAGTTTCCTTAAAGTTCTAATAAAAAACAAAACAAAACAAAAAAAACCATAGAGAACAAGGAGTAGTTTCATGTCAGTTTTTGTTTACTTTAAAATACAAAAAAAAAGAATTACTCTTTTTCTTTTGTGGTAGATGAATAGAACAGAAAGAGAGAAAGAAGGAGATATTGAAAAGGAAAGTAAAGGAAGAAAAAAAGAAATAAACAAAGAAGGGTAAAAAAAATTCATTTGCTTTCATGCTGAATAAAAGGAAAGTGGTCATTTGAACATACTTTATTTACAAAAGAAAATTTATATTTTAGCAAATCTACTCAATTATAATAACCAATAGTATTTATGAAAATAGTAAATGCTCAAAGGAATTGACTACAGATGAGGACTGAACACTTGTATTGAACCCCCTCACTTACACTATGTACATATATATATATACATATTTATATATATATATAATGTGTGTGCACATGCACACATTCACAATAAGAACAGAATAAGTATTTTCTTCAATCACTAGACAACAATTTTGAGGCATCCATCCCTGAAATCAAATAGCAGATAAAGCTGATTGTCAGAAGCAACACTAAAAAAGAAAAAAGAAAAAAAAAAAACCCTTAAGGGAACTATAGACAATAGTAGCAGGATTGGGAATTCTTGTAGCAGAAAAACGAGCATTTAGAAAACTGAAGGAAAATGTACTAAGAAGGATTTTCTAGCAATATGTCAAAGCAACAAAGTCAGAGACACTGTAATAAAAACTGGATTGACTTTGAGTAGCATAGGTATTTTCAGGTTGAGAAATATACCCTAACCAGCTAGAATGATGAACCTTTATTTTCATCTACAAGCATCAACCACCAAAGGTTTTTAGAAAATAAAAGCAATGACCAGAACTAGCCTCAAGGATAAACAGAATGAAACTTTGAAATAAGTATAATTAGTATTATCAGAGAAGAAATTAATAAATGTGAAAAACATTGCTGGAGAAAAAATAATCAATTATCTCTTTTTTTCTGACATTAAAACAACATTTACTTAAAGAAATGTTACCTACACAGATAGAATGACTAGTGGAATACAAATAATGGAAATCTAAATTAGTGGACTAGAACACTGATCTAAGAGTTTCTTTACAAAACAGTTATAAAGAAACAGCATGGAAAAAGTTAAGAGACAAGGAAATAATTCTAAGAGTTGGAATAGTCATTTAACAGGAGAACCAAAAAGAGAAGACAAAGAAAAGTGGTAGTAGGGAGTGGGAGAAGTGGATAATAAAGTAAAAAATAAAATTTCCTAGAACTAAAGATTTAGGTTTTTTTATGTACAATTCCTCTTAATGCAATAATGAGATGCAATAATACATAAAAAACTAATTACAGAAACATCCTGATGAAAATTATTTTAATATTAATATTTATTTTAAAAACTGTATTATACCATACTTTTATCTTTTATTTTAGAAATTCAGACCCATAAAATATATATGATATGAAATTTAAAAACACATTAAATTAATAAACCCCCAAAATGATGCTGAGCCTCACTGTAATCAGAAAAACGCAAATTAAAATGCGAATTTAACCTCTCCAATTTTTTTAATACCTTCAATTGGTAGGAGTGGAAGGGTAATGCATATTTGAACACAGCTAGCTAGAAATGAAACCGCTAGAGCAAATTTTAGAGAACTGCTGCAGTATATATCAACAGATGCACGTACTCCAACTTCTATAAATCTATCTATATAGGTACAATCTACCTTTATAAAAGCACTTCTCATACATACATACATATATTCGTACATGCATGGGTGCATACATATTCACAAGGTTGTGTGTTTCAGCATTCCTGGAAAGACAAAAAGTGAATTTTGAAAATATACAAGTTCACAAAAAGTGAAATGTTTAAATGAAACATTGATACATATTATAAAATAATATGTAACTACTAAAATAAATTAACTAGTGACCTTAAATGACTTGATGCATTGGTAAGTGATAAAAGTCAGTTGTGGAATATGTACATGTAAATGCGTGTGGATGCACAGAAAAAAAAAATAAAGGATGCATACCTAGCAGGTAGTACTGTTCAATTTTAATAATGAAGTGGAATTTGGGAGCAAAAGCTAAAGGGGAATATTGGTTAACTAAGAACATGACATTATTAATCAGTCCTTCATAAAATTAAAATAGGAGTTTTAGCTATTTGCTTCTGTTGAGTTGCTAAGTCTCTTACCAGAGAGGCTACAGCCAAAGTAATGAAGAAGGGAATGACTGTACCTTGTTTGAAAATCCAATGATAAACCTGTCAGCCTCCCCTCTCCTTCACTCAGCTCTTTCTTCCCTCCCCTATCCTTCCTTTCTCTTTTTCTCCCTCCCTCTCTCTTTCTCTCTTATCTATCATCTCCCTTGTTTTATATCTTAATTATTTCTTTACTTACAAAACCTAGGTTAGTGTGGGTACTTAATCTTGAACAGCATTACACAGATTAAGACTTTCCATCAAGATGATTCCTGAGAGGATAACTACATTGATTTTATTACTAGGAAATGAAAGTCTAGCAATAATGATATTCCTGAAGTCTGTAGATATCCTCATTGTCTACCTTGGGATCGACGAATACTCCTCTAAGATTATATCTGAAAGGTTGTAATACATCCTGATGAGTAGCATATAAGGATTCTGATTTCCCCACACACTCACCTACATTTTCCATCGGATCTTTTATATCCTAGCCTTCCTAGCGGGTGCTAAACTGTTCCTGTAGTTTTGATTTACACTTTCCTGGTGATTAATGATATCGAGCATCTTTTCCTGTGCAGATGAAGATATTATATATGTGTATGTGTGTGTATATATATATATATATATATATATACACACATATATACATATTCTCTGGACAAATCTCTCTATATATACTTTGCTCAATTAAAAAGTTGGTTTGTCTTTTTATTATTGAGTTGTAGGGGTACTCTGTAGATTCTAAATACAAGTCCCTTATATATATTATCTGCAAATATTTTCTGCCATTCTGTTGACTGTTTTCATTTGTAATGGTATCATTTGGAACTTAAAACTTTTTAGATATTTCATCAATTTTGAGTTAATATTTTTATGTGGTGCAAAGAGTCCTATTTCCTTCTCCAATAAAATTTTGTCACACATCCATTACAATGTTAAATAGCAGTGGTAAAACAGACACCAGTTTTTCATAAATAAATTACAAGTTAGCTGTAAGATGTTTTGTTTTGTTGTTAAAGGAAAGATGCAGATAGGAATAAAGGCAAGCAGAGGCAGATAGGCCAGAAGAGAGAAGAGGAAGGCACGCTCTATTTATTCTTTCTAGCTATTTATCTTGGTTGTTCTTTCAGCCTCGGTTCAGGAACAGGAGCACTGGTCCTTGGGATGTATGTGGACTGTTCCCAACCAGTTCTCCAGCAGCGGGGGTGCCTGTAGGTTTTCATACATGCCCTTAAACAAGTTCAGAAAGTGCCCCTCTAGTTCTAGTTATTTGGTTTATTTTTTTTATGAAGTAATAAAAATTTATTATCTCACAGTTTCTATAGGTTAGGAATTTGTGAGAAGCTTAAAATGGTGGTTCTGGCTCTGGAATGAAGTCAAACTTTTATCCAGGGCTGCAATCACCAGAAGGTTAGACTGGGAATGGAGAACCTACTTCAAAGGTGATGCCCTCAAAGGGATATTGGCAGTTGACTTAGTTGCTCCAGAGGGTTGCTTGAGTGTCCACACAGCATGAGAGCTGGTTTCCCTGGAACTAGGAGGAATTCTTATTTCCTTTTATGACAATCTTGCAAGTGTCACAATATCACTTCTACCATTTAAAAAATATGGAATGCTTCATGAATTTGCAAGTCATTCATGAGCAGGGGCTATGCTTATCTTCTGTGTGTTTTTCCAGTTTTAGTATATGTGCTGCTGAAGTGAGCATAGTTATTTGTTTTATAATAAAAGGGTGAAGAATTTTTCCAAATTTTTTCTGCATCTTTTAAGATGATCATATGATATTTATTATTTACTATAATGATATGCTGCATCAATTGATTTTCAGATGTTAAATTGATATTGCACCCCTATAATAAATCCCACTTTGGCATGACATGTAATTCTCTTTATAAGTTGCTAGATTTGGTTCCCTAGTATTCTGAGGATTCAGATGTTAGTGTATTAGCATTCACATTAATAAAGAAGGTTTGTCAGTATTTTTCTTGTGATATCTTTTTCTGGTTATTATTTTATTTTATATATTATAATGTGTAGCACAAAATACTAATACCATAATAATATTAGCTAGCATTTATTGAGCATACGATCTGTGTCAGGGACACTAATCTTCACTTTTACAGATATTTTACCACACAACTCATAAAACTGTGTGAGTTAGGTACTATTTTTTCTCCATTATTAAACTAAAACACTGAAATCAGAACAAATACAAAATAACTCCTGAGGCTTTGAAAGGTTAATAAAACTTGTCCAAAGTCACAAAGCTAGTTGTGAGCGAAGAGTAGACCTCAGCCCACAGTGCCAGTTTTCAAAGCCCATGCACTTAATATCTTCATGAGCAGACTGAGATTGATAGCAAAAATTTATTTAACAAAATGAATTAATTTAACATTATGAATAATTCTTTATAATCTTTTAGTTCTTTGAATTTTCTTATTTTGTCTTCTAGTATTTTTCCCCTTAAATTTTCTTAGGTTCACTGTTGCCTTGATTTGATGAGGTTGGCATGGCATTTTTGAGAGCAGTATGAGATTGGAGCTATTTCTCAAGGATGAATGACAATGCAATTACATAGAATTGGTGGTCTGAGGGCATGGGCAAGGTAGAACCATGCTACTTTCATTCTACCCAAGTGTTACTCCGACAAGTAAAGTGTCAAAGCAACTAACACTTTATCTTAATAGGCCCATTTCTTTTTTCCCATTTTACTGACTGACTGATGTAAGTTCTCCTTATTATAGTGGAATGGTCATTTTACCAGATGAGTCATAGTTCTGATTTCAGTAAGGAGTGGGTATGTGATAATATCAGGGAAATATTTTTAATATGTTAGGGTGACAAAAATACATTAGCTCTGTAAGAAAATGGTCATATTTTCTGGAAATTCAAGCTAAACTATGCAGGGGTCATGAAATAAAGTTTCAGCAATAACAAGAAACAAAGGGATACTGAAGCAATTAAGATAATCTATAAATGTGTATATGGAAGACAGTTACATGGAGACTAATTTCTTCTACTTTCGTGTGTGTTCATAAATATTCATAACTAATAATAGCAACGTGATCTCAGGGTTCAATTTTCTTACTCATGGAAGAGTCAGGCAGGGAATGAAGATAGTAATAATTTCCATAGAGAGTATCAAAGAGATTATATTTGTGTAAATATCTTATGTGCTTTTTATTCTTCAGAAATAATTGATTACTGGAAAGGGTAAGGATGATAGATCTGAAGAAAGGTGAAATTAGGAGATAATGTTCTCCATGAAATACTTTGATTCATGTTCTTGTCACTTAGTATTAAGATCCTTTTTCAATGTATTTTCATTTGCTGTGCTGTTTTTGAAAACTCTGTTGCTCCAAGGTTTGCTTCTTTATATGCCAGATAAAGCTGATTGGGCCCTGGGTCATTATCATCATTATTGTCACAGATATAAATATTGATGAATATTCCATAATAAATATGAATTATTTCAGATTATTTATTTTGTCTAAGGAAAAATGCATATTATAAGCCTAACTTTGTCAAATAAATCCTCTATTGTATGTGACCACCCACAAGCAACTTTGCACTTATTTCCCTAGTGCTAAATAAGCATTTCAATTATTTAATCTCCCTCAAAAGAGATGATTGCTTGATTTCAGCAGTACAAGAAAAAGTGAGAAGTAGTCATGCTCTAAAAATGGTGGTTATTTTAAAAAATACAGAAGTGCCTGTGTACTCTGGTGGTTTATGGGTTAGTTCACGTTGGCATATCCCAAGGCCCTGGGTTCAAGACCCCGGCTAAAGAAATAGCCAAGTGAACAACTAAATAAAATAAAGTGCTTCCTCCTCTTTTGTCTTCCTGCCTCGCCTTCTACTTGTCTTCATTCCAATCTGTACCTTCCCTTTTAAAAAAAAAAGACAAGTGTGTTGGTGTGTGTTGGTGGAGCAGTGGTTTGGAACAGTCCATCCACATACATCCTAAGGTACTGGGTTTGCATCCTGCAGCCAGAGGCAATGCTAAAATGAACAGTAAATAAAGTGCTTCTTCCTCCTATCTTTTCCTTTCTGCCTGCCTCTACTCTACTTCATTACTGCTTATATTTACTAAAGGATAAATCCAAAGTTGATCCCCTCAGAGCTAACTTTCATCAGCTACACACACACACACACACACACACACACACACACACACACACACACACACACACACACACATAATTCAAAAGGGTCTAAAAGGGTCTATTTTGGGGTCTTCTTGTACACCCTCTTAAGCTTATGGATCTTCTTTATGTGATCTGATATACCTAGTTACTTCTGCCAAATATCTGCATATAGCCTCTCTGGCTATCCCCTTGCTATCTATATGTTAGCTGAATGGTTTGCCCTGAGTTCTTTGATTTATCCATAACACTGCTTTTTAGAATACTCCGGGCTAAATTTCTATAGTATAATATGAGCCATTTTTATCCCATCTCAGCATCTGAGTGACAGAACTCAAGGTTCTTCATGACCTAGAATGACTTAAAATTTATATTAAAAAAATCACGTTATTTTGCCCATAAAGAAAAGAGACTTTTAGAGGAATATTTTTATAATTTCTCAATAATTTAGTAGCATAAGTATATGTTCAAAAAGTACTTGAATCAGATAATTTGCAATCAAAGCATCTGATGTTGTATGAGGAGCACTGGTGTGTGTGTGCATGCATGCGTGCATGCGTTTCTTGATTAATTTCATATGGGGAAAATTCCTATGAAATCACTGAACAAGTTAGAAAAATTTAGAAAACAATTCAGAAATCAAGAAGAAATACTTTGCTAGAATAAGCATTTCCAGGATTTCCAGAAACACAATTTAAAAACAAACTTCATTGTCTTATCATACTTGTACTCATAAAACGATCTCAATTTAGGGTAAATTTAAGATATGCATTCATAAAGCATCTGGATTCATCCCTCATAAGTCTTTGCTTCAGAGGTAATGATAGTCCTACTTCTTTCTTTTTATCTTTTTTGAAATAAAAATTCCAATAAAGTAATGAGAATAAACATACACTGGTAAAATTTCCTAGAAAATAAATTTTCTAAAATATATTGGATCAGCTGGAAATATCTTTTAGATAGTTTTTCACTTTTGTATCAGATCAATTGTCAAAAAAAGCAATACATGGTGAAAAAGAAAGCAAATGTGATAATCACATAGAAAGTGGAAAGTGAGAGATTCTGTGACTAAGCCTGTTTTTTAACCGTTGATCAATCAACGTCCCCGGAGGCAGTGGCTGTAGCCAGTAGAGCATCATCAAGTATCCAGCAGAACATATATCTGAAAAGCATTTTACACAGAAGCCAGAAGAAAAACTCAATAAGTCATTCAGTAATTCCTAAAGATGGCAAGCAGGCAGGTCTTCTTTGAAACAACATTAAAAATAAGAACACTCATGACAAACATCAATAGATTATGGATCAGTCTATGCTAAATGCTTTACATGTATTTTCTCATTTAATAAACAGAAATAATGAAAGAACAATTTGAAATAAAGGCCAACTGTAGAATAATCTTTTAAGATCACAAGGAAACAACAACTAAAATGTTTCAGGAGCTGGAGGCTAACCAAGGGAATTAAAGCCACAACAGACAAATTAAACCCTGCTTTTGCAATAAAGAATAACAATATTATCATGGTAAATGGAGGAGTTGATGTGAAAGAAACACTTTTAGAACAAAAAGAAAATTGGATAAAAATTATAGTGATTAAAATAGTTAGCCATGGATAATTTACAGGGTCAGTGCAATGTTTTCTTCATACTAAATTCAATACCATTTTTTTCTTTTATACTGATATTAAATTTTTTGCAATTAAAATATAGTATCATTAAGATAGTTTAAGATAGTTTTTCTATTCTCCTGACCCTAATACAAAGTTTCAGTGTCTTATGGTTGCACATATCACTTTTAAATTAGGATTTAAATTTTATTTCTCTTATACTAAAAGTATTTGTATATATAGTTAACCCATAGCATTTCTTTGAGTTAGATTTCAAGTTTGAATTCTAGCAGAGGACAGTGTACACTGTGGGTTTGATGAATTAACTAAAATATTTGTGTTTCTGCTTTTCCATGTATAAAGTATGAATAATGACTTCCTTAACTATCACTCATAATTTTTATGAAGTTTGGAGATTCAAATTCTGAGAAACATTTGGTAAGCCCTATGATTAAAACAGGTGCTATTTTTACCTACTCTCATGGTATCCTGCACTTCTCTAATCAGACATTCATTACATAAGAAAATGTCTGTTAACTATCTATGCCTTATGGTAGATGAGATGGTCCTTGAGGCTAATGTACTTATATGTCTTATGCAACCTTGAGTTTGACAGAGTAAATGTTAAAAATATTAAACAAATGAAATGATTACTAAATGGCTAGATGATAGTATTGTTTCAGCCAGGGTTCTAGAAGAGAACAGTTTTAATGGAGAAGTTTAAAAGTCAGTTTCACTGCAGATTATTTTTAAACTGTGTATGGTAGGCTAAATAATGCTCCCATCTAAGACAGTCATAGCATAATTCCCAGAACCTATGAATATATCACATTATGTAACAAAAGGGACTTTGTAGATGTGATTAAGGCTACAGACTTTAAGATAAAGAGATGATCCTATATTATTACCGCTATACTCAATCTAATATATGAGCCCTATAAAATGGAGACCATTCGCAGGCTGAATTCAGAAGATATGGCATAGAAAAAGTCGAGAGATTCAAATGACACAAATTGGACTTGTGGTTGATACTGTGACAACAGAGGGAGCAACTAATTGAGGGATACAGGTGACCTTCAAGAGCTAGGAGAAGTCCCTGACAAAAGCAACAAGGAGACAGGAAACTTAGCTCTATAATCACAAAGAATTGAACCTGCCAAAACATGAATATACTTGGGAGCATATTCTCCTCAGAGCCTCCTGATAAAATCCCGGGAAATCTGATGCTGGTTTCAACCTTGAGAAACCCAGAGTAGAACCCAACCGGACTTTTGATTTACATAACTGTTAAGATAAAATCTGTGTTGTTTAAGCCACTAAGTGCAGTATTTTGAAATGGCAACAATGGAAACTAATACACTGTGCTTACATTGAGAATGCACACTTAAGTCAGTTTTACACTAGATTTTAGAAGGTGGGGGTCTCTCTTTTTAGTGGTAGTCACCTGAACTTTTTATGTGGCATTTCTCACTGAGAAATAAGAGCTCTGTTAAGAAGAAGAGTTATTCTTGAAAAGATTTCTGGAAGGCTGTTTATTAAGCTTCTAATCTTTCACATTGGGAAAAAAGAGTTAAAAGGAGTCCTTCATACTCAATTAAAATCTGGTCTAATTCACTTTGGTTTTGAGTCTACATAAGGGTCTTAAGAGACAACAGTAATAAATAAAATAGAAAAAAGATTTGTGAATTTTCCTGCATTCTTCTTGGCGCATATTTCCCTTTAGTATCTGAAATTGTTTTAGATTGCTGATGGAAGATTTAGGATTTGAATCCCTAGTGACCTCTCTCTCCATGTATTAAATACAGGAGGATATAGATATCATTGAAAAATGTACAATTCCAATTGTTTAAGATCAACTAAAGTTGATCCATTAAATTATATAATATTTTAGGATTACAAGATTCATTAACACACAAAGAAAATTAAACGAAAATGTGGCTTGGACACCAGAAACAAACACATACATATATGTCAGTGAATTTACGACAAAGGATCCAAGAGCATACACTGGAGAAGGGAAAGTGTTTTCAACAAATGGTGCTGGGAAATCTGGACAGTCATATACAAAATAATGAAACTAGATCACTCTCTAACATCATACACAACATATTAATTCAAAATCAATTACAGACTTCAATGTAAGACCAGAAACCATAAAATACAGAGAAAAACATGGACCATATATTCCATGACATCAGCTGTAGAGAAGTCTTTGGAGACTACTCCAGTGGTAAGGGGAACAAAACCAGAAATTACCATACAGGACTACATCAAACTAAAAATATTCACAGCAAGAGAAACTATCATCAGAACAACACAAGGTGTATCTGACAAAGGTTTAATACCAACTATAAATAAATAACTCTACATCTCAACAAAAAAATAAACAACCCACTGAAAAATATGGGCAGAAGACTGATATATATTCAAGGAACCATACAAATGGGCAACAGAGACATGGATGAATGCTCATTATCACTTAATAGGGATGTGCAAATCAAAACTACAATGAGGCATCATCTCACATCTGTGAATGTGGTCTATATAAAAAAGACTAGAAACAATAAGTGTTGGAGAGGGTATAAAAAAAAAAAAAAGGAAACCCTTGTACACTGTTGGGAATACAAAGTGTATATAGTTGCTTTGGAAAACTGTATGGACATTCTTCAAAACACCAAAAACAGAACTATTGTGCGATATAGCAATTCCACTTTTAGATGTCTCTTCAAAGAAGATGAAAACACTCATTTTAAAAGATATATACATTCCTATCTTCACTGAAGCATTATTTAAAAATAGCCACGAAATAGAAACAACCTAAGTGTGTGTGGACAGATGACTGGATAAAGATGATGATGATGATGATGATGACGCGTATGCATGTGTGTGTGTATATATATATATATATATATATATGTTGTGTATGTATATGAATGACTACCACTCAACTATAAAAAATGAAATATTACTATTTGTGACAACCTGGACAAAACTAGAATGTATTATTAGTGAAATAAACAGGCAGAGAAAACAACAACAAAGATCTCACTTATATGGGGAATATAAGGAAACAAAGTAAAAGGACAAAACCAACAAAAACTAAGCTTGGACACTGACAGTTGAACTGAGATTAGCAGAGGGAAAAAGGATTAGGGTGAGCAGTGGGGGATAACCAATGGAGATGGAAGACAACTGAAATTTTGGTTGTGGTGGTGTGGTGTGTTATCATATATTTGATGGAGATTGAACCTCCATATCTGGAGCTTACATTGTACTGTAAATCAATGTTACCTCAATTAAATAATGTCTGTCTATGTATGCATGTACCTCAGGAAAGTGCTCGTTTGCTCCCTGTGTTCTATCTCTTTGTAAAGTATGTGAATATGGCACAAGCTCTTTAGAAATCCATCCCTGAAATCAAAACTACAAGGATATTAAATAAATCTGTGTGTGTATGTGTGTGTGATATTCTTGTGAAACAGATTTTTCAATTTAAATATAATTTTCCAAACAATATATATTTACTGATACTGTCTAATGAAACTATGTAATAATGAACTATAATTTTTAAATCATAATGCATTTGATTTAATCTATAATTCAAAATGAAACATTCTGAAATAGTATTATTATTTATTATTGATAATTAAAACAAAGAAATACATACTTCTTTAGTTATTTTTATAGGTTGTTCATTATTCTAGGCACTTTGGTGGAAAAAGAAACAGAATGGAGCACAGCAATGAATGAGAAATAAAGTTTATTGATACTTAGATCAGTTTACTCAATTCTTAAATAATTGACAATTTTGTGAGGCTCATTTTACTGCTGAGGAATATGATTTACAGTTAGTCAAAACCTTTACCAGATTTAGACAGCTTTTAAGCAGCAAAAAGCAGGATGAATTCTATGACTGACTTTTCTCTTAAATCCATACTTTATTCAATGTGAGACCCACTTGCAACTTTTAGAAAATTAAAATTGCTAATAATTTAAATAAAACATAAAAGACTATAGTGCTAAAAACAAAAAAGGGGAAGAATGTATTTCAGTACTATATATATGTATATATATGCATATATATATGTATACTCTTTCATTTACTCACTCAACTGTCTACAAAATTTTAGTTTATTACCTAGTATTGTGATCTCTCTTCTAAGCACAGGGATAAAATAAGACAATTTCTTTATCACATTGAGATTGCATTCTGGTGTAGGAATCAGACAATAAAGATAATGAAAGTATGTAATATAAACTTCTGTATAGGAGCTAAGAAGAAAAATCAAGCAGGTATATTACTCAGAACAGCAGTAACAGCAAGCTACTTCTAAAATCTTAATAGCTCAAAATCCAAAGAATTATTTCTTGTTTGCTTTACACATCCCTCATGTGTAACCAGGAGATCTCTGCTCTCTGTAGTAAGAATACAGAATGACTACACAGCCACTACCTCAAACGTTGTTAAGTATAAGAGTTCAAGAGAAAAGATAATTCTAGAAATCTCTTTAAAAGCAGTAAATCTTCTTCTCTGGAAGTAAATGTATCAATTTTATAATACATTGGAGTTCATATGTCTTACCTTCCCACATTGCAAGAAGATATCATGAGCAAAAATGCTTCAAATCATAATAAACCAGGGAGAATTGGAATAGCAATAGTATGAGTTGAATTGTATACTCAACAAAAGATACATGGAAACCTTAATTGTTGTTAACTTATTTGGAAACAGTGTCTTTGCAGATGTAGTCAAACTGAGCTGGGGCCATTTAGGTGGACCCTAACCCAATATGACCAGTATCCTTATAAATCAAGTATAATTGAGACAGACACATAAGGGAATATGTCATATAGATAAGGGGCCAGATACTAAAGTGATACATACACAAGGCAAACAACACCAGCTTTCAGCAGATGCTAGGGAAGAGGCATAGGACAGATTCTCCCTACAGCCCTCTGAAGGAAACAACCCTGAAGACACTTTAATTTCCCAGTTCTAGCCTCTGAAAATATACGGTAATAATTTTTTGTTATTTTAAACCACCCAGTTTGTGGCACTTTATTATAGAAGTCCTAAAAAGCCCATATAAGCTCTAATAATTACCAAAAGTATAAAATTACATAGTACCAGGAGCAGCCACTAAGCAACCAGAGAAGTTCTTTGTAAGACGGTGCTATTTAAGCAGAAACTTGAACAACTGAGGGAGTGAA
The DNA here is from genome assembly GCA_004363575.1 of Solenodon paradoxus. NCBI lineage: Eukaryota > Metazoa > Chordata > Mammalia > Eulipotyphla > Solenodontidae > Solenodon > Solenodon paradoxus. Next base: position 579,206 of record RJWH01000307.1, read on the forward strand.
CCTTGTTAAAATCTGAGGAAATACAAACTCAATGTCAATGATTTTGACATTCGTGTTAATTAAAGTTCAATATACAAAACCATTTAAACACACTATATATATGAATATACACATATACTAGAGATAATACATTTTGTACGATTCCCAGACTTGTTAAATTCCAGGAGGAATCAGAAGAAAAATCACATTGGCTTGCTTTTCTAGCTCTCACAGTTTATGAATTGGTGCTATATAAGAGGGGTCAATTAATTCATACTTAAATAAAAGGACTCTGTCAATATTAAACAAGAAGAAACTCTCACTCTGAAAATCAAAGTTCTAGTTCTTATAAGCAGAAAAATATGCCTGAACAGGGTAAGTTAGATTATATATACATATTTAATTATCTATTAATTAAAATAGTTTTAATTAAGATCTTAATTCATATATTACTCAAAATAACCTTTAAAAAAACATTTAAATAGATAGCTACTGAGTCTGGGGGAAGCAGATGAAAAGATTAAGACATAAAAAAACAATCATTTATTAGTGAAAATATTACCTTTTTCCCGTAATCTTCTAGGTCTAGAAGGAAAAGTCCCTAATTAGTTTAATGTCTCCAGTTGAGAAAATTATCCTGCTCTTGGTAAACTATGGCATACTTGAAGCCATCAGATTACACTGCTATAATTTCTTGGGAGTCAGTTTTCTCAAACAACTTTGGAAAACTTTTATAAATATTTTCTAAGTTGGGACACAATTATAATAAATGATGTAGGTCAATCTCATGACTCTTCAAAATTAGGGAAAAATAATTCATGTGCAGTAATGGGAAAATTTGGCTCCTGTTATTATGAGATAACTCATGTTATTGTTGATACAGTTGTTTTAATGCAAATGCAGTGTCATACCTTAGCAAGGACATAGTAATTTCACTAGCCAACTCAGTTAACGCTAGTCAGTCAAGGAAGGAGACACAACCATGACTGTACCTGTGCGGTTCTGTCAGCACAGTTGGCTTTTAGAAAAATCAGTTTGTTCACTTATGAGCTAGTGTTATATTTTTCAAGTCCTCTCTCTCTCTCTCTCCCCGCCCCAGAAATTAACTCGATCATCTGCTACTATCACATACATTTTAAAAGTTAAACAGAAATTACTTTCTGCTTTAAAATTTTTCCATATCCAAACTATTTTGGGTGAATGTCTGATTTTTTAGTTTTTCTTTTATTCTAATTTTTTAAGTTTGATATTTATATAGTTATATGTTAAACTGACTTTCACTGATAGGAGTCCCCTAGAAAATGAGTTATTTGGGGTTGGGTGGAATGTATAAACTATTCAAAACTGTTACTGAGTATTACTCTCTTGTAATGAAGTTTTAACTTTTGAACTGACAGTATTTTGTTTCTATAGTGGTCCATTAATTAACCCTAAGAAGCCACACTTCCTGGAATTCATTCCCTCAAATTATCAGCTGCACTTAAATCTGGGTTGGGCGTATGTTCTATTTTAGAGAAAAGGTTGTCACAGAAATGATACTGTGTCAATTACCCGCCTAATCTTAAAAATGCCCATAAGCTTCTACTGTTACACTGCTGAAATCCTTGGCCATCCATGTGTGAAATTATTCTACCTTGCTAGAGTCCAGTTGATGCAAGAAAACTTAGAATACATGGAGAGAAAGAAAAAGTCAGATGCCTTGCATATCACCTGAATCTAGCCCCTCCCCTCCCCTCACCTGTTAGCTGAATGTATGTTTAAGTGACTACTGGCTAGAATTGGGGAGAACTACCCAGATAAATTATGATAGTCCAATCATGAGCAAATAAAACAGTTCTTTGGAACTGCTAAATGTTCCTGTGGGCAACTGAAAACCAAAGCAGTTACAATGTGGTATTTAAATGTAAGCATACACACTGAGATTTATAAAACTGTGAGCAGTCTTTAATAGCAGTATGAATGAACTAGTAAGTTATTGTGGATTTATAATTTTCCTGATAAAGATCTTGCTACAACAGCTTCACTCATGTAGCCTCACCAAAGAAAGCAGTCTCTACTTTTCTGAAAACCTGATGGAATAGAACATGTCCCATAGTACCAGCTACGACTTTTAGTCACTGAGATCCAGTGGAGAAAACAATTCTTTGTCTGAGTAGTTACGGCACATCCAGTATTCCCAGGGGTTCAAGGCTACCCACTTTCCACATATTCCTCCAGTGAGGAGAACCACTATGTCTAAGGAAAGGATCCTGCCTTTTACTCCCCGCTGGGTCTTAAGTCAACAAGAAGTGTCATCAAAACTTCATAAATCTGACATCTTTGCTGAATCTGTTTTCTGTCTCAGTGGGGAAACACTCAGAAGGAGGTATTAAATAAAATATATGTTGTTCACCTCAAAAGTAAGAAAATTTTACCTAATTAGGCCATAACACAAGTTACATGAAAGAATTTTGAAGCCTGAACTTTCTCAACTCGTTGAAAACATACAATATAATGAAGAAAAGCAGACTATCAATAAATAAACTAGATTCGTAGTAGGCAAGCCCAGAATAGCAATGCAAACATCATTATTCATATAGCAGAATTTAAAAAGCAGTCATATAAAATTCAGTGAAAATCCACAGAGCTTTTAGAACTTCAGAAAGAAGTCTGATTGCAGAGTAGACTAAGAAAATATACAAAAATAAATAAATGGTCTTTTAAAATTTTTCCTTTAAGGTCATTTTCAGATATGTTTTATGGAACGAAAAGTGTACAATCGAGGGTCATTTGGTAATACTCTAGACTGTGCTGTGCAAAATATGTCTTGATTCAAAGAGACAGTCAATATGGAAACTACTATTCCTTTTTTTTTTTCATTAAGCTCAAAATAACAGCTTACTGAGTGACTCATGCTGATGATTCTTCATCACATACCAGATAAAAGCATATATTTAAAATTCTTGCCATTCAATTATCGAGATCCCTATATTTATCATGTTAATATTCAAACAGCTTTATGTAAATAACTAAGCAAACAAACAAATCATGGGCATGTAGGTTTGGGGGTGGAGGTTACAATATCACTTTAGGAAATATGATATAAAATATGTGCAGAGATGGCTTCTACCATTGACAGTCCCAACTGCAGGAATCATCCTCAAATCAGTTCCATCACACACTTGTAAGAATATACCTTTTTTTTGTAAAGTGTGTTTAATCGGATGGTTAAATTGGAAAAAAAAAAGACATCTATTTAGGTCACAGTGTAATGAGAGAAAATGATTTTGAACTGTTCTAGATTTGTGCATAAATTTTCTTGTCTAGTGAAAAAAACAGTACGTCAGTGTCAAAATCTTGAACACAGGACTGCACTGATACTGTTTGTTAAGAACCAACAAAATGCTTCCTACAGAGTAAAAACCAAGGTAGAGTCAGCCTATCACAGTTCCCAACAATGACTTCTTTAGTAGATACTACTTGAGGTAAACACAAATTAAGTTATTTAAGACACACACCATATATATTTTTAATGTGATGATCAGAACTTTTATCGTTCATACATTTAGAGCATTGATAGTGGCTTATTATGAGACAGACACTGTTTACAAAATAAAAATGAAATTTTAGAATAGGAAGGAGAGATTTATTCTAGTTGATTAATAGTCATTTGGAATTCAATCTATTAGCCAGGGTTAAAATTTATAGTATTAGATAAAAACATTATTGCATTAATGGAAATATAAAGGGCATCAGCATGAATCACCTTTACTCTTGGTTCAGAATATTTTCCTCTCAAAACAGGAGACATTTTTCCATTTAGTTCTTTCAGTGATACAGTAGAGAAAACACAAATCTGACTGATTTGTATTCTTTTGTAAATAACCAATGTATTGTTATATTTTGCTATATACATTTTTCTTATGGTTCAAATAAATAATATATTTCAAAAAATAAATAGCACTGGATCAGATCAGAGACCTTTTCAACACCTTATCTGACACCAGCTATTTGACTTCTAATGAAGTTGAGGTGTCGCCGACAATATTTTTTGCTAACATTTACTTAAAAACATTTTAATATGCTGCATCTCTATAACAGCATCTCAAGCCTCTTTATTTAGTCATTTGCCTATTATGGTAGTGCTTAAAATATTACTATTTATAACCACATATTTGCCCATGTCTGAGTTCTCAAAATATATAATGATGCCAAAACAGAGCAGATAAATCATTTGCATGTTAAATCTGATAGAGTGTCACCTCCCTTCATTCAGCATAATTTCCTAAAATTGAAGACTATGTTCAATGTTCTTGCTAAATGAGACAGGTGAGCCTTTTTTTTTTTTTTTTGCTGTTGGTAAATAATTTACTGCATTACTTTCAAAATCAAATAGCATATATATAATGTGAAGTTGAGTGTAAGTTTGCATGAGTTTATGAAAGAACACCTTAGATACCTTAGATATAATTAGTTTGGGATATGTTCTCACATTCTCTGGGAGTTTATTTTCATTTTATTTTGCCTTTGGAGTGCCTCTCTGAAAAATTTTGAGAACTGTTTTAATTAAGATCAACAGTCCGTTATGTCACCTTAACCAGGGAAATCATTACACTGAAGAGACTAACGCTATGGCTGCTTCATAGACGAACCCAAGTCAAAGCTTGTAAATGCCTCAGACTTATGCCAAGGACACCAGACACAAACAGCCAAGTAGACTTTAAACTTTACCAATCATATAATGTCTTTCTTTTGATTGAACGCTTATTTTAATAGTCCTTTCCCTAGAGGACTGTCCCTAGAGGACTCCTACCCTCTTCTAGATAGGCGTTTTCCCATTCCAACAGAGTTGTGCTCAAATATACTCTGAGTATTTAATATGCAATTTATCTTCTAACAGTTTTCACAACAAATTCAGTACTCATTTGTATTCCACTAACCTTCATTTGTCAGTTCCTTTGCTTTCCTGCTTTCCTTGAGCTGTAATTGACCAGGTTGCCTTTCAGTGTTTTCCGTCCTCAACAGGGCAGCATTTCATTCACAGGTGAAAATTATTTGCTTGTGAGCCAGTGAACAAAGGCTGGTCTTACTTCCTTTTTCATAGCACCTGCTGCTTCACAGGTTCTGTCCAGAGACCCTGATGTCTGGACTGCAATTCTGGGTGGGTTAAAGATATCTGACTCTGGCATTCAACTTTTGTTACTATTGATTGAATTTTTTCCAGACCTCCAGATGGTATTTGATTATATAGATCATAAAGAAGAAATGGCATGTAATCATGCACCTAATGCCTTTTTTACCCTAATTTTGCACAGGACACAAAGATTGGTGCTTCCATTATAATGCAGAAGTAAGAAATACTAAGGCCCAGGAAATACCCTTTTCCTGTTTTGAATTTGAATGAGGAATTGAGGAGAAATGCAGGATTGTTCTTAAGAGTATTTAAAGTATTTCTAAAGGATTGTTTTCCACTGGAGAGGTATTTTAAAGTCAATTGATACTCTCTGGATTGGCAAAAAGAGATTAAAAGGATAATGAAACAGCAGGACTCATTAATTTCATCATTTATTTCCTCTAAAAAGATATTTGATATTCCAATTTTCCTCCAAACATGTCTCTATATCAACAAACATTTATTAAACATCTTTTTCAGAAGGTGCTCTTATGATTCATAATGATGAATCTAAGTTCTCTTACCCTTGGGGAGCATGGAATCTAGCGATGAAGACAGATATATAAACAAGTAGGTCCAATAGGTGACAGAGATTTGCTCAAGGTTCAGTGCAGTTTTGTGTTAGGGTGATTAATTCTTCCTGCACCTGAGACCAGAAAAAGCTCTCTATAGAGTGGTACTGTTCAATACCGCTTTGGCAAGTGGGGATCAAAGGAAAAGTTGCCCCATTTCTCTGAGGTTCTTCAGAGGCTGAATTTACATAGTAGTAAATCTGAGGCAACTGGGGCAGACTCACATTTATATCCTGAATGGAGGCATGGAGGTCTCAGGAGAGAGAGAAGTAGGTCTTCACCAGGAAAGGAGGAATGACTCCTCCTTCCTCCAAAAGTTAACTATGAAAGGTCCCCTTTCAACAGTCTTCTAGAGAATAAGGACAAAAGATCATTTCTGGATTAGGAGCAGGGTGAAGGCCCAGGGGGTAGCAGGCTTCCTTGATTAAGGTAGGGACTAGAAGAATAAGAGAACTCCTTTGCCTTTGGGGCTGTCCCCCACTGTCCTTGTTTCTTCATGTCAGAGAGGGGCATGCATAAGAGACCAGTTATGAGAAACTTGGGGAATTTGGTTTTAGCTCTATCTGGCAATGAGTGAAAGATTCTCTATTTGAATTTTTCAATAAGGTAGCAAAGGTTAGGTCTCCCCATCATGTTCAGAACTAGCCTACCCAAGACATGTTGCTTTGGCATACAGAATATTTCTAGTTAGGTCAATTGAGGACCTGCAGTCGCATGAGAAACTTTTACCACTCTCTTTACCTAGAAAAATGAAAATTGTGGATCTTACCCAGAATTAGGGATATTAGAGATAGACTCATTTATCTGAAAAACTGATATCTCATTACAGAGCATTTGCTCTTCATCAGGTAAACACCCTCTCCTCATGGGAGTCCCTTCCTCTCTCCTGGAAGCCTGGGGCTCCTGTCTCACTCTTCAGCACAAGATACATACCAAATTTTACCTCATGTCTATGTAGATTCCTCTTAGGTATGGGATTAAACTTGTTTTTTCTCCTAATCTCACTGATGCTAATTAGATTATTTTGCCATCCCTAGAAGACCCAAGAGATAGGGGAAAATTTCCACTCCTGCCCAACACTAGCCTCCTGTGATTAATTATTGAGCATTTGAAATGCACTAATGATAGAGAACCTGAACTCTCATTTCATTTGAATTAATGTAAATATAAATTTAAAAAGCAACATATATTAGATACAGTAGCCGTGAATTGAACAGTTCGTCTTTTTCACTTTTTTTTTTTTTTTCTTTTTTGCTGTTGCTTTCCTCAGGCCCTTGGTTTTGAACATGGGTCCTTGGGTTTTACATGGCCTGCACCTTAGCTGCCTGAGCCATAATGCTAAATTTCTGTTTTCTTTATTCTCTTCATATTTAATTTTTTTTATTTTATTCTTTATTTCTTACTTTTTTTTAAAGTAAGTGTCTGAGGCCTAGAAAGAGCTCTCAAACAGAAGGAAACATTTCATTCTCATTTAAAAGCATGTCCTCTTTTTTATTAGAAGGAAAAAGAGGTTCGATGACTAACGTGCATTGAACCTTACTTGTCTAACTCCTTTCACTTGGGCCAGTTCAAATTCCAGACACCTGGATATGCTGACTTCTGTTTAATACAGTAAGGCCAGTATGTCCAATGAAGAGTGGTTTCAGGGTTCCTATTTCCCATCGTACCATGATTATAAGTCTCTTTGGGGTAATACATTTTATGAAAGTTTAGAAATAATTGCAGGAATAATTGAAATTCCTGAAAAATGAAAGTTAGTTATTTATATATGACTTTTTGTAGCCAAATTTTGTCATTCTATTTTTTTACTGTTTATGAAATTAAAAACTTGTCTCTCTGTTTATTGAACTTTTATATTCTTTGTCACAATTGTCTCAAGATTTTATCTATCTTTCAATTTGGGTATGCTTATTAAATTGTATGAACTCTTAAATTTTGAGACAATTCTTTTTTCATACAAGCTATAAATATCTTTACAGTTTGTGTTTACATTCTGTCAAGAATGCGTTTTTTTGTGTTATAATATTTTAAAACTTACCTAGTGTTGGTCTACTTTTCTTGGGTTTTGTTGTTTTTTTGCCCTCTCTCTGGTGTTAGGCTTAGACATGCTGTACCATAACAAGATTAGATTTCTTTTCAGTAACATTATTTTTTTTCTTACAGAAATGGTTTCTTTTTTACATTTAAAGCTTTAATTTATCTGACACTTATTATTATGTACGATGTACAGTATGAATCTAATGTTAGTTTTCTCTCCAAATGGCTAGTCATTTGTCCCAAAACATTCATTAAAACATCCGTCATTTACTCCAATCTGATATAAAATGTCACCTTTATCATAAACCGAGTTTATTATATTCTCGAGTAGCTTTTGCATTTTGTATCTTGTTTCATTGATCTGTCTTTTCCCCACTGTACTGGGTACCACCATGTAGCCTTTACTTTATGTTTCTCCAAATGTCAGTGTCAGGAGTGAGAATATATCCCTTCTATCACCTGTTTAAGACAAGTAGTTTATACTGACTTTTGTTATTCCTCCACTTTTCTCACCCCCCATAACTCAAGATTCTTTTGATTGATATAACATGAATTTTATATTCATTTCAAATATTTATCTTTCATTAAATATTGATTTTGGCATTTACAGATAACATTTAATTAGTAGTTTGAGAAGCGTATGTGTATATATATGTATGTATATAAATGATGTATTATATGTATAAACATATACATACACACACACACACACACCCTCTTCTAGGCTTCGGTGTTTAACAGAAATCTTTTTAGTACATGATTTCCCCATTATTAAGTTTTTCATATTCATATCTTCATTTTTCTTTTCAAAAATGGTATAAGGCCTAAATATATTTTTAATACTTCCTTATCTAGAAGAGTTATCCTATTGGCTTCACATGTGAAATGTATCTTGCTTTCATTTAATATTCTTAATTCACACTTTTTTTTTTAGTTAGGCAAGTTTTCATTGATGTCCATATTTAGTGATGCAGTCGAAAATATAGAGATAAATCTGATTTGTTTACTGTTATAATCTGTTTACTCTGTTCCTGATTTCCTTTTGTAGTTCAAGTATGATTCCAGGATTCCAGGATTTACCTGTTTACTTTTTTGGGTTTTTTAAAATTGGTTCATCCTGGGATGTGATAATCCCATATTTTTATTGATAGGGATTTGGATGAGATCTTTTCTTTATCATTGGTTATTCCTTTTATCCTGTTTGTTTTTAAAATCCAAAAATACCAAATAACTAAGATAGCTTTCCTTTTGTTTTCCTGTATTTGTCACATTATTTGATATTATTCTTCATTTGCATAAATAGTTAATCTGAATTATTCCATTATGAAAATTGCAGGTTATATAACTAAGTCTGTAATATATTCCACTGTGTAGAAACAATTATTTGGTGTTGTCTTTAATGTGTACTTTAAACTACTGTTATATTTCTTATGAAAATATTGTATATAACATAATTTCAATTTTTTTCTATATTTCTACAAGTGAAATTTGATATCACATAAGATTTCTTCCCACAAAAATTGAGATAACATTTCATCCTAATTGCAGTTGTGTTTTCCATAAACCTTGACTGTCATAATGATCAGAGCAAGTTTATTGCAATTGTTTGCTTGCTTTTGTTTACCTTAGCAACTGCATTTAATCTTAGATACAACATAATTGCTTTTCTCTTGGTTATTAAAATACTGTTTTAATTTTGTATCTTTTTGTGATAAAATCATTGAATATGGAAATGGATTTTTTTTAGACATGAAATGTTTGCTAGTTTACATACTTTTCATTCTTCGCTGCTTGTTATTACCTAGGTTAATTGGCTCTTCACAGATTCTTCAGCTGAAATAGTTGAATATCCCACCTCTACAGCTAACCAGCTGTATGAAATTTTTCAAGCTAAGGAGACTCTGACTCAGTATTATCTACTTCACTATGGGGATAATAGAAGTAGCTCCCTCTTACTGTTAGGTATTCATTTATTTATTTGTGTGTGTATGCATCTATGTACTTAAGGAAAGGTACAGGCAGGAATGAAGGTGGGTAGGCAGGCAGACAGGAAGAGAAGGAAGCATTTTATTTTATTTTTATTTAGTTGTTCACACTGGTTGTTTCTTCTGTACCTGGGAATCAAAGGCAGAGGTATGTAGCCAGAATGCAGGACTGACCTAACCACAACTCTACCAGGTCATGCCCTCTTACTATTATTTTTAGAATAAAATAATATAAACAAAGCATGGAGAGCAGGGACCCACATAGTCCAACATTCATGTAGATGTCAGCAGTGATACTTTACTACATAATGCTTTATAAGATTATTGCATCCATTCATCCAGAATATATCAGTGAGTATCTTCTACATTACAAGCTTTTTTTCTAGGAATTAGAAATGGAATATGAAAAAAACAGACAAAAGCTCTATCCTTATGAAGTTAATTGATATTCTAGAGGTAAAAAGAACAACACAACCATAAAAATAATTTTGAATAAAATTAGGATTGCTTCAAGGTTGTGAGCTTGATCATAAATATAAGAAATTGATTTTATTTTACAATTCCTAGAATTTTGAAATGCAAAAGTTTAACCAGTATCACCATTATCAGAGTACTTTGTAGTTTTTTGCACAGCTGTGGAAATTCTAGATCACCCAAATACTGGCCATTCTTGTAATGCTATATCACGTCGGTATGTTTCCTTTGGTGAGTTCAGAGGAGTGTTAGGTGTTACCTGTGAGAACTATCCCCCCAGAAGGTGCTTTAAACAGACCCTAGAGGAACTCATTCAAGCATCACTAACAATGGTACAATTGCCCAACAGAGAGGAGGCTATATATTTGGAGGACATGGGAGAATGTCAGGGAAAGATCATGTACTCTGAATGTTCAAAATCCACAAATGCCAACTAGGTGCTAAAAGAGCAGTCAGGGGCCGTGAGATTTGGCTGTAACGTAAATATATATTTCTTACCAATGAATACAGAGGAATGATTTTTGATTGAAATCTGGTAGCAAGGCCACAGGTGATATGGGAGATCTCACTGCTAATCAATAAGAAAAATGAGTATATCATTATTTACTGAGGGGCTTGTTTTTTTCTACATATAGTAATTGTCTAGTGACTGTAAGTAGGCCTGAGGTCTTGCCTTTCTGTTAAATTAATTGTTCAGGCAAAAATTAACTGCATCACAAAGAAACTAACTGCTGATATTGGCTTTATTTGCACTACCCTCCATCAACAGAATGGTGAATAATCAGTATAATCCTATGCTGATATTCCTATCATTTTGTGATATATGGCAAAGTTCCTGATTGTGCTTTAGAGATTAGCAAGTGGGAATTATGCCTAAACCAACTAACATATTTTATAGTTGAATAAAATCAAAGCGATTCTACAAGTGGTTTTATTTTGTGTTCTTTAAGATGATAACTTTCTGAGTTAGCAAAATAGTTTTCAGAAAGTATGATCTGTTCCCTTTAACATTCTTGCTCAGAAAGATAATTAGCCTTAAAATCCTTATTCAATACAGCAATGTATAGAGAATTAAGGTATTAAAAGAATATTAAAGAGACTATAAATGATCATACATATTTACTAATTCCAACCATTCATAGTATTCGAAATCTCCAATAAAATGACAATTAGGTATTCAAATAATTAAAATTCATGTGATTATACATTAAATATTAGTGGGGCCAGTACATTATAAAAGTTTAGAAGAGGAAGGAATGAAGTAAAGTTTCCTTAATGGATCAAGTGCAAAGACATTTCAGACAGTGAACATCAGAAGCAAATTATCCAAGCAAATTAATATTCTGAGTTTAGATAACTGAAAAGATTGGGGAGGTTGAACCAGAGGGTTTCCATAAAGAAAATGAGGGAGACTAGACACCCTCATTGGTGAGCTAACCAATTATCAAATCTTTGCCACAATCTCTACCATGAAAAGGTGCAATGAAGTATCATAAGAGCATATTTCTTAGAGAAAAGGCTGTGTCTTACCTCTGTCAGTTACTCAATCTCCCCTCTATCTGAACAAAACATGTGGGTATAGCAATCAATATAAATCTAGAAATGTTACAACACAAATATTGTTTAGAAGAAGAGAATTTAATCCATTGCTTGTTTTAGATTGTGTAAATTATATGCCCTTTTGAATAGGAATATATATCAGAATAGGAAATGTTTCACAGCTTATTTTAGAGTTTACACTATTCATTTACAAAATGAGTTTGCAATGTTCTTTAACTTATGTGATCATTACTATAACTATAATGGAAGAAATTTCTATGTAGTTTGGGCTTAAACACAGTGTATTGATGACAATCATTATTATAGTATTTTTACTGAATTTATATATTATTTATAAACAGTTAAGATTTGCATCCAACTCTCAGAAACCAAAACAAACCTTAAATTTGTAGCATTTGCTAATTTTCTTGTTTGATGTACTTACATTATAGTGATTTCAAACTACTTCTTGGTTAGCAAATGATTAATAAAATACAATTAACTATCTAAGCTGGCTTTGAGCTGGCTCCAGTAGACCACTGGCATATATTAGGGGTAGTATTAGTCATAAGAAATAATATTACTAGAGTGTTTATTGTGTGGTAGGCAATGTACTAAGGGTTTTATTGATTTATTACAAATATCTTATGAAGAATATCTTATTGCCCCTTTTTTCAGATTCAGACCTGTGGTTTAAGAGTGATTAAGTACTTGACTACAAGTTACATACAAAAAGAGTCAAGATTTGAACCCACTTGTTAATGAAATGTTGACCAATCATTATACACTTATTTTTGTATCAAAGGTTATATGATAGAAATTCTATGATCAGATTTCCTGTGTGTGTGGAATTTGTTTATACATGGGGGTGGGGGAGGGAAGAGAGAGCGAGAGAGAGAGAGAGATAGAGAGAGAGAGAGATAGAGAGAGCGAGAGTGAGAGAGACAGAGAGAGAGATAGAGAGAGAGCGAGAGAGAGAGAGAGCGAGAGAGACAGAGAGAGATAGAGAGAGCGAGAGAGAGAGGGAGAGAGAGATCAGTTCTCCAAAAGAGATTACATTGCTCATTGCTAACCTAACCAGGTTTCAAGAAGTGTATGTTCAGAAGATTTCTAACTTGTTCAATAATGAACCTACGCCAACTAAAATAGGGAAAATGAAGCAAAAAAGACAATAACTTTTTAAGACATCAAAAATCCTAGGACAAGCAGGTGGACGACATTCTTTGGAGAGTAGAGGTATGAGGTTAAAAGAGGGGTCTGTTTGTAGGGTTGTGGTTGTTGCAGAGATGTTGAGCTATTGAGTTTTGACCTTGGTCTTTCTTTCCTCCACCAGATGAAGAATTATAGACTTTCATGTAGGAAAAAGATAAACCTTTCCCCAGGCTATCTCATTTACCCATTTATGTGTTAAAGAGACTCTCAAGCCTGCATAGCCTTGCTGGTGAGAATTCCCAGACCTAAGGTAGGGGATGATGTTCGCAATAGTATAAACCATAATTCTTATTTTGATATCTGTTTCCCAATTCCCACTACAGAGTTTCTCTTTAAAAGCCTGGATGTCAAGCATGTTTAATGTGATCAACTCATGCAGGTTAGGAAGGAAATTAAAGATCTTAGCAAGGGGCTGAGAGCTATAAGTCTTCATTAGTGACTCAGACTTACCCTGGGGTTACAACAATCTGTTATAAAAGTCAGTGAGTTAAAGCCAGCTTTTTCATCCTCTTCTTCTCTAAAGAGGCAATTGAGGCTCAGAGAAGTTAAATAATTTTCACAAGGTCACATAGTAAGAAAATGTCAAAGTAGACAGAAATTCATGGTCTTCAAATTACATTCTTTATCCATAATACTATTCTGGTTCATGGGAAACCATGAAAGTTTCAGTAGGAAGCAAGTAGTTATAACTGATCCCTGGTATATTTTTATCCCATAAGTTGGGAATGGAATATACAAAGTTTGAAATCAGCTTACATTTGAGAATTTTGATGATTTGGTGACATTGTTAGCTGATGTGCTTTTCTCAACCACATTCTTTATTTATTGAACAAACATAACACTGTGATGAATTGTGTCAGGATTTAATCAGTCAAGAAAAATAATTCAATATTTTGGACATATATACCTTTTAATGACCATAAAATAGCATAGGTTGAAAAACAGACAAATTTACAAAATAAACACATGAAAAGAGTAAGCCAGCTTTGCCTTGAGGATTTGAAAAAGAGTTCACATAAGCGATGATATTAAGGCTGGAATTTAGAAGAGAAGGTTGTATCCTTAGACAAAAAAGAGAGTTCCAGGAATGATTTAAATAAGCCATGAATGCATTCATGTCTGGAGGAAACAATTCCTGCAGGGAATGATAGGAAGAATAATTGGTCCAGTTTTGAAAATGCTTTTGTAACATATTATAAAGTTTGACCTTAATTTATAAACAAAGATATTAGAGGAGAGTGAAATCATCACATTAATTTTCTTTCCATAGGTACTCCAATGTTTCTTTAATTTCATATTATATTTTAATATACCATAGACTTTATATTTAATACATATTTTGTACATTTCCCCAATGCTAAGTCCATAGGAATTGTGTCATTATTTTGAAAAACCCTTCCTCAACTTTTTTTTTTTTAACTCATTCCATTTAACTTTTGCTAAAATGAAGTCATGGGTATTTTTGAAGATGGACTAGAATAAAAAATATTTGAATTAGAGCACTTATTAAATGCTTCTGCAATTTTCCTGAAGAAAAATGTTGACTCAAATATAACATCAGAGGAGGGAACAGAAAGAAGGGCAAGTATTAGCTGAATTTTTCCAGACTTGATAGAACTTATTGACCAAATATATGCTGGCTTTGAGAATGTGGAGTTTTAAGGAGAAATAGAAACAGAGCTTACAGCTCTTAAAATTAGAAAAGCATAAGTACAAGCAATCAAAAAGATGGCAAAATTACAGTGTGTATTCTGATCTTAAGATGGAGAAGCAAAGATGCAGTGTAGAAAAAGATCGCATTTATTGTTATTGTTTGTCTCTTAAGAGTCACACATTTTCTGCATGAATGTCTCCCTTCATAAAGTACTTCAAATTAATCTACTTATAAATTAAGTTACATATTCTACTTTATTAATATTTAAATTTGTAGCTAAATTATCAAACTGCATGTTATGTGCACTCTAATTGAGCAGCAAGTCGATCCAATATGTAATTAACTTAATGGATTTGGCTATTAAACGAGTCCACCATTAGTTAAAAACCAAAGGAAAGATCAATTACTTAATACTGTGAGGATTTTTCTTCTAATTATGTGACACCAACTAAAATTTTAGGGTAGTTTTTTTGTAAATGAAAAACTATGAAACTGGAAAAATAAATACGTGTGCTGTATTAATTATGGAAACAATTTGGGAAAAACATTATTATTTATCTATTTTTTTACTAGATTACCCCTGATGGAACACTTTTGCTTTAATCTTGGGTCCATGTTGTTTGCCTGGGAAGTCAAAACTCACAAACATTTGTTTTATATCTAGCATAAATTGGTGAGGAAGACTGATGGAAATTGTATGTCAACTTTGTTAATCAGCAAATGGATGGATTTCATTTCACAGTTAAGCCAGATTCAGGATTTGCTGAATTTAATGGCAAGAACACTAGTTAAAGAAGCAGAACATCCAGGTTGTAGTAACAGCTCCATTGCTGATTAGCCTGAAAACTTCGTCAAGGTAGAAAACTGTCTGAATCTTAATTACCTCAGGTATAAATTATAAATGTCTGCCTTGCCAACTCAACAAAGACTTGGCATATATATACATGCATGTTTAATGTAGTCTGGCTCTGTCAGTGGAGTCTGTAACTTAGGTTAGAAAAATAGTACACTATACTCTTCTGACTGGCCCTTCCATATTAAAGAGTCAATCTTTTAGAATCCTTGTACCTCTGAGGAAAATAACTATGGGGGCTCATTTGTTTATGTTTTCATTATAACAACCATGTTTATAAGCATGACAATAATTATGATAGTAATAATAAGAAAATTTTAAAGTAATAATAATTAACTAGTGAACATTTTTCTCTCTGCCAGATACTGTTTCAATATATCTGCTGATTAATTTTTCTCAATAACCCAGATTATGTTAAAAATATTCTCTCCACACTCTGCCTCTCTGGGTGGAGTTTATCTTTAGATTTGGTCCTATGACTGGCTTTGTTTAGTAGTGTATTAGCAAGTTTAATGTCACCAAATAATTGAATAGCTCTTGCATGATTAGGTTTTCTCTTTTGTGCTTCTGTCCTGGTAGTGGGTAAAGGATATGTGGAACAAAAACTTCCCCAATGAGTTGCTTCTACCTGGGTCTCATCTCATTAGCCATCCCCCTGTGATCATGGACATGTGAGCTAAACATGTTTATTGTCTTGTACAACACTGAGATTTTGTGGATTTTTGTTGTCATTGTTGTACATCATTTTATTAGTGTTGACTGATAAAGGTCTTATTATTGTCCCTATTCAACAGCTGACAAGATTGAGGCAGAAAGATTAAATAATTTGCACTGAAGTATGCTGCTAAAAAGGAACAGAGCTAGAATTTGAACCTAAGTCATTCAGCTTGAGTATCATAAACCAGGAAATGAGTGCGTAATATTGGGATTCCATTCCTCTTACTGGGTGCATCCAAACTCAAAGTCTGCGAGTCGTGTTTATAGAACTTCTGTTTTTGTCTTTTAAAAACTTGTGATGATACAACAAATTCCAAGGATGTTGATAACAAAGACTGATGCCAAGGGTTAATCGAAAGGTGAGGATGTGGATATGATTTAATATATAATTAGTATTTAGTATATTATTAATATGACAAAATATATCATTAGTACTTTGATATTAACTGTAAGGTTTTTCTGGGCTCCGCGAGGAGAAAAAGTCAATTAGACAAAAAAGCAGAATAGTCAGGGCTTTATTGGACTCTGCGCACCCGGGCGAAATTCCCAAGTCAGCAAAATGGGCCTGGGGAAGTCACGCTTGAACAAAGGGGAGTGGGCTCTTTAAGCAGAGGAATTTCACGGGCTTCCTATGTCGCGACTGGGGATTGGCCCTGTGAATCCAGGTGTGGGGGTCGCATCCCTTATTCTGATGTCATCCACCTTTTTTCCCCCGGGCTTGGCCACCGGGCATGCCCGCTGGCATGCCTGCCATCCCGTCTTTCTGAGCCAGCCTAACATTAACTTTCTTATATCAGTAGCCTACTTTTTCACTTGCTGTCGCTTTATACTTTATATTATTATTTTGGTTAAATTCAAGTCCAGTTTCCTATTTTTTCTAATTAGTCTGCACTATTTTTATAGATTTATTTATTTAATTGACTATGAATTAGTCAACTCTTCCTTTACCTACCCTCATCAAAATAGGAAATGTTGAATTTTTAATCTCATTATAATTTTAAGTTAGTTTGGAGAAATCTTTGTGATACTGAGTTTTCCCATCCAGAAACATAATTCTCTTTATATTACTGTTTTATACCCTAAGTAGTTATATATTTTCCTTCAATATTTCACTGCATGTTTATAACATTTATTAGGTTTTTATCATCATTTGGGCTCTCCTCTTAATTCAGTGTGTTATGCTATTCATTACTCCTGGTATATAGTAAAGCAACTGATGTCTTTATATTTGACCTACAAAAAGGATGACAAAATCTCCCTTCTATTTTACATGGTATAATGCCAATTTATATCTCTGCTGCCCTGATGTAATTATTAAGGCAGCTTCTTTCATCTTAAAAATATCACAGGTTGGATAAAGCATTAGTCAACCTACTTATATAACCATTAATTTAGTTTCTTGATTTTCCATTGAATGTGATATCCTTTATTATATAAATATCTTTTTATTATTCACTACTCTATATTAATGTCTTACTAGATGGAATCTATTACTCACTTTTTATTTATGTTATTAATTATTATATTTATTGAGTTCATCCTTTTTACCCAAGTATTAATTTTTAAATGTATAAAGTATAAAGATTATTTAATTTGCTTTTATTTTTTCATATTTAGTTATGAAAACATTTAATTCTCTGAGTTAAATTTGGATTTTAGCTTTGACTACATCTTATATGTTTTGAAAATGTGGCATAGTTATTACAATTGAAATTTGAAAGTAAATATTAAAAGCTTATAACCAGTTTTTCTTAAGAATATAAATTGCTCAAGAAATTCAAAACACTTCCTAGTCTTACATATCTTAGCATTTTTTAAATTCCTTCTCAAATAAAATACAACTTAGTGGTATAAAGAATTTAGGTATTACAACTTTCCCCCTTGATCTGTCATGATGTATTATTTTGATGTGAATATACAGTCCTCATTTAAAGTTTGAGAATTCTTTTTTAACTCTTTGGTTACTACTTTTCTTTATTTTTTTTTTAAATTTCCTAGCACATCATAAACATGTAATCTTTATATTTAAATTACCATTCTTTCTTTGTATTAAACACATGCTCTCAAAAGAGTTATTTCTTTGATTATCTTTGCATTTTTTAGTGTTCTGACATGCCCTGTAAATTATGTCTTTTCTCAGTTAATTTTGTTCTTATTTTCATTTTTTTCTAAAGTAGATTTTCACTTTGATTTTATAGTTTGCAGGTACTTGTAATCTCTCATTATAAGCAGTCCCTCATACATTATATTTTTACTTTATTATTTTCTATTCCTACTGAATCAATGCTTTCTCTCACGCTATTCAGATTGTCAAGTTCCTTTTTTGTTTCTTTTCTCTTTCTGAATTTCTTAGGTGATTTCTAAGAGGTTATTTGTTCTTTTTAGTCTTTGGGATAAAGTTTTCTTTAATCACTGCTCTATTTACTTTCCAAAGTCTTACTATTTTATTGATTGTACCTTTTAATCATCTTTAAATAAGGCAAGAAATACAGAGATTCAGAGTCTACCTGTAAACTCTACAATATCTACCTGGGTAAAAGTTGAGTCTGTTTATCTCATCTAATGTATATGACATGTGTACAATCCACAGAGTAAAGCCTAATTCCCATTTTATAGCAGTTCTTCATCTTAAAGGAATCTTTTGTTCTGAGATGAAATTCTTTTCCTTTTACAACCTTGTTCTCTGAATTTCTGATCTATCGGAGAACAAATATATGTATAGTGATAACATATATATCACGCACACACATTTATTGTAGGAGAAAAGCCAGCTGCCATTTTCCACCGCTATTTCCCTGCTGTCATGAAAATCATCAGAATGCAGAAAGAGGAGGAGGGACCTGCCAGCCATTCTAGTAGCCATGATAATCACAATTACTGAGGCAATAGACACAAACCTCACTAGTTATTTGCAAGTGGATCTTATGTATATTCTGTCTATGTGGAGAATTCACAATTAACATTGAGTTCCTGCTTGTCCCTCCCACCTTAATTTGCACTCCTTTGTCTCTTGAAATGCACAGACAGCTGATAAAGTACAAACTTCCCTAATTATTTACAACTGAAATCTTATGTTATTACAATTAATTCAGGTGCCTGCTTGTCACTCGCTTTGATTTGCACCTTTTGTCTCCTTAAATCTATAAAAGTGTACCCTGATTTCATTCAGGGCTCAGATTTTTTGGAGAAAATTCCAACTGAGCCTACACTAATAAAGCTGCCTTCACCATTTCTAAAAGAGCACATGCTTGGCTTTTGTCAGTAAGGAGAGCTGTAACAATATATGCATATATGTAATGATTTTCTGTTTTTATAATTGCTATAATTTGAATGAATTCTAAATAGTATTTCTGATTCTTTTCAGTTGTTATCAGACTGAGGTATGCCACTCATTTCTCTGTAGGTCAGTACTTGAGAGGACAAATATTGTGTGGAGAAGGTGGGGTATCCGGGGAATTCTGTAGGCATTGGCAATGGCAGATACGGTGGTGTGGACAGTGGGTCTACTAGCTTATCAGACTGATAACATGTCTTTATGCCTCAGTGGAAGGCTGATTTGATCTATTATGTGAGTCTCTCCTAAATATATTATCTGTAGTTGTGCTATATATCAATTAAATGTCATAGATTTCTCAGTTTATGATTAGCCAATTTTGTTGGGTGGCTAGGTTCACTGGGTCCCAATGCAACTGCCCAGTTACATAGCGAGTTCATATTTGTTTTTGAAACTATATAGAACCGTGGTCAGCGAAGTGTTTGCCAGTGTCCCCTGTATCATCACCAGTGTAGCAGAGCTATGGTTAAACATATTATCCATATTTCTGATTAGAGCAGAGCTGGTGTCGCTGAATCAGGAGAGAGAAAATTGGTGAGAAAAAAAAAGACTTTCAACTTTTATCCTGCAAACATATTTTTTTTTTTTTTTCAGAAATGAAGTGTGTGTTGTCATGAGGTAAAAACCAGAGGTAGTTTGATTGCACAGCTCCACAGTCTCATAGGTGGCATTATTTGCTTCTGAAACAAGGAACTAGAAAAACTTCATTTTTGCTGGGTGACTCTGTAAACCACAAAACTCTGAGGATCCCTCTTTCTTTCTAGATAATCAGTGCCTCTGGCAGTGAAACAGAAATCTTGGCACCTGGAATGCTAGGTATTCAGGTACCCACCCAGTGAGGAAAACCTTGGCTGGAGGGGTTTCTGTTAATCTGCTGAGATCTAGGAAGAAGTTAAATGTCAAACAGTTGGCTTTAGACATTTTGGGTGTGACCTCTGCTATGTAAACAATTATGATAACCACTGTTCTGCTTCTGTAAACTGCTTACCCCATACCCCAGCACACTGGGAAACACCAAGCTATAAACACCCTGTGCTATTTGGGTAAGGTACTGCTCCGATTTGGGTGGTGCTCTCCCACTTGCAGCCACTGGCTAATAAATTCCTCTTAAATTCTCTTTAACTCTGGTGTGTCTCTCTGATCTTGTTGGTTACTTTGTAACACTTCCAAATTCTAAAGTAGAATTTTCCTAAGTTTAAACTAACATGCATCTTGTTACCTACAATAAACAGAAGTTTAATATCCTGTTAAGTCAGAGATTTGGAATTGTCTTTGAACTGTACTATCATTTTAGATATCTACTAAACATGTTTTAACTCATGACTTATACTGTCTTCCATGCAAAGTAACCGTTTTAAATCTTATTTTAGAAATTTCATAATAGTGTTGGAAGCGCAAAAACATCATCATTAACTTGTGTTACTTGAATTGTTTTGGTAGTTTTAGAGGCTAACAACTTTAGGAATTGGAAACTCACCTCCATTTCATAGATGAGAGAGTTAATTGTTTTAAGACAAACAAAATCATTAAATCCAACTCGCTTCTAACTTTATCACATGCTTTTTGGTTGGTCAAGTAAATTTTCATAGGTGCTAACTACACTCAGAAATTTTTTAAATTGTGAAAAATAAGGAATTTGAAATACAGGAAGGAAATTCAAGTGATGAACATGTAACACATGATATATATTTTGAGATCGCATTAACTCTTCTAATCTAGTACTGACAACCACCCTGTAGAACATACTATTTTCCTACTTGAAAGACAAGAAAAATGCTTAAATGAAACATTCAGTCATTTGTGTCAGGTCACAAAACTATTGAATTCAGCACATTTCATTTAATCCAATATTGGGGAATGTGTTTGAACCTCACTTCCTATTTTTAGAAAATCTTTACTTTGTCAAGTTACTTATAATTCCTGAGCCTTAGCTTCTGGATTTGTTTAAAAGAAAAACAATAAAAAAAAAAAAATTACTACCTATCTCATGAAATTGTTGTGAGGGTGAAATTGGAGAATGCATGTAAAAGTGTTTTTAAAATCATATTGTGCTACACAAATGTTGGATATTATTTATATCCTCTTAAAGTAGTCATCATCACTACATTTTACCATTACATTTAGCACTAAAAGGCAGTCGAGCATGACAGAGTTCTGTTCTGACAAGGGGAAGATGACAGCATGCTAAAATGAATGCTCCCTAATCCCTATCCACTCATCCACGGTGGCTATGAATTGATAATACTGCTCCAAATTTTCCGCTGTAGTTTGCTAGCATCAAAAGTCTGATGAACGAGTGAAGCTGTTCAGCCCCGAGCAGCATTTATCTATAGAGGTCCATATCTTTTAGCTTACAAAGTTGTAAAAACAACCTGCCAAGATGAAAGACATAAAATATTGCCTGACATTTATAGCAGGTTATCCTGCAGAAGCACTGACTTTTCCCATCCATGCTGATAGAACACCCGGTGGCCACTGTTAAGTGTGAAAGTGGAGATTTTGACAAGTCAGGATGGAGTTTAAAACAATTTGCCTTTACCCAAGGGAAAAGGTTTTAGAAATATGGATGTTATTTGGAATATTTTGTTGACTTCATTTTTTCCATTTCAGTTTACATGTACTTGTACGTGCTAAAAAAATATGGCTGTAAACATATACTTATTTAAAAATGTATTTGGCAAGTAAATTTAAACATGATTGAGAAAATTCTGTTGATTAAAGAAGTTTTTCTAAGGATTAGAAAGGGTCTCATATTCTCAAATATGTTTAAGATAATAAACAAGACAATAAAAGAAATTGTTAAAATATTGGAATTGTATTTCATGCAGCTTATTGAGAAACCTTGTGTAGAGAAGAGGATAGACACACTCCTGATAAACAGATAAGAAAACCGAGACCTAGAGAGACAATGTGTTTTCTCTATGTCACACAGTATTGCTCGCTAGAGTCAGGATTCAAATATATGAGTGGAGAGGAGGGTAAAGAATTTTATACTTATGTATTCATTTATATATTTAGAGACTCTTCGTTGAAATGAATTCATTAGGCAGTTAGGCATTTCATAGAGCCAAATTCCTGGTAATGAATTTTTATTACTTTATATTGCTCTCATCATATCTTTAATTTTACCACTTGGAAGAAAGTATACTAAGATGATAGCATAAATATATGTGCATACCTTGTTTTCCTCAGTCGTTCTGGGAACTTATGTGTCTGGAAAGAAGATTTTGTCCAGAGCACAGGCCAGTGTAAGAAGGAAGGAGAGTTAAAGCACAGGGGTGAAGCAAAAGAGGTTTTATTTTGAAAGAGGGAGAAGAAACACTCCCAAAGAGAGTGGTTTATCCAGAGATAGGGATCCCACTGGGCTAGAGACCCAGAGTTTTTAGGGGTCTAGCTGATTGCTTTTCACTCACAACTTGTCACTGAAAGTTCCGAAGTGGGACAAGTTTCTTACTGGTTCATCTGTGGTCTCTTCTTGAACTGACTAGAGGATTTCATATGGACAACTTTGTCAGTGATTTCCTTTATTCTCTTCAGAAGCCCTGCGCCTAAGTTGGCAGTTTCAGCTCTACTTTAAATTTAATGGTACAGACTTCCTGGCTTTTGGAATGTTAAACTGGGTTGGCACCATTTGGCTCTGTGTTGATGGCTGAGTTATGATCTATTATTTTCTGGTTTTGGATTTCCCTTTGCCTATACTCTTCTCACATCTGTCTAACTACCTGTCAGAGAGAAATTTCATATTCACTTTACCTTTTCTTCAATAGCTTACTGTTATTGATAGAGGCACAGATGAGACCCTGTTCCAAAAGGCTGGAAGCTGGCATAGAAATAGGGAGGGATGCTAAGTATGGGCCTCAGGTTTAATGGGCCACATGGTCTGGCTTTGGTTTCAGCCAGGAGTGCCAGGAAGTCTCATTTCCAAGAGCATTCCTCCAATCCTGGCCTGTTTCCTTCTCTCACCTTCCTGATCCTTCCTTGGCCCATGTGTTAGGTTCGAGTTCAAGTCTTCAACAGGAATTTCAAGACCATTCAATGTGTTAATGAGTAAAGAGTTTTATTGGGGAAAAAAAGAAAAACCACTCTGAAGAGTGATAGTGGGAATTCCTCTTTGAAAAAAAGAAAAGAAAGAGGAGACAGGAGGTGAGAAGATGCCCAACTTTATATATGCCAGTATTTGGGAACTATTCTGTTGATTAACTCTTCTTTTTCCACTCTATGGCCCTTCTTTCTTTTGTGGTTAGCTCTTATTTTTTCTTGTCTGGCACTATGCAGGTATTTTCATTTGAGGTCAGTTCTGTTTGTCAGTTTCAACCCCAGATTCTGTCCCTTTCATTATTGTCAAGCTCAACAGGCTGCAATTAAAAAATGTCTTTAGAATTACTAGAGAAGTAAAGAAGGTTGCATGTGCCTACTATGCCTGCTCTATAGTATTGTGTACTGAGCAGAATGTATTTTTCTGCTGCTAAATTGTTAGTTCTCTATTTTCCTATATGTGTGCTCAGGGTAAAATGGAAAGAAATGCAGCACTTCTACAAGTTTTCAAGCCCACATGGAAATTGACACAACTAAATGGACTAGGCCTCAGGCCTCCCAGGAAAGAAGAATCCATAAAATCCTTAACTGGTGCCAGGGGCACTTCACAGACTTCACAGTCTCCTGAAAAGTTTCACAGAATGCCCTCCCCCACTGCTTCCTTAACTCATTTAAAACTTCTGATGACCACTATTATTTTGCTCCTTTTATAATTAAAGGGTTCTATTCTAGAAAGGTAGCCTGCCCCTAATCCCGCTTCCCATACCCCACCAGGGTATCTGTCTGGCTGCGTCAAGCCCAAAGGTCCAGCATAGCAAGATTTCTCTGCCTGCCCACAGGAACCTCTCGTCCCCTGTGCTCTCTCTGTCTTTCTAAAGGCAGCAGCTCTTTGCTTTTCCACAGGT
The DNA here is from genome assembly GCA_004363575.1 of Solenodon paradoxus. Lineage (NCBI taxonomy): Eukaryota > Metazoa > Chordata > Mammalia > Eulipotyphla > Solenodontidae > Solenodon > Solenodon paradoxus. The sequence goes on from RJWH01000307.1 coordinate 603,654, forward strand.
CTCTGTCCCCATGCTTTCTCTTTTATCCTTCTAATGAATTTACTGTGTTACATGGGTTAAAAACAGCTGAGTATTCCTTCTTGGTCCTTCACCACTGAACCCCAAATCTTGTGTCATGTCTATTTAGGAAATAATATTCCATCCTCCTTTCATCAAAATAGAAATTTACCTTGCTCTTTACTTGTTTTCAAAACAAGGGCAACATAATGAGAATTGAGAGTCTGAGGATTTTCCTGAGATTAAAATGCACAAGGTTTAACAAAAGAAGGACTCACTTTGTGACACTGTGGCTAAAAGTTCATTTGCTTGAACCCCATCTTTTTATTATTATATGTTGAATGGTTATAATAAATGCAAATATACTAAAACTTCTTAGAGTGACATGTTACCTGTTCTCAGCTGAGATTTTATTTTATAACATTCATGGTATGCATCATTTTTACTGAACTTCTGTGTTTAATTTTTTCTATACTTTTCTTCCTCGGGACTCCTGTGCAAACCAAAAGTGCACATTATCTTTGTACAGTGTATGGGATTTCAATGCAAGATGTACTGAATTGAGACACTGGGGGGAAAAGGTGTCCCTGAAAGATAAAAGAAGAATGATAAAGGGAAGGCAAGGAAATCTAAAGTGGTCAGCAGTTAGGGGTTAATTATTCTTGCCTGGGGCAAAACAGAACCGGTTCCTCAGCCTCTCTTTCCTGCTTTTTGTGCCTTTGATGTAAACGGACCTCACTGAGATTGGCAGCAACGTTCAATTTAACAGAAAAAGCCTTAGGGTCTGAGGAGGAGAGAGAGGAGCTTGTCATCAGTGAAGAACTAAATTTCTGGTACCTTTTCTGATTTAAGTCTCTAAGTCAGGTCTAGAAAACATTAGAAATATAAAGTTGGGGAAGAAAGCTTTTCCCTTCTCTTCTAGGTTCTTTGGCTGGTCTAATAATTAAGATGACATAAGACAGACTGATAGAATAAAAACAAATTTCATACATATGGAAGTCCCAAAGACATGACACCCAAAGACACTTGAGCACTTGAGGCTTATATGCCATCCTGAGCTAAGCAGAAAGGAGCTGTGGGTCTGGATATCAAGCGGCACTATTAACAATTCACGGTGTTGGGGCTAAGTTATTTTCAGCATTTAACTTTCAAGATCAACATGGGACCAGAGGGACAAGGAGTATGGGGAATCACTGACAGGATGGAACCACAAAAGGTCAAAGTTATTTTTTTTGGCACTAGAGGCTTTTAGAACTAAACAGAGAAATCTCTCAGAATGTCCCTTTCCTATGCAACTGGAACCCACTGCAGTGATGGCCTGAGCTTTGATTATTAAAAGCACTTCCTTCTTATCAATAGCCCTTCCTCAGGCTAAAGGAGGGGTATAAATTTAGCAATCTCATAGCAACTGGTGCAGCCCGCTCTGACCAGGAGACTCTATCTCCTTTTGCTTTCTTCCTCCTCCATTTTCCTTAATAAATTTAAGAACTGCTCTCTAATGCTAGAGAATGCTTTCTTAAAACTGTTCAATGCAGAACCCCAGAGCACCTCATCAACAGGAAGATTAAAAGAGCAAATGTTTGGTAAACCATGCAGATAAGTCTTTCCAAATAAAAGTTATGTCTGGTGTTAGCTGTCTCCTGATGCAGGCTCCCTGTCTAGATTCTTTAAGACTTAAAGGAGAGGTAAGAAAAACTAACAACAAAACTCTTCTTGAAGCTGCTGGGCCTAGATGACCTTCAATTCAAAACAATCCAGTCTGCTCCCCTCAACAGACATAGATGACAGTGATGATAAATTCTTATATCTATCCAAGAAAGGTACTAAGTATTTGATAAAGAAGGGATTTAAAGTATTTTTAAAACACATGCACACCTGTTTTTCTATGCTTCTAACTCAGGGTGTTGGAGGACTGCTTGTTTGCTCACTCTTTCCTCCAGAGAGGAGTTTAGAGGAACCTTAGGTAGTTAGGTCAGGGGGCTCAGAATGAGAAAATATGTAAGTGATAGAAAGTCAGAACCTGCCAGTTACTAAAGTAGGTCCAAACCCTAGAGATAAAGACCCCAAAGACAAAGGGTGCAGTTACCAAAGTAAAATCAACAGTTCCAGAATATCTTATTAGCATATGGCGGGACCAACTGGAAAAGTAGCTCTTGAATGCTTCATTAGAATTCTAGGCTTGTAACTGTACCAATCAGGAGTGTTAGGAGAAGACAAAATCTCCTAGACACCCAAGTCTAAATGGTAACCCTCCCTTGGGACCCCTCCCCAAGTCTGTTTAATAAACTTTCCTCAGTTTTGGTTTACCTCTTTGGTTAAGTTCATTCTCTGGATGCTGTGAGACAGGACCCTGGGGGTCATGTTAAAATTTCGATATCTCTATGAAGAAAATCTTGACTCAGAATTCAGTCTCTTCATGGGCTTTCACAAGATAACCTGTCCCACCTACAATGTAGTCTTCTTTAACTTTGCTTTGCAAAAAAGAAAGAAAAAAAGGCAATAGTAGGTGGATGTTCAGGACTTTTTCAGCAATGTAGCTACATGTGTGACACAATTTTCCCTTATTGCTCATTTCTCATGTCTCTTTGTAAGTTTCTTCCTGTAAAGATCTCAACTTTCATATTTTATATGGTAGAAGAGCTTTCTCCATTAATATCTTGGTGCTGACTCCCTTGTCTACCTAAGGAAGCCTTTTGAGGCATTTCTCATAATTTGAATTATTATATTATTCAAATGATGAAATTTTTTATTTATATTTAAAGAAAAAAATCATACACATGAATGTGCTTGATTATGGGGAAATTCTCAGAAGCTGTGGAAACAGGGACACAGCTACCTAGAAATATTTCACTGAATTAATAAATTTATGACCAGTTTTATACATTGTGTCGCTACATACTAATTTCACATTTCTGTTTCATTTTTTCAAATATAAAAATTTCCAAACATACTGACGTAAATAGTATGATGAGCAGCACAGTTTTAAAAGTCATCAATATATTTCTCTACCCATTTTCTTTTACTATTTATTCTTTTGCTGAGCTATGTCAAAGCATCAACCTGCATCTCACACAAGGACAGTTTGAATATGTGAAATGCCCAGTCAGATTTTAATCATCAACACACATAACATTTAATACCCAATATATATTCCAAGTTCTCTGTTGGTTTAGTTAAAATTTTTCTTTTTCATAAAAAAAAAAAAAATCAGCATCCACTAAAGATCCATTAAATCTTCAAACAGCTTTCTGTTTTATATATGAAATTTTAATTGTTTTCTTCTAGTTTTATATTTTTGAAATAAATTTGCTGAAAATAAAAGTCAAATAGAGAAGATGTGGGGTGTCATAGACCCCAGGGAAAAAGCTGGCTATGAAGGGGAATAAAAAAGAAGAGTGGATCTCAGCAAGTACAGAAAGAGCCAAACACAAGATTCACAGGAGACAGTGGTGTCACAGCACCTGTGCACAGTTGACTGGTGGCTGTTTTCAAAACATAGATGCTATTCCGAAATTCTTTTTGTTCATTTTAACTTCTGAGTTATTTTTTCCATCTTTTTTTATGGCCACATTTTCCAGATGTGTGCTGATAACCTCTTGGGATTTCACTTCTTTCAAGGTGAGTTTTATTTTTTGAAAGGGCTTTTTTGTTTGATAATTTGAGGATCTTTGACAGCTAAAGTGCTTCAGAAATGTCTGAGCATCCCACTTCCCCTATTCCTCTTTGTTTATTCCAAACTTGTAGGTTTTAAGTACTTTTTCCAAATGTTGCCAGTTCTCAGATTCCCACTCAATACACAATCTCTTCCTGGAATGAGTGTTAGGAATTTCCTCAGACCCTTTTCCCTCTTCCTGCTCTCATTTCTGTTAACATTGGCAGCTGCTTATGATATGATATTTGGGAAGCATAGCACATGCTTATCCATGTCTGGGGTTTGTGGGGATAGTTTTGTTACCTAGTTGTTTAAAATTTCCATATATTTGTTTAGAATTTTCATTTTTCAATTATTTTTCAGAAGTATTTTTAAAGAAATAGAAAGTGATAGAAAGATAGATATAGGAGAGAGAGAGAAAGAGAAAGAGAAACTTTTAATAACATTGATTAAAAAAACCAACAAATACTAGCACTGAGTACAACTTCTAATGATGACCCCTAGAGTACTCACTCTATGTGTTTGTGTGTGAGTAGAGTCTAGAATCCTGGGAGTAGGCAAGTAGGCAAATGATTATAAATATTATTATTTTATTTAAGTTCAAGTTTTAGTTATCTTGTAGAAGAAAGGAAGCTGCATCCCAGTTTCTAGCTGCTGAGGACCAACAGTGGCCACCCAGCCACCAGGCGCCTGACAGTCTAGACTGGCTGGAAGCTACTGATTAGATAAAAGGACTCCTTTCTGAGAATGGAACCCTATGTGCATTTTACAATTATGTGTGTTATCCATGTGAGGAATTCACAAATGAATAACTGAATTCCATTTGTAATACCTGTTCTAATTCACACCTTCCCCTCTCCCTCACCAATAAAAGTATATCCCGAAAGTATTTCGGGGCTCAGATTCTATATCTGGCTCACGTGTAATAAAGCTGTCTTCATTACGTCTAAAAGAGCACCATTTGGTTTTTGTCGGTTGAGAGCTATAACATTTGGTTCCCTCACCGGGAACACCAAACACGTTGGCTTTTGGGGGCCAACGGTTTTGGGAGCCGTTTCAGGGCCGGCGGGATGCAAGAAGACTCCAGGGGTGGTGCGCCCTGCCACAGTTTTGCAGCCCCACGGATCGGACACCTCTCACCAGCCCTGAGCAGTATACTCTGCCAGGCTTTGAGGATGAAGTGAACGCAGAAATGGCTGCTGGAACAGGTAATATCCCGGGATAAACAAGAACCCAGCTCAGGTCTGCCCACTGGCAGAAGGAAAGTCTGATCAACTTTCATTTTAAGAGATTACTGGAAATATTATTACCAGGGAAGTCCAGGGGAGGGAATGTGATAACTTTTGTGTGAGTGGAGTGTGAATTATTTGCTGTCCCACTGCGTGAGGTGGTGCGGAGGCAGGTGGGCAGGGTCCCAGACCCTGACAGTGACAATCACCGCCATGGCAGCAGATTGCTTAGGGTGCCGGCCGCTGCTGAAACAGAAGCCGCAGACTGGCGTAAGACTCCATTCTCCTTGCTGGTGGAGCTGGATTCCTGGGGTGACTGCCAAGGCAGTGGAGTCCTGGCCTTTCCCCGCCCCACCTGGGACTTTTCTGTCAAGCCTCAGTGAGGCGGTGGCAGCGGCAGGAACAGGGATGACACGGGCGTCTGGCCCCACCTCAAGTTTTCCAGGTGCCCGAGCCAACAGGGGCAGGCAGTGGCTCCCTGGCTGAATTTCTGCACAGAATAACAGTGTCTTGACTGATGCTTGGCTAAAGTTGAGATCGCTTTAAGTTGAACCACTGTGGATCTGATTCTGTCTTGGAATATGTAAACTACCGCCCAGACCAAATTCTCCTGTGGAGTCTAGGTTATAATCGCCTAAGGGCTGCCCTCAGGGGTGCAGGTCATTCAGTCAGAGAGGATTAAGCTAGGAGGGGGTGGGGGGTGGTCCTGGCTCAGGCTTATAACAAAGAGTTTGGTACCTGCCAGTGGACTGTTCTGTTCCCTGCTTGGGAGGAACCAGACAAGTGCCAGGCTCAAATTTCATTGGGTTTGAATGGAACAGCATCCCTGCGTCTGAAACCTGAAATCACAGGGAGTATTCCAGACTACAAGGCAGCGGGAGAGAGAGAGAAAAAAAAAAGAGGGAGGTCTCCAGTTATAGTTGGGTTAAAAGTCTGATAGCACGTCCCCTGCCATTCCCACCGGCAGGCCTGCCCCACGACCGCTACATCTACGAGCCAGGCTGCCCGGGCCCAGGGACCAGCACTGGCCTGCCAGGCGATGCGGGCGGCCTCAGGTGTGGGCTGCGTGCAGGCGGGCACCCTGGCAGCAGGCCGGGCTGGAGCGGGGCCAGGGCTGAGCAAGCGGGTGGGAAGGAGTGTGCACCCCCCGCCCGCCGTGCCGCACTTGTCCAACGTGAAAAGTCCAAATACCAGTTTCAAACACTTGGGAAACATTGCCCCCCCGCACCCCGTATCGCGCAAGCGTCCCAGCCCCCCCGCCTCCCAGCCCCAATACCTGTGCCAATATCCTATCCCCTGAGAAGCTAGGCTAGGGATACAAGAACATTTAGACCGATTAAAGGAAGCAGGTATTCTCAAAGCGTGTCAGTCGCCCTGGAATACGCCTCTGTTACCGGTTAAGAAGCCTGGGGGAGGCTACCAGCCAGCACAGGATTTAAGAACTATTAACAAAGTAGCTGTTTCATTGCATCCAGTAGTCCCAAATCCGTACACTTTGCTGAGCCAATTATCTCCGGAGGCTGCTTGGTTTATGTGCCTAGATCTGAAAAACGTATTCTTTTGCATGAGGTTGGTGCCCCCAAACCAGTCCTTATTTTCATTTGAATGGACAGATCCTAACACGAGCAGGCAGATGCAGTTGACATGGACAGGATTACCTCGAGGTTACAAAAATTCTCCAACATTGTTTGGGGAAGGTTTGGCTGCACGCAGACTTAGCAAATTTTCCCCGTGAAAAATTTCATTGCAGTCTCCTCCAATATGAAGACGACCTCCTCTCTTAGCTAGTGCAATCGAGGAAAACTGCCTTGCAGGTACCGGTGCCCTTCTTGAGCATCTCACTGAATCAGGGTACTGAACCTCATGGAAAAAGGCTCAGATATGCAGGAAGAAAGTACATTATCTAGGCTTTGACATTTCCCAAGGGCATCAGGCACTCAGGACCAAGAGAAAAGCTCTACCCCCAGCTAAGACCAGGAGAAAACTTCAGATATTCTTAGGAGCCGCGGGGTTCTGCTGAATCTGGATTCCCAGGTTTTCAGTCTTGGCAAAGCCTCTATATGCAGCTCTGACAGGCTGGAGGGAGACTCTCTCCTCTGGGGGAAGGAGCAAGAGAAGGCATTCCAGAGAATTTAAAAAATCGCTCGGACAGGCCCCAGCACTTGGGCCTGCTCACTCAGACATTCGGTCTCTGACAAAGACCAGTGGCCTACCTGTCTAAAAAGCTTGATTTAGCAGAGATGGGATGGCCTTCTTGCTTGAGATCGCTGGCTGCCACCATTCTTCTTGTCCGGGAGTCAGATAAGTTCATTCTTGGCCAGGAAATAAATGTGAAAGTGCCTCATGCAGTAATGACTCTGATGAATAATCAGGGACACAGATGGCTGTCTAACGCCCGGCTTACCCAACGCCAAGGGCTACTCTGTAAAAACCCTCAATTGACTCTAGAGACTGTGCGACTCTAAACCCCGCTACATTTCTACCCTCAGAGGAGGGTACTCTGGAGCACAGGTGTGATGAAGTGCTAGATGAGGTGTATGCCAGCCACCCAGACCTGCGAGACTTCCCATTGCAGAATCCTGAGCTCACTCTCTTCACGGATGGAAGAAGCTATATGAAGGAAGGGGAAAGGCGAGCTGGCTATGCTGTAACCACAGAAACTTCTGTAGTTGAAGCCAAAGCGCTTCCCCAGGGCTGGTCAGCACAGTGGGCTGAACTTCAGTCTTTGATCAGAGCCCTAACACTAGCAGAAGGGAAAAGAGTTAATATTTATACTGATTCCTGCTATGCCTTTGCTACTGTGCATATACACAGAGCGATCTACAAAGAAAGGGGAGTTTTAACCTCTGGGGGCAAAGACATTAAAAACAAAGAGGAGATTCTGAAACTACTAGAGGCTGTTTGGCTTCCAACAAAAGTCGCCATCCTACATTGCGGTGGACATCAAAGAAATATAAATTTAATATCAAATGGTAATAATTTAGCTAATAAAATTGCAAGATCAGCAGCAGAAGGCAGAGCTGGAGACTCAGCCTGCCTTCTGGTCTCAGTCCAAAGACCAACAAAACCTCAATATGCCCTACAAGAAGAAGAATGGGCCAAATCAGAAGGGGCCATCAGAATACCAGAGGAGTGGTGGCTGCTTCCAGATGGCAGAATATATGTTTTCCGTGCAGTCAGGATTCAGCTTGTCATAGACTATCACAAGCTAACCCACCTTGGGAAAACATCTTTGGAAATGCTTCTTCAGAAGCAGTTTTACACCAGTAAGCTCTCTGCCCTCTGTAAGACTGTCACAGAACGGTGCATCATGTGTGCTAGAAAAAACGCCAACAATGTCCCACGTCCAACCCCAGGGGTGCAGCAGATGGGCAATGCCCCCTTCAAGGACATTAAAGTAGACTTCACTGAGCTGCCCTGGGCTCGAGGATACCAGTACCTCCTCGTCTTGATCTTCACCTATTCAAACAGGACAGAGGCAGTCCCTAACAAAAGCAAAAAGGTAGGGAGGTGAAAAAAGTGCTCCTTAGAGAAATAACTTCCAGGTATGGCATATCCCTAATCATTCATAGCAATATGGGCCAGCATTTGTAACCGATCCAATCCAGACAGGGATTAGGGGTAACTCGGAAAGTTGAGTGACTGAACCACACCCCAACCAGGAAGGAGACCCCGCTGGCCAGAGCTCCGCCTAGACTGCCCAGCAGCTGTCTCCCATCGGTCTCAAGCTGATCTGCAACTCATCAGAGACTTAGAGGAGCTGATGACATGCCAGGATACTCCGTGTTTATCTCTATTCATTGCCCTTTTCATACTCTGGGCTTTACTTCTTCTAGTTGCCCTTATCAGTCAGTCCTGCGGACCCTTCCGTGGATTGCTGCCTGTCAGCATATATAGATAATTGGAAAGGCCAACCCTTCTCGAATTCCACTCTGGAATATTGTACCTATTTTATTGCATCCCTTAAACCATGACCTAGTACACACTCTATTCATAGTGCTAATTCACCCATCATGGACCGCCTCAATAACAGATCAACATACACCTGCTTCTTGAAGCTAGCCCAGGCTATAACAACTACTTTTAATTTATCCAGCTGCTGGGTATGTGGTGGGCTAGGGCCAGAAACAAACTGGCCTTGGGTAGCCACCTCCCTTCACTTGGAGTGGATTCTGAGTAACCTCTTTGAGGTCCATCATGGGACAGGGTGATGGAACCCAGAGACAAACCATGATTGGCCATTGGTAGAAACACCCCGCTCCCCCCCACCCCGGGATGTTTTGTCTAAAAGAGACCACTGAAAGGTCAGAAGTCTTCCTTGGCCACAGTCATCGTAAGTGGACATATGCCAGGAAGGCAGTTCCCCTCGACTGTGCACCTGCAGAAGGGAAATGGGACAAATCCAGCATCTTGATTAATGGCATCTGGACCCCATCCCAGGTAATAGATCCTAAAAATAAGGAAACTTTTTGTAGCGAGATAGTCGGGAGGAAATCATTTTATAACACCAATACTCAAATGCTTTTTTTTGTGAAACAGTACTGCCCTGTAAACAGTGCAGTGAAACAGGCATCAGCTCTTGTATATCTTACCAATGGTCTTGGAGCAACTCCAATGGCGAGGCTAGTCCTGGATTCACTTGGTATTGGAGTCTAACCTGCCGATAAGAACCGTACTTGGCATCCTAGCTCTAACCCATGGAACTGTTCATATGACACCTATAGGGGCTCACTGATCCTGGGATCCCCTTTGGGAAACTTAGATGATTACTATTATCCAAGTTTGAGACTCCATGACTGGGAACAGATCTTTTAAATCAATGCTTGTACACTAAAAGATCACTATTGGATCTGTGGTGAAACAGCATGTATTTGCCTACCCTAAGGTTGGACAGACACTAGTTACATTGCCATAATTAGGCCTCAGTTCTTCCTCCTAGGAGACTCTATAGGAGAAATATTGGGAATTAGAGTTTATGAAGAGTTATGTAGACCAAAGTGAAGTATAGATACTGGTCTTACTTTAACTGGTGATGCCAATGGATGGGGCAATGAATGGCCCCCTGAAAGAATAATTCAAGTCTATGGCCCTGCCACTTGGGCTTGAGATGGCAGTTGGGGGTACCGAAATCCCATCTATCTCCTGAATCGATTGATAAGGTTACAAGCAGTAGTAGAGATAATTACCAATCAAACAGCTACTGCACTAGACTAACTGGCAGATCAGGCTACCGAAATGAGACTTGCCAACCTCCAGAACTGACTAGCCTTAGATTACTTATTAGCAGAGGAGGGATGAATTTGCACTAAGCTCAATTTGACAAACTGCTGCGTGCAAATAGATGACAATGAAAAGATAGTTAAGGATATTGCCAGAGGTATGTGGAAAATAGCACATGTCCCAGTCCAGAAATGGGAATCCTTCTTTGACTCTAAATGGCTCTCTTGGTTCTCCTAGGCCAGTGGATTCAGAACTTTGTTGGGAATTATAGGACTCATTTTGGAAACTTGCATATTGCTTCCTTGTCTTCTCCCTGTCATAATAAGCTTGATTTGGTCCACCATAAACACAGTTCAACAGGTCACAATGAAGCATGTCTTGCTGGCTCGGCAGTATAACCCTGTACCCACCGATGATGAACACAAATGCTAACTATACTCTGTTCTATATTCAGAAGGTCCAAGATGCTGCATACACCCACTATGGCCCTGTCCAGCAGGAAGTAGCAAGAACGAATCTTTGCCCCAAATTCCCCATCTATTGACTTTCAAAGCTAATTATCATCAGTTTGAAAACAAAAATGGGGGAATGTAGGAGAGACGAAGGCGCATCCTAGTTTCTAGCCACTAAGGACCAACAGTGGCCACCTAGCCACCAGGCGCCTGACAGTCTAAACTGGCTGAAAGCTACTGATTAGATAAAAGGACTCCTTTCTGAGAATGGAACCCTATGTGCATTTTACAATTATGTGTGTTATCCATGTGAGGAATTCACAAATGAATAACTGAATTCCGTTTGTAATTCCTATTCTAATTCACACCTTCTCCTCTCCCTCACCAATAAAAGTGTATCCCAAAAGTATTTCGGGGCTCAGATTCTATATCTGGCCTGCGCGTAATAAAGCTGTCTTCACTATTTCTAAAATAGCACCGTTTGGGTTTTGTCGGTTGAGAGAGCTGTAACAATCTCGTAATGTTAATAACATATAAATTCTGGATATGGCAACATTAAGTTTCAGGAAGGTCACTGGGCGTGACTAGATTACTTTGTCCACATGCCTTCATGCGTGGAAGAAGCAGGATAGAAGTTGAGGGCAGGACTCTTGTCGCAGTCTTAATGTTGGATCATGATTTGATGTCAATATGGCCACTACTGGTAGTAATGTGAGTGCAGTGAGACAGTGACAAACAAATTTCCATCATCAGAGGATGTAGAGAAAATAATGAGTTGATACAGAAAGGAGAAAACAGTGGCAAGATTTAATATAAAAAGTGTTTGAAGAGAAACATGAAAAGTTTTGCAGAACTGAGTCTGGCTAACTCAAACAGAACTGGGAGGATGTTGAGAATCAGGCTCCAGGCACATCCAGGCTTATTCAGACATAGTCACCTTGGAAGGGGCTGAAACAATTCCAGCCAGCTGAAAGAAATGAGGGCTTGAAACTTGAACTATCATTGTTAGATTAACTTTTCACCTGATTTGTATGCTATTGCACCAATCAGAATTCTACTACCTTCTAGCCTAATTGACAAAATGGGACGCCATTCGGACCCTGAAAGTCTTCTAACTCTAATGTGCATAATTGACCAGATTGAGAACAATCCTCCTCTCTGTGGATATATGCTGTCCTCAGTTAGGCAACTCAGAGCACAATTAAAAGACTTAAGTTCTAACAAATCTTCAGCCAGATTGCCTTCATTTATGGTATAACATGCTCTTATTGAACTACATATGAATTATAGCCAGCTATCAACTACTATCACAAATCTCTTTCCCTGGTTACTTACAGAGAAATAGTAGATGCTCATGCTGATATTCTTGAAGTAAGAGGTGAGCCATGTTTACACATTATTAAAGATAGCTTATGGATGTTTTATCTAAATGTTAGTCTCAGTTTGCTATTCAGCCTAGCTTATTTTTTTCCATGCTGAATGATTTTTATTATTTTACCCCAAACCTAAGACTCTGGAAATAATGTTTTATAATTGACAGAATCTAGATGGTAGCCTGGACCTACAGAGATTAGATGTACTGTGTTCACAGGTTTTCCTAGTTTAAGATATATTCAGATGATGTTGAGGCAACATAAAAGGGATGTTAAGCAGTTAGGTTTTGTTCAACTTTCCTAGTTTTCCCCAGGAGGATCCGCAGACATCCGCTGGTAGACCCAGAAGTTTACAATACTGGGTCTCAATGTCTGAGAGCCTTTAAAGGACTCTCCCATCAATACTACCACATCCTTCATCTAGGACCACAGTAAACTAATTGAAACTGAAAGAAAGGAGCAGAAACTGCCGCCAGTTCGAACCCCATATTCCACCAGTAATGGGTGCTGAAGTTCTCCAGCATTGCTCTCTCTCTATTAGGATAGTGAGAAAGGCTTTATATAGAATTTGTTAATATATTCCTCTAATAAAGAAGAAAGAAAATATTATGGCATTAAATAATTCCTAGGGTCAAGTAACGTGCAGTTCTTTCAACAGGGGTCACTTTTAGGATTTTAGAATTTTACCTATTTTGACAAATAGGTAAAAAAGAGCTTATAGAAGGAAAATGATACATTTTAGGAAGGTTTTACAATATGCCTGGGAAGTATTTGGCTCATAAGCATAAAGACATGAGATAGTATTGAAAATGAAATTACAGGACTATTAGGCGAAACAGTTCATAACTCTAAGAAGACTATTAGGCCAAATAGTTCATAACTCTAAGAAGAGTATCAATTGGTGGGTCCAGATGGCATTTCCTTTAGTTACCGATTGCTATATTTTCTTTCCGAGGAGATCATGCTCAGATTTATGAAGTTATAGTAACAAATTGGATTTACTACTACTTAATTACTTAAAGTAAATTTTCAATTAGATTTGGAAACTATCATTGCTAACTTTGATTTGGAATGGTAATGCTGAATATGGGGTGGGCTCCTGGTAATCTCAGCAACTGCACACCAATGCTGGCATCCACATGATGTTTGTTATTTTTCCGTAAGCTTTGTAGTTTCATTTTTACTTGCATTCATTAAATATTTCTTGAGGATCTTAAGTACTGGGTACTCTGTAGTCACTGAAGAATAATAAACATCTCAAATTATCCATTTTCATGGGGAAAACTTTTAAAAAATTATTGAATTTATGTAAATGACTTGTTGAACCTATAAGTAACATGTATGTATGCCTATATACATATGTGTTTATATGCATATATACATATACCCATATACATGGGTATATGGGTATATGTATATATGTTTAATTTAACTTTCACCCTATTGATTTTGGCTCAACTTCTTGGCCTGTGAGATTAGTTTGAAATAATGATTCTGTCATATAATAGCTATTTCATTTTTATCATCACTGAAGTACGTGATAAACAGCTGAGCATCATAATTTTGCAACTTGTAGTAAAGCAGAATTTCTTCTCTTCAAATTGTAATCAGCAAGATGTACTCACCATTTACTAGAGTGCTTTTATTTTTAGTCTTATATGCAAAGTAGTATAAATAATATTTATCTCTAAGGGTTATATGACAATTAAATCAATATTCCATTATTGTATTCAAATTGTCTAGGATATCTTAGAGACTAATTAATTAACTAACTAACTATGGTAGAGGGCCAAAGTCATCCTTTCTTGTTATTATTAATCCATTGTTTAAATGTCTATTGAATATCAATTCTATTCCAAGTATTATACCAAACTCTAATAATATCTGGAACATTAAGAAGAATTTTCAATTTGAAATTAATTATGTGAGAGATAAGTAATTAAAAAGTCAAATTTAAGTGAGTGTATCATTAAGAAAGATACAGCATCAATTTCATCTATATTTTTGTACATATTAAATATTCTAGCAAATATTCATAATTAAAAAAATCTTGAGCTCTGATCATATTATCTAAAGGTAAAGTTCAAATTTTATATGATAAAGATCAAATCTCCTTAAAGTCAAATTTAAATTTAACTTTTGTCTTATTTTAATTTATCTCCTGTGCCTTCCATATACTGTTCCCTAACCAAACCAACCGCTCCTTGTTTCACATACATATTATGCTCTTTTATGTAATTAATGATGCACAAATGATATTCTTTCCCTTCTGAAACAAATGCCTTATAAATTGTAACTTTGGATGATTGTCACATGTCAAATTTTGTATCTTGAATAAATAGTTAGACCTATAAAGATGTTTCCATTACTCGAACAATTTTTTATTTCTTTGACTAGTGTTGAAGACATACTAACATTATGTCATTATTTTACATTTATCCCTCTTCTTTCCTACTGAATCACCTCACCTATAGTTTGCGTTGTTGATCAAGTTACATTAAAAATGCCTAAATGTTAAACCTGCCTTCAAATTGTGAATATTAAAAATGTGTCTGAAACTGAATTACTTCAAAGGGAATTTTTAAATATCATTGAAACAAATATAATCTTCTAGGCCTAAAAGATGACAGAACTCATTCTTTCCATTTAATATATATCAAGAAAATCTGCTTTCTTGTTTGGGTGCTCTATATTTGTATGGCATTCACAATTTTTAAAAACTCGACATGTTTTTAATTTGATCTTCACACTAGCACAGTAATAGAGACAGGCAGCTATTAAGCATCTTATTTTACTGATGATTCCATGACACACAGAGATATTGCATCATCCGAACACTGAAAGAAGAGTAAAACTCAGATTAGGACTCAGGATTCTTGATTTCTAGTCTAATATTTTTCTTTATACTGTCTCTGTCTCTATCCTGTTAGGATTCTTTATCTAAAAATACCTCCAGAGCTATGAATTAATTAACCTGACATGGTAGGAGACTTTGTAAATCTCTACTTTATAACAAGTGTTCTCATGCCTATAGAGAAATATAATAGGCTTTATTTTCTAGTACTTTTATTTTTTTTCCCACTAGCAGAATATTATCTATGATAATGAACTCTCATGTTTTATTTCATGTACCAACAACTCAGTAAACTTACTGTACTCTGGGGTTTTAAGCACTGTAAAGAGTCTGCTGATTAATTAATTATTGAGCTAACTGCTTACAGTCCAAAAAAAGACATATCTTTCCAAGACTTATCATAATTTTTTACCTAAGGATAAATATAAAATATTAAATAGCAGCTCTCTTATTGTTTTATGATCCCTACAGTATGTTAGCCCATCAGAAGACATTATACTCAGAAAATGAGTTAGGACAGCTGATTTATAATGTTCCTCTCCATTTTTATGAATATAACATGGTGAATATCTTCAAATAAGGTTTTCAGGGAAACTCCATTGTTGTTGGGATGCTCAGGAATATTTGGAATATCTGAGTCTGCGTTAGAAAGTTCCATGGCATCCCAGATGTTTTTCCGGAAATCTTAGATTATTGTAGGATTCCTAGGAGCCTATGTGGCACATCAAAAGTGTACATTGAACCTGATCTCTTCTGTCACTCTGTTTGTACTTTTGACCTTCAGAAACTTGATTCAGTTCAAGTTAGCAAATACATACTTTATATTTACCATATACTAAGCACTTGGGAGGGTTGGGAACATAAAGGTGAATATTATAAGACTTCAGCCTTTAAGTATCTCATCATCTAGTAAGAGAAGTAGGTAAATAAATAAATGAAATATTCTAAGTACAAGAGCGGGTGAAAGACACATGGGTGACCAAAAAAGAATGGTAAAATTATACAAGAAACAGCTTCCACATTAAGGCCAGTTTATCACACTTCTTTATCTGGAGTAATTTAGGGATAAAAATCATATTTATGTCTCAGAAGCTTCCACTGCCTTACAAAGCATCTATCTGTCTATCTATAGTATAGGACACATGATTTGTTGACAACAGACCCTGTCATACACTTGCCACAATCACCTCAAACATATAGAAATAAGGTTGAATACTAATTTGTGTTTTAATAAATGTTTTATTGTTTCCATTTTTATGCTGGGATTTTACACAGAAAACATATTAAAAGATAGGTGTAGTTACCATATAAAGGACAATCTTAAGAGCTGCTATTTTAGTTTTGTGTGAGAAAGTGACAGTAAATAAAAATGTTCAGAAAAGAGATTAAGCTGAAATTAGACCTAGGTTTCAGCTCCATCTTTAGCTCACTATTTTGAAATAGATATTTAAAATTTTTATTCTTGGTTTCAAAATTTAAAAAAGGGGACTTTTTTTCTAACGTTTGGTCAGATTAAATAAATAATACAGAATGAATTCTTAGACAGAGCCTGGCATAGAGTAAGCACTCAGTAAATGATAGAAGTTATTATTATCACTATTATCATATTTGTTCAGTTAAGCATAAATTGTCTGATATCCCACATAAAACTTAGTCTGAACCTATGTGAAATTTAGAATAAAATGACAATCTTTAGAGAAAACCTTGAAATTTATTTATTTAATTTTCTCTAGGAGAGAGGAAGTATGGAGACACTAAATAGAATACTAGCTAATTAAGGGTTTGTGTGTGTATATGTGTGTGTTAATGTTTAATAGGCTTTCATAAGCAGCAAAGAAAGTATATTCAAACTCACAGATGTGTGAGAATATGCTATTTTGAGGACACTGGAAATAGTTCAGTTTAGCTACAGTTTCAACAAAGGGCAGGGTTTTCTAGAGAAATAGAATCAAGGAGATCTATTTCAGAGATTATAAGAAATTGGCTCCAACAATTATTGAGGCTGAAAAGTCTCACAACCTGTTGTCTGTAAGCTGGAGACCCAGAAGAGCTGGGGCATAAAGTCCCGTCTGAGTTTGAAAGGCTGAGAACCAAGAGACATGAGAGTATAGATTCCACTCGAAGTGAAGGAGACCAGTGTCCCAATTGGAAAACAGCTAATTTTCTGGAAAATACGTAGAATAAGAAAAGAAATGGGTAAGAGATGGAAGATAAAGAAGAGGGGTAAGAGGAAAAGAGATGAAATGACAGTAAGTGAGTAGCAAAATGTGAGATCTGGTTTTAAATAATAAAAACTTAGGACACAATATCATACAGGGTCTTAGTTACCATCTCAGAATGGAATAAAAACCAGAGTTCAGGGATTCTGAATAATTGCTTTTGTACAATTCTCAAAACTTTGTCACTACCTCCTTTTTCTCATTTGATTTTCCCAACTCATTTCATCACTGTGATCATCTATAACACCCTAAAATGAACATGGCTCTGGAATTATTATGAAGATAGAAAATAAGAAGATATGGGAGATAGCATATTCCCCTGCTGGCAGTTTTAAGGGGAACAGGAGTCCAGAAAAAAACAAGATAGGGAAGGGTAACAAATGGAGAGAGGCAAGCATGCTGTCTCCTGCTCCAAAAAAGAAAGATCACTGACACTGAGCACTTCTAAGAGATTCATTTTGCACTGAGAAAGTTAAGAAATCCTCTAGTTTTCCTTCTAATTATGATAAGAAAGGGGTTTGGTGAATGAAAACATTTTATTTGTTTGAAATGTTGAAATGGGGCATTTGGCAGAAACATCCTGGTGTCATGGTTTTTAGAAACCTGATTGTAATGAATTCTCTACTTTCTAATTTATCTTCCCTGGTTGAAGAGCAGAGGCTTCTGGGAAACTGAGTTGAAGTGGTAAATATACAGGAACCCCCCTGGCAGTTGATGTCCAACGTTTATTACTATAACTACCTTCCCTCCTATTTGATGAATAGGAAACCATGTCACTCCTAGTTGTGGAAGTCAGCCTTCAGTTTCCCTTGATAACATTTGCTCAGAATAAACTCTTATCGACTTTAGTTTAGAGATAAGAGACCAATGCAATATCTATGATCACCATTCAAAACAACACTTAAAGTAGTAGGCTGACATACTTTTATGTGGAATCTCAGTCCATCGACAGTGCCAAAGACACTTTACTGATATTTCAGCATGATGGTTTCTTCTGTCTTTTGTAGTAAGTTCACTGAAGTTGTTTGCTTTCATTATTTTTTCCAATCTAGAGTCTTAGACTGAGTGAAATTTGGGGATTTATAGATATTAGAAATTGCAACAATTCTGTTTTGGCAGACATGCTACTACTCTACCCTTTCAGCTAATAAATAAGACTTTTGTCTCTTCTTATGGGAAAGCAACTTCTTTCAAATACTACAGCTTTGGGGTATTTTGTTTTATATAAATAAAGCATTTTATTTTAGTGTAATTAATTGGGATACGTTTTCTAGTCTCTCAGACTGCATCTCTATTTTCCATCATTTCGAGGGCAATCTGATTTATTGGCAAAGACACCTGCTTGACTGTCAATAGCAAAATGGATTCTCATTTCCCACTATCTGGCTCCTGTTCTCCAATTCCAGAATTAGACTTCTTGTTGTGCCCTCATGGCCTAGTGGGTTAGTCCACTGTGGCACAGTCCACATATATCCTAATGTCCCCGGTTCAAGAGCTGGGACTGGGGAAACAATCAAGATAAACAACTCAATAGAATAAATAGGGTGCTTCCTCCTCCTCTCTCTTCCTACTTGCTTGTCTGCTTGTCTTCATTCCTGTTTGAGACTTTTCTTAAACAAAAAAAACAGGTGTTGCCCATCTCTGAACCAAGCATTGACTTATCTGGGGTCCACATTAGTTGTCCACATTCTTCCTTATGCTCATCATACCCCTGCCCCAGCATAGTTGATGGTATGTCAGAGATTCATGATGGTTTCTGTTCACAAAGATATGCCACATGATTTCCAAAAGCATAACTGGGTAGAAGCAGGCTGAGTTCCATGAGTCTAGATGATCAAGCTGGGTGTTTCCACTAAATCAATATTTATCATCTACATTCTTTGGAGTACAATAGAAGATGTGCGTATATGTATATATGTATATATACATATATATTTATTATTCCCAGATAATCAAGAATTAAACACCTTGCACACATACTAGCAGCAATAATAACTAATATAGAATACTGAGAACATGAGAGGATCTGTTTTAAGTTGGGTCTAATTTAAGAAAATTAAAAGCGGAACTTGATGAACACAGAGACTGAAGATTTGAGTGGAAAAGAGATCACACTTATTCTGGACAGAGAACAGAGAACACCATTTCCAGAGAGCACCCCAGAAAGCACAATTACAGCCAATGGGTAGAAGTTGGTAAGAAAGATTACAAATCTAAATACAGAAGAACTTGATAATTTGAGAGCTATAAAAATAGAACTTGTCTTGTAAACTAATGATCTGTTTCATCCCAAGAAAGTTTAAGCAGAGACTATTGTCGGGAATATTGGAGGTGGTCTTTCTCTACTGGATAGTTGTTGGGTTGGAAAAACTTAATATAAAACAAAAAACAAAACAAATTTTTTGGTTCTAATATTTATGGTTTAAACAATCAGTGCAGCGTAATAGAGAAACATATTTGATTCTGAGTGAGAAAACAAAACTAAATAAAACAGAAAAGTTATCGTCAATTCCTACTTCTGTTATTGAGTGTGATTTTGAACAAGTCATGTACGTTCCCAGAAGCTCATTGCCTTCATCTGTAAAATGGTGACAATCACATCTCTCCAAGTATAGTGAGGATAATATTAGAGAATATGTGAGGCACTTAGGACATTTAGGTACTTAATACATCTTCTCATTCATTTTACAGATGTTGTTTCAGGGACTTTTTTTTTTTTTTTTCCACATTTAAGCCATCTACATTCGAGGAAGAGAGAGGGTATGGGAATGTGGGATTTCCAGGCCATAATGGGAGTTCAGTTCTGCTGTACATGATCACCTGACTTTTCGTTTTGAATCCTACCTATCCCAGGATAACATTGGCGAAACCACGACAAGCAGTTTCTGTATACCTTTAGTTAGGATGTCAGTTACTGAATTAACCAATAGACAGCAGAAATGCATCAGGTGTACGGTTCACAAAGATTTGCTGGGTATCTACTAGGAGCCAGACACTAGTAAATTTAGTATCTAGTTTCCCTAGTAAACTTAGGAAATAACAACTATTCCCTAGTGGTAGCATGCCAAATAATGAATTATGATTTTAAAGTCTACCTTGAATTTATGTTGCTTTTCTTGAATTTTGAAATTAATTTTACTCTTGCTTTCAACTTCTTCCTGGTGAAGATCATTACAGCAAGGGAGCATCATGCTTAATTACTTAAACTTATCTTTTCACAGGAAGTACATTAATATGTATTATACCAGAGTTATCCTCAAAGTGAAAATGGAACTTTTACTTGTTTTGTTATTTTTTTTTTCAGACAGAGTTTTTACAGATTTTTTTTTTTTTTGCCTTTACATTTACACAAATGCTTGAGGGAGAATTTTAACTTACAAATCCCCAGCAGATTTCTTAGGAAACATTCTTTAATAAATTCTTCTAGATTTTTAAAAATTGGGGCAAAACAAGCCACAAAAATTTTCTTAATATCTTTTTTAACTAAAGACTGTATCAGATGGGGTTCAGTCAGGAAAAAGAAACCAGGGATTAATTTGAGCAGGAGTTTTCATAGAAAGGATGATTAACCAATCAAGAGAGGATTAATTATTAAGTGTTAATAACAACTCTAAGAAATACAGGAAAAGCAGATGGAGGAGGCAGATACTACCCTTCAGGTTGATGCAGAATACTCAAGAACAGAAACACATTTTGAGGAGGCTCTCCTCCACCCTCAGGGCTGAGATCTGAATCTCACTGGAGGAGGGGTGCTTGTGGTCTCCTGACAGAGCAGAGAGTTTGTTGGAGGTGCCACGGGCTGAGGCTGCCAAGAGGGAACTGCCCACTGGTGTGCCAAAAACTGTCCAGGAAATTGCCTTTCGGGATGCTGCTGAAGGTTGTTAGCAAGCTCCCCACAAAGGTACCTTCTAGACTGGTTGGGAAGTCAATTTAGTGCCAGAGACCCTGTTGAGAATCATACTGTGGGGCTGGCTTTGAACCTCCTAGGCTGTGGTATTGGCAGAATTTTCTGAGAAGGTGGCCTGCTGGGATTGTTGAATTCTTTAGAAAGCCATCGAGGGTGCTGACGGGACTCTGGAGTGTGACCAAAACTCAGTGGGAGGTGAACATTACTGCGTTCCCTGCATATTAACTAGTACTACAGCAGCACATGGGATCAGAAAAAGGCCCTTCTGCAGTATCCCTTCAGCACTCCCTCTCCTGACATGGTGCCAGCTGGCTAAAGAGAAATGTTATCATACCATGTATGGTATCATGAAACTGAGCAATCAAAGATGAATTTGTGACTGACAGGCAAAACATTGATAATGGGCATAAAGGCCATTCATAACTTTCATCTCTGGAAATCTTGGTTGGTTGCTATGGATTATCTAAATACATAGACTTCTGCAGACTGAGTAGTAGAATAGATTTAGATCAAAATAAGAATACAGAATACAGGTAGCACTGTCTGTACTTAAGAATTAACTTTGATGAAAAGAGAAGTTTGACCTTTGCTCCTGATTCCAGGGAGGTTACCTCTAAACCTTGTAATTATCTACTCAATAATTATCTTTGTTTGCCTGGGGGGCCTTGGAATATATCAGATGCTCTATGATCATATGATTTATGGCGGAGGCCTAGGCTAGGCAGCGTTGGCTTGAACTAGAGTTAACTAAAGTCAGCGAAGAACGCAGTCAGTCATGTTTAGGTAACAAGCCCTTCCCGCTCCCCCGCACCCATACAATTTTTAGATGTCAACTGTTGGATAAACTTCTGTGATTGACAATAATTTGTGCATGCTATCACACACACATCATAGATTGGAGAAATAAGCACTGTCCACACAATTCCACTGGGAGATGACAAGTGAAAGCGCCACAGTTTGGTCTTTCATGAACCCTGTTCTACAGACCTGTTCCAATGCTAATTTTTATCTTTGTCTTTTTGTTATAATAAACCGTATCTATGAATACCACCATTCAAGTTAAGGTGGGGGAAGAGGGTGACTGGTTTCCTAAACTCACATATTTATTAGTTATCTATTGTTGCATAACAAATTACCTCAAAACTTAGCAATTTAATACAACACACATCTATAACCTCAGTTTCTGTGAGTCAGGAATCCGGGCACAGCTTAACTGAGCTCTCCGATTCAGGGTCTCTCAGATGCCAAAAAGGTATGCCTTGAAGTCACAGTCTCAATTGAAGGTTCAAATATTTTAAAGCTCATTCAGGTGATTTTTGACAGGATTACTTTTCTCAAGGGTTGTTGGACTGAGGGTCCCAACTCCTTCCAGGCTCTTGGCTGGAGTCCACCCTTAATTCCTTGTCACAAGACCTTTCCTACCACATAGCAGCTCAATACATGGCATCTTGCTTCATCAGAGTGAGAGGGTCAAGACTAGAAAGATGAAAGTGATAGATTTATAGTCTAATTTTGGAATACACATCCCATCCTTTTGACGTATGTGTGTAATTAATTAATTAAATTTTATTTTTTCTCAATCAAGTCACTCAGTCCAGCACACACACGAAGGAGAGGAAAGGAATATGAGTCTGAGAGTTTTTTCAAAAGCTGCCTATCACAAAGAGTTAAACTATCTTAGCAGGATTGAATAGCACAATAGCTATGAAAATACTTAACACAGAAGGTGCTTTTTTTGGTTGCTAGTCTACAAGACATAATTTTTGCTTTGAATTATCATACTAGGAAATCCCATCTCATTTTATAATTGAAAGTTGACTTGGCTCTGATGAGTTTTGCTCTGGGGATAACCTCTCAAATCCTTGATCCATGAAGCACTAAGGCTGATATAGTTATTTCTAGTGTGAGGCCCTAAAAATTCTGCCTGTCTAGAAACAGACGGCTGTTTAGCTTGATTCCCCATTACTGTCTTAGTTATAGCTTTGTCATGGCTCTGTCCCAGAGTCAACCATTTGCTGAGCTATTGGGGACCACATCTTGTCTGGAAAGCCAAATTCCTGTGGTCTGCCTTCTGTGAAAGTACCATTCTTGACAGAGGACTTACTCCTTTAAAAATAGCTTATGTTGCTCTGGGGGATGGGGAAGCTTATGCCATATTCCTTTTCTATGGCTAATCTGTGCTCCAGAATTAGACCATCATGACATCAAGATTTGTGAAAAAAGTGAATGACCACAGCTGTGTGTGTGTGTGTGTGTGTGTGTGTGTGTGTGTGTAGGTATACACACATGCATACCCACGTATATATAAACATACACACAGAGCGAGAGAAAGAACATGTATGAGCTTTAAGAAGAATAATCGGTGGTCCTGAAACAAATTTTTATATATCTTAATTGAGAAAGTTGACTGTGGAAACTAAGAATACCTGGGAATTTAGAAAGATTATTTAGCAAAGGAAAATATTCAGAATTATTAACAGTTTTTCTGTAAAGACTAAATTCAACTTCCTGTGCTGTTGGAACTTTGTCATTCTTAAGGTCAATTTCATTAATGCTGCTCTCTTTGTGCCATGTGAGACAATTGTTGTCCACAGCAGGATAGGAATTTGCAATGTGCCGACGTTTATGAAGAGTCAGTTCTTTAATTGGAACTTTAGAAGCTTGTGGAACTCTGTATTCCCACTAGCAGTTGTCTAAGCATAGTCCTCTGTGAGTTTAAGCTCTACCCAAATTTTAGCACTTCCTTTGGTTTGTTGAATGACTGCAATAATTTTAATAATGCCCTCCAGTCTCAGCTCGGATTTCAGATCATTGTATCATATAAACTGAGGGCAAATTCCTGATACTTTGTTATAAATAACAAGGGTTCCCACTTTGCAAGACTTTACAAATATTTACAAGGTGATATTTCCAATTCTACGGTTTGGGTTTGTCTCATGGCAAGAATCTGAGGCTGGTCTCAAGTTGCTGAGAGCAGTCCTGGCTAGGCGAACAGCTAGCAAGAAAATCGGGATCTCAGTCTTATTAACTACAAGAAATTGACTTCTGCCAACTACCACATGAATTGGAAGAGGATCTTAAGCACTCTAAGGGAATTCAGCCTGGCCAATACCTTTATTACAATCTGTGAACTCCTAGTAGGATACCCACTTAGGTTGTACTGGAACTTCTGCCCCATGGAAATTGTGAAATACTAAGTGTATGTTCTTTTAAGCCATTCCATTTGTGGTAATGTGTTAGAGAGCGGAAGACAACAGTTTCCTAAGTTAGAGGTTAACTGCAGAAGCAGAAGCAGTAGAATATGACTTACAATAAAATTTGAAATCCATAGGATAGGCAAACAGGTAGCGAAAATCACAAGTCATCTGTATGACATATCTATATCATCTCTCTCTCTCTCATCTATCTTCTCTCAAGCTCTGGTTTGTTTTGTTTGTCTTTTCATCTCTGTTGATCCTTTTGCTTTTCTTTGTAGTTAGTGATATTTGAGTCCTACATATGACATTTTTGCTTATTCCAGTGTAGTAAAAGATTGTCACCCAGGATTCCTTCAAAAATTTTATTTTGCTCTTTACATTTTGGTTGATTTGAATACAAGTCACAAGAATTTAAGTGTGTGTTATGAGATAGTAGTGATATTTATTATTTTCCAAATAGATATCCTAATACCATTTATTAAAGAATTACAAAAAATTATATGGAAGTGATGAGTTTGTCATAAATGACTAGTGAGTTGTTTATTTGTGTGCCTCTTTCTAGAGCTTATATAGTATACCTTCAGTCTAATTTGTTCATTTTCTTGTTATAGCACTCTGTTTTAATTACTATGGTTCTATAATATGTCTTAATAACATTAGTATATGTTATCCAGCTTTGTTATTATTAAGATTGCCTTGGTTGTCATAGGCTCTCTCAATTTTCATGTACATTTTAGGATCCATTTGTCAACACTGAAAAATAATTTTGTGATTTTGATGAATATAAAGATCAGTTTGGGGATACTCAACATCTTTATAATATTGAATTAGCGGAAGTGGTAGCTCCTATTTATTTAACTACTTATTAAATACTCTCAATATTTAATAATATCCAGTTATATGATCTTAAACAAAGGATTTAGATTTTCATATTTTGTATTTTCAATTTTCCTATAACTGGCATAATTTAAAACTTTTGATTTTCTATTACTTTATTATATATATGTAATTATATATTATTCGTATTGATCTTACCTTAGTGATCTTGCTCAGTTCAGCTCTTCTAATAGTTTAGCTATAGATTCTTTGGATTTTTAAAATAACGTATCCTTGACCTGTTTGTAGTAAGTTAGTCACATTCAAAGCTATCAAAAATGAGGGATTAAATGATCATTCATGGCTTTTTTAAATTTGTCTTTGTTTTGTTTAGGGGGGGTCACATAAGTACAGATAAAATGAAAATATAAGAAAATGATACCATTCTATGCTAATAAAAACAAAATCCAAGAAAACAAGAGAGACTTTTGTAGGGTATACATCTATATCTATATCTATCAACCTACCTATTTATATTCCAAAATTGACTTGAGGAGTTTGGGCAGCTTATCAAGTATGAGTTATCTCAATGGAAGAGTAAGTTTAAAGACATGGTAGGTACTAGAATTTCACCATTTCTAAATGGTATATGCAGATCACTTATCTGGTTTTCAGCTATGGTAATGCAACTCGAAAGAATTATATGCCCTTTACTACTTCTCTAAAACTTCTAAGTTTTCACCTAATAACTTCTATATTTTATGTGTACTACATGTAGAATTGGTAGATTTAGCAAATAAAAATATGGAATAAAATATGTTAATACATATGTGTACTTTATCTGAAAGTATATCTAAAATTGTTTATTTATATTTATACAATATCTACAAATATATATAATGTAGAAGCATGTCCATGCAATATTTAGGATAAATGTATATTAAAAAACTATTGGTTGTTTGTGACAATTTAAGTTTAACCTGGCATTCTTCATTTTATTTTGTAAACCTAACTACCTGGTGTCTAGTAGTGCTTGATTCAGCCCTTATACTTGATATGTACCATATGCCCTTTTACTTAATTTCAATTTTGTATGTTTGTATTTTGTGTGAGTTTGCATTAGTAACCTAGTTAGTATTAATTTTTTAAAACAGATATATTTTTTTCTTATTTTCAAATATCTAGCCATAAATTTACTGAATTAATTTGATTATTTATATAATGTCTATTCCCCTTCGGCTTACATCATTATTGATTCTTTTCTTTGGTTCATCTGTTCACTTTCTTACTTCTAAGTTTGTAGACAATGTATTTTTTAAATGTCTTATTCAGTAATAAAAGTATTTTCTATCATAACTATCTCATATTTATATACTCATTTAAGTTAGGTTTTGATACTTTTTGAATTCATTTTGTCTGAAATATTTTATTTTTGTGGTTTTACCTTTCATTTTCCCCATTGGAGCCTAAGGGTAATCTTAAAGGAGATAATTATCACATGTAGCATTTATCTTTTTCAAAACCACAATCTATAGAGACAATTTCAATTCATTATTACTCAGAGGATTCTTATTATTATATCTCTTCCATGGATAATAAAAATAGTTAGAAAGGCTTCTTATTTTTTGCCTATATTATTTAGAATAGATGATTTTCCTGGTCATCTTTTAAATATTCCCAGGACTGGGCTAAGTAAGCTCCTCTGCTTTCAGATATGTTTCCCTGACTCATAATTGTATTTACTTACTGCCTAAATATTAAGTGCAAGTAATAAAATCTACCAAGTTGATTCTCTTTGTATGAAACTCAATCTTGATTCTCCTTTATTTTTCATGTGTCACTGTCACATTTTCTTTGTTTTCAAAGCTTTAAAATCTCATATAGTAATCATTAAAAATGAGCACAGAAGGACCTGCATTGTTCAGATGTGAGAACCAAGGTTAAGTGAGAGTAGGGAGTCTGCCCAAAGTATCTGATAATTACCACTTTGCCTACTTTGGTATCTACACAGTAGTCTGTCTCAAATAATTTCGTTTTATAATTTCAAAAGCAAGTTCTTTGAGCAACTTTCAACAATAGTGATAAAAATCTATTTCTCAGAAACAAATGATTGGAAATTAGCTCTCAGTAAATTCATGGCTCAGCTTTCTGCTTTTTCTGTTTGTTTGTTAACTAGACTGCTGTACTTAAAATTAAATCCTCTCCTGGGCTCACAGCTGGTTCTGCAAACACTGCTAATTGGACAGACTGAAGTGTGAAACTAAATATATATGTTGTCATTTTACTCAACAGTTTCTGGAAAATGTATTGCAGGTAAATCAGCAGGCGTTAGCAAAGATTTCGAGAAAGTACACACAAGCATATTAAGCCTCATGATGGATATGTTTCCCTGCTGGCGCAAAGCACACATCTGACTTTGTAGTCACTTGAAGCAGCATAGGTTTGTCCCTCTAAAAACAAATGAGAATTTTTCCTTATGCAATTTTGAATGTTTGATTGACTTTTTGAGAATAGCCTTCCCAAGTCTTTTTGTTTTTGCTTTTGCCCTTCAGCATTTTATTTTCCCTCTTTTCTAAGAGAAATAACAAATATCTCCTATAAATGATTCTAAAATATATGTTCCTTTCATTGTATCAGTTATATAAGAGGAACTTGGAAATGTGTGTCTAGTGACCAAATAGAAAACTTTCTTTTTTTTTTTTTTTTTTCCCATTTTGGAGTCTCAGTGAGATAAAGCATTGCTAATTAGGAAATTAGATATTTTAAAAAAAAGGAAAGGAAAGAAAGGCATATTCATGGTTCCTTTTGGACACAGTGTGAAATCTAATGTGATAAGATTTTTCTGTTCCAAGCATTTATAATCATTTTCAACTTTCAATTGGAAGATATTACTGATTCACTTTGAATTTGGAAGAGGCTCAAGTTAATGACAATGCTAGTTGTCTCCAAACATTCTTTTCTCTCCTGTTCTGCATCCAATCTGAACATTTTTTTATATAAGGCAACATGGAGGTTCTCTTGAATTCTGGATTCATTTGATTTTGGCTAGTGACATGCATAGACAAAAGATTGGAAGGTGGGAAACAAAAGTGGCTGGGTATTAATTTTCTTCCCTCATTCTCTACCAGACCACAGTTAGTCATTGATTTTCCTTATCACCTAAGACTTAGTACGTGTGACTGTGCCCTCTCTCATCAGACTCTAAATCGCTGTTTCTTCCCCTTGCTTTCTCAAGCATAGTGGTACTAATGTTTCATGAACTTGTCAATCTCTAAGCACTTTATAATTCCTCATTAATTTCCTCAGTACTCTCCACACATCTATAGATTATCCTTTCATTATACTCTATTTAATTATGTGTTTGAATGTGAAATCTACTTTCTGATAGAATTCTAACAGAGAAAATAACTGATAGTAGGGTTTGGACAAAGAACCAAACACTTAAAGTGGAATCGAAGCCCACTTTGATGTATCTATGTTAACTGAACGGGCTAAACAGTCTGCTAGACACTGGTAACAGATGTTATGTAATGGTGATAAACATTTTAAATAACTACTAACGGTGGCATCAAATGGAGAGCCAGTGGAGGCAAAGCCATTGGGAAGACACTGATCAATAAAGTGTCACTTAAAAG
The DNA here is from genome assembly GCA_004363575.1 of Solenodon paradoxus. Classification (NCBI taxonomy): domain Eukaryota; kingdom Metazoa; phylum Chordata; class Mammalia; order Eulipotyphla; family Solenodontidae; genus Solenodon; species Solenodon paradoxus. Next base: position 632,205 of record RJWH01000307.1, read on the forward strand.
TTAGTATTTCCTTTGTGCTGCATACACATGTTAGCTTTAAAAAATCTAAGTGAAAGAATGAGAATAGAATATGAAGGCCAAAAGAATAAACTGTGCTGCCCTTTCCCCAATGTTACACACACACACACACACACACACACACACACACACACTCCTTTTTCTTTACTGCTCTATGCTTTAGGAAGCCGATTTCTCCAGGCTGTATCACCAGATATCTTTGCTACTCACTATTACTTGGGTTTGACCAGCAGAAGACATTAGTAGGAACTGAGAGAATGAGAGAAGAGAAGCTGAATATTTATTCCTTTATTACCCCCCCATTGGACTACGGTTTAGGAGTGATTACATTTCTCTGACACAAATATTCGTTTCTAAGGACTCTCTTCAACAGTCATATCTCCTTCTGTATTCTCTAACATCTGCCATTACTTTTGCTGTCAGGCCAATGGGTGGTAGCAACTTTCCACTATTGCTAATTCCTGCATGTTACAAGATTCCTTGATGTCTTTCTCAACTATGATTCATCTCTACAATTTGTCCTTTATTTGAACTCTCTTTAATTAAAAGTTTTTGATATATTGCTTCCTGCCAGGATCCTGACTGATAAGAACAAGTTCCTAAACTACAAGATGAAAGCATTGGGTCTTCTTGACTTTGCTAGTTTGTAACCTACATTATATTAGAAGACAGGGAGTCTGAAGTCAAGTGCTACTCCCCTGAGTGATCTTTGTATCTCAGTTTCATTTTATGTTTGCAGTGGATTCTCGTTATGTGATTTGAACAGCTGAATTCAAGATTTGGTATGGTAACTGGCAAACAGGGGCTTGTTTGGACTTTCATATCTTTCTGGGAACAATAGTGTCAAGCTATTATACTCTGAGAAACTGGTCTTAAAAGTCATAAGTAAAGAAGTCATGCCATTTTTTTCAAAAATAGTGATATATTCTCAACAAAAAGGGTATATTCAGAAATAAGAGAGCCAAGATCATATATCTTAGTTCAGGATCCTCACTGATTATTATTAATTGAGAAGAAAATTTCCTGATTCTGGCAAAGCTGGAAATTTCTTAACTCTCTGTTCCAGTCTGTGTGAAGCGTTTTTCAAGTTACAAGAAAGAGAATAAGCTGTTAATTAGACAAGGAAGACTTCCTTTACACTGTATGAGAATCGTAATACTTGGGGAGAAACCTACTCTGAAACACCAGCATTGTACGCAGTGAGAAGAGTCAGCAGCAGCGGCAGGAAGGGGCCTGTGTGCTGTTTTTGGTATTTGCACTAGCAAAATGAGCAGTCAACAACAGCATAAAACAAGTGTAAAGACAAAGTTCCCATTAAATTATAGTTATAATATCTGAAATGCTGGTTGAAGGAACAGAATAAATTCAATTATAGCATTGACACTTTTGGGGATACTCTTATAGGTATTGATCATCACTGCTGTTTACTGAGCCACTATGTACAGACAGTGTGTGGTACTTGCTACACTTAATTTCACTAATGTTAATAACATTTAAAGTAACCTACCCTCATTTAATATATGAAGGAACTAAATCTGAATGAATTTTATTAACTTGTCGAAGTTTATAGAACTAGTTGATCCTAAGATCCTCCTTTTGCCCTCCTTTTGCTGGTAAACTGGTCTTGAACTTCTGCACAGATTTTATTCTTTCAGCATATATTAGCTTTTGAGAACAAGGAAAGAAAATACATTTTTTCCTTGTAATCATAATCAAATATCTAATTTGTGATGTGTTACATTAAAACCATTCTTGAAATTCAGCACAGAACTTTAGTATTCTTAGAACAAGAGTTCTTAAAGGTTTTTTCCACTTAAAAAACTTTTCTTTACTCTTGGCATCCTGTCCTTGAAAACCCCAAACCTGTAACTGAGGCCTCACTCCCCAATTTCAGGTCTTATAATCAGTAATGATTTTTTTTCTTCCAGTTTTTCTTGAGTACCTTATTGAATTTCTCATGAAAGTTGACTTTCCCCTTCCACTAGTACTTTTGACTCAAGACTACTAATTGCAATTGACCATATTTGTTTTGTGTATGACATGCCTGACGATAAGTATTATTTGGCCTCTGCTACTCCTCCCTCTTACAGTCACTGACTCTTCCTAATTTTCTATACTAACAATTTTAACATAAATGCACTTTTCTCTCTCTACTAACATTCCTGGTATTATTATGATATTGCATCTTTCAAGGCAAAAGCATTATAGTTGGCCTTTGCTACTGGAAGTTACCTGAACGATTTCCGAAATAAAAAGTTTAAACATTTTTATGGAAGTAACATTTGTTATATAACATGATATAGATTTCAGAGATACATAATTTTATATATAATAAATTATGTACACCATTAAAAGTCTAATTCCATTTTTCACCATATAATTTAAACCTTTTACCCAATTTATCTACCCTCCTTACCTCTTCCCTTTTGGTGATAACTTATAGTCTTATAGTTTAAATTTTATTTTTGTTACCTTTAGTTCACCCATTTGTTTTGTTTCTTTTTTTTTAATTGAAGGGATATTGCATTTTGACATTAACTTGTTTTGAGGTATATATAATAGCAAATTTACATTTATATGTAGCCCAATGGATTTACCAATACACCCCACCCTTCATTTACAGTTAATTCCCTTTACCCTGGTTCCCCCAACCTTCTTCCGATTCTTCTGTATCTTTGATTTGCCTTTTTGTCCCCCACCACTGAATCCATTGTGTTTTGAGTAGTTCTCTCTCTAAGTTTAGTGTTGTTTAATTTGTCATTCATTTGTTTTCAATCTCTATACACTTCATATAAATGCTATCATATGAGGTCTGTCTTTCTCCTGGCTTATCTTGCTAAGCATAATTCTCTAAAGCCCATGCATGTTTTTGCAAATGGCAGGACTTCTCCCTTTTAGATGGCCACATAGTATTTAATTGTGTATATGTACCACATCTTCTTTATACACTCACTTGTTGATGAGCATTTAGGTAGTTTTCAGCTCTTGGCTATTGCGAATAATGCTGCAATGAACATGGGGGAGCATAAAAGTATTCGGATAGGTGTTTTTGTGTGTTTAGGATAAATACCCCGTAGGGGAATAACTGGATCATAGGGAATTTCCAGTCTCAATTCTTTAAGGAATCTCCATAATGCTTTCCAGAATCGTCTCACCATTTTACACTCCCATCAACAGTTCCCTTTTCTCCACATCCTCTCCAGCACTTGTTTCCTTTTTTTTTGGATGATAAACTTTCTTACTGGTGTGAGGTGATATCACCTCATTGTTGTTCTGATTTGCATTTCTGTGATGATAAGAGAAGTAGAATATCTTTCCAAGAACCTAATGGCCGTTTGTATGTTATCCTTAGAGAGGTGTGTATTAAGGTCATCAGCCTTTTTTTTTTTTTTTTTTTTTAACTGGATTGCTTGTTTGTTTGTTTGTTTTTTGTTGTTTTTCAATTTTGAGTTCTTTCTATATTTTAGATATTAACTCCTTATCTGAGGTATGGAAAGTCAAATATTTTTTCCCATTAATTTGGATGTCTTTTTGTTTATATGTGTTTACAACTATATGACATTCTGGAAAAGGCACAGCTATGAAAACAATAAGTGTTTGCCAAAGGTTAGAGAGGAGGCACAGATGAAAAGGTACAGCACAGAAAAATTTTAGGAGTTAAGCTATTCTATAAACACTATAATGATGGATCTATGTCTGTATATATATATATATGGACACTGAATGGTAATGATATTTCAAAAATCTAAATAAATGGTTTTTAATTTTTTGAACATAAAAGCATGTTGAAAATTCTCTCTACCCAATGAACAGAAATAAAGATAGCTGTGTTGAGATAATCTTTTAGTTCCCTTTGTCTTTATTCTCTATGGCACAAATATGTCTAAATGGGAGAGTCACACAGGAACCATTTAAAACCCTACCTGCAATAAATAGCCCCCCAAAAGGCATAATAAAGATTACCAAAGAAAAAGCAATGCCAATTTAAAACAAAAGCAACAGCAATAATGAAAACAAAATCTGAGTTGAGGCTGGCCAGCAAAAGGGAACACATGACATAGATCATGGGAAGTGCAGTTATTCTTGATGAGGCAGGTAGGAGTATGGGAAAGCATCAAGGAGAGAGTCGTATTAAAACATTTATGCCTAGAGTATACAGAATTGACCTGAGAGATCATATTGAAGTAGGAACTTCATGACCACTGTGGTGGTTAGTTTTATGTGTCAGCTTGATTAGGCCATAGTACCTAGATACTTAGTCAAACACCAGTCTTGATATCACTGTGAAGACATTTTTAAAGATGGGATTTAACATTTAAATCAGTAGACCTTTAGTAAAACAGATTATTTCCCATAATGTGGGCAGACCTCATTCAAACAGCTGAAGGTCTTAAAAAAAAAAAAAATATATATATATATATATATATATATATATATATATATGTATATATATATTTAGATCCCTAACAAAAGTCAATTCTGTTTCTAGGTTGCCTTAATTAAGACTCTAACTGCAACATCAGCTCTTCTTTGTGTGTCTAACCTCCTGATCTTCCCCGTAGTTTTCAGACTTGCTAGTCCCAACAGGAGAATGAGCCAATTCCTTTCTCTTTCTCTTTCTCTCTCTCTCTCTCTGTCTGACTCCACATTCTACTGATTCTGTTTCTTCGGGAGAAACCTGACTAATACAACTTCCTAAACTGTCTTCTTTTCTTCACCTAACCATGATAGTTGATCCTCCCCCCGCAAAAAAATTCTGTAAATTGTCTTTTAGTTGGCAATGTAGGATGAATGAATGGATGTGTTACAAATGGATGAAAACCACCCTCAGTTGATGTCATATATTGACATGGACAGTTTAAAAAAAATTATTGGAGTAAAAATGTACTTACAGGAATAAGAAGTTCACATCATATGTGTGGTTTGTTCAGATTTCACAGAAGGAATATACCTAACAACCAGCACTTAAATAAAGAAATAGGACATTAGAAGTACTCAGAATACATTTTAAAGGAAGAAAGAAAATGAATTTGCTTTCTGATTATATTAATGATTCATAATTGTTTAAGAAAAAGGGGTCACATTTAATACTTCCTTGTGATTTTTCATATTGCGAAAGCACCAAAGCCTGCATGGATATGTGTTTGTGTGTATTCTACCAAGAATGATTCACATTTAACTTGAGGATTTAACTTTGCATTTTAGGTCTCTTCTGATATGTTACATATTTAAATACATAATATTCAAAGGGAATGTGAATATTTCTTGTCATACCTTTTATGGAATCCAAACATTCCTTTTATCCATAACTACTAATTTTTTCTGTCATCCAAACAAAAAAAGTGCCAATTCAGTAAAAAAAAAATACTATGCAATGAATTCAAGGCATCAATTCATTGAAACATAATTTATTTTGTCTGATTTTTATTGACGGCTTAATTGCTGGACTGTATTGCTATTATTTAGAAACAGCTACCAAATTTACGGACTGAGTTTTCTTTTTCCTATCCTAGGTGGGATTTAATAATAGTTATTATGTTGCTTTCCAAGAGAGTAATGTGATAATTAAAGTAATTAAATGAAATTACTTTTTCAAAGGAAAGAACATTCTATAATCCTTTATAAATGAGTGGTAAGGGTTCATTATTTATAACAGGTTCCTATAATTATTTGTTTCATCCAGGTATGGCTTAAAATCCCTACAAAAATTAAATTTCATGTCTATAAATATCTAATGCTGACTTACAAAACATTTTCTAACACATATCTATATATCTTTAAAAAAACCCAACTATGTTCTTCATTTATGATTTGTTCATTAAGTTTAAACCCTATAAATAGGTGGCAAAATATGAATCTGTAAATTGCCTATTAGTTAGCATAGCTCCAAGCACATTGGGATAGTTATTAAATATTATTTGGTGATTTTAAGCTGGAAATAAGGAGGAAATGAATACTATATAGCTTAGTAATTGGTGGCTTTAATACTTTCATATAGAAAAATGAGTTATAAAAATGGCATTTGTATATTATTGTACAAATGTTTATGAGACAATTTCATATTTTCCAGTTCATCTTCTATTGTTGTTATTATACCATTTTATAGATCAAGAAGAAAGCTCAATAAGATATTATAATTTTAGGATTTGTATTCTTTCCATATTATAATAAATGGGAAAATTTAATTTTACATAGACATACTTATATGACTAATTTCCATAGTGGCAGAGCAAAGTAGCAGACGCCTCATCTTTAAAGTTGCACAATGTGGGGAAAAAGAAAACAACCCCTAGCTTAAAACTTTGAATTTGTCCATATCCAGCTAAAACAATTATGTTATTTACTAAATATGAGTTGAGAATCAATGCTTGCATTCAGAAAATTCTAGTTCATTTACAAATTTTGGGGAAAAGGAACAGAAAAATGTGAGAAATGTCCCCATATAAAACTGGTCTTGGATTCATTCCTATGTAAATTTTTACACTCAGTAGAAATGGTCTGTTGTTCTAATAGGATTGATTTAGAAATGTGAATTTGTACAATTAGAACCCTAATTTACAGGCATTGCTTTAATCCAGTGTGTAAAAACACCTTTCTTCCACTAATTCTGATTTGTCTGATCCTTGAAAAGATAGAAGGTTGTTTCTAAACAATTCTTTCAACTACAGCTCTTTCAACTATATTATATTATATTATAACAAAGGATGTCCATGTCCCATGACATTTTTACATTGGAATTTTTTTATAATGCATATCTCTTAAAGGTTTTAGATAATTTGCTAAATTATATTCTATGTTGTCAAAAAATGAAAGCAGTACAATTAATAGAAATAATAATAATTTAACAAAATGACATAAAATATACAAGTATCCTTGTGTATACACAAAGAGGGATTATAAAATAAAATGAAAAACTGCTTTTATAAATTTGTAAGAACCATGTGAGTGATGAAACAGTAAAACATAAATTTAATAAGAAAAGGTGAAGTCTCAATGAAGTACTAAAAGAACAAAAAAATTTGAATAATTGTACCCATTTTGAGGACAAGAAATACATTTTTATTTCTTGCATTAATACATAGGCTTATTTCTGCATGCCTTGATGATTCAGGCATTAAGTCTTCAGCTCTAGCATAGTCCACATAAAGCCCAGGGACCATTTTGAGACTGAGGATCATGGGGAACAACAACAACAACAAAAATGAACAACTAAATAAATACATAAATGCAAAACTAAATAAATACATAAATGCTTCTTCCTCTCTCTTCCTGCCTGCCTGCCTGCCAACTTGCTTTTATCCTGCCTGCCTCCTTCCTCTATAACAAACAAACAAAAAACAAAAGCAACAACAAAAACTATGTAGGTAGATTTCAATTCAAAACAAATACCAGGGATTCTAAAGCCATCTAGAGGTAAAGATGAGTGAGAATAATGATAACCAAGGATTTTTTTTAAAGGAGATAAGTATTGGGATACAGGTATACATTGTTTATTTTTAAGTTTTCTAAGAGCAGACAACTCCAACCATATTTTGATCCAGATAAAGAAAGGATTTCATAAAAATGAGAGAAAGAAGAATTCGATATTAAATGGTCAGGGAAATATTTGAGGAAAAACTCTATAATTCAATTATTGTTAAAGAAAGTAGTTTCTTTTTATTTTTAAGGAAAGGCACAGCAGGAATGAAGGCTATTAGGTAATCAGACAGGAAGAGAGAGAAGCCAGAAACACTCCATTTGTTTTATTCAGTTGTGCACTTGGTTGTTCCTCCATACCAGGACACAAAACTGGGTCTTGGGATGCATATGGATTGTGCCGGTTAAAGGCAGCTGACCAAGCTGCTACTCTAACAGTATGAACAAGAAAAATTCATAATCTACTTAGAGCACAATTTCTTATCAATAATTTCAGATAAATTAGTAAACACATTTAAAAGGGAATAGCACATTTTGTTTTAAAAATATGGGGGACTGTCATTTCAGATGAAAGTATGAGACAATGATAAAGACAAATTTCTTTGTTTCCATAAAATTTATCATACTTCCATACTCAAAAAGCCCCAGTTTCTTGGAAGTTGATCCTAAGTACATGTTCTCTTGACTTCTGCAGAGTTGACTAGACCAAGGATGGTTCATCAGTAGAACCTGAAATAATTGCACCAATTTGTTTTCTGGGATACCCAGATTACTGAGAAAAATTGCTTTTGGTGATCATGCTGCGGACCTAGATTTTTACACCGAATGAGTGGACATTATAAAGAATACAGTGGTAACAGAAAACAATTCATAAGTTGAGAGAAAGGAGATCATGCTTATCATCCAGGACAGCTGTGTCCCATTGTAACAGATTTCATGGAAGAAAAAAGAGAGGCCATAGATAAATAAAAAACAAAATATTTCTAATGTCTAATCTCTTTGTGTCCAGGAAGATATAGCAGAGATTGAACATGTTAGCTTCAGATACACTTTTCCTTTTTTCTACCCTACCTTTCTTATGTCCTTTTATTAAAAATCAAATTTCAGGGGTTAAAACTGAAATTTTAGGTATTCAGAAACTAAAAGCCTTTTTCCTCTTCAGAACAAGATCAATACAAAAGCTATGTACAGAATAAAAATATTTTCATCTCCTTAGCAATATAGTACCCAAGGAATAATGTAGTACCTTTCTCAAAGAAGAGTGTGACTTACAATCACCTGGTAAGCAGGTTAAAACAGATTATGGAGGCTCATACTAGAGTTTCTGATTCAGGAGTTTGGGGTTCAACCAAGAATATGCATTCCCCCCCCAATTCTCACATTATGCAGATGCTACAAGTCCAGGGACCATACTTTTTGAACCACTCAAGGAGAAGCTGTTTTGGAAGCTGACAATGGTAGGGTAGAAACCCAGTTACATCCCTTATTAGTGCAGCGAAATACTCGGTCTATCTGATATCAAATCTACTTGATACTCATTTTCTCTTTTGTGAAAAGGGGAAAATGATAACTATACAAAGAGTTGCTAAGGCAATTAAATTACACTAATGTATAAAAATACAACATTGTCTGGAAAATGATAACATATGACTTAAATAGTAATGAAATAGTAATGAAAATTCCACTGCTTTCTGCTCTACCTTTTCATTAAGTTTGTTAGCTTTCTTTTCCATTCTGTTTATTAGTGATTTTCTCAAGTACTGTAATTAGTGTTTTACAGGTAAAGAAGCTAATTTTAAATAATTAAGGTTCTTTTTCAAGACTGGCAGAAAGATTTGAAAATTCAACTTTCATTATAGTTACTAAATCTGGAGCACATGTAAAAAACATTGCATTATTTACATATTTTTCCATTTTGACCATCAGCATGGAACTTTACAATGATTTTTCTTTTCTAATATTCTAGGTATAACTTTTTAATTGATTATATTAACACATAAAGAAAAAATTTTTAAAGAAACCAGAAAAGGTTTTACAAATTTACAAATGAATAGACCTATTGAAGACAAAGAAGAGGGTTATGGATTTAGACAAAGGGTTAGAGGGTTAGAGATTTAAACAAAGCTGTGCTTTTAACTGTTATTTTTAATAATAATTAATACCCATTTATTTAGAAAATAAAAAAAATCACAAAACCCCACATTTTCTACTTGTTATTAACAGTTTGTCTTCATTTATTTCTCTCTCTCACGTGTGTGTGTGTGTGTGTGTGTGTGTGTGTGTGTGTGTGTGTGTGTGTGTTGAGATGAAACTGAAGACAGAAAGAAACCTCTTGTCCGATTAGAGTCAGTTTTGAATTGGCAAGTTTGAAAAACTCAGTTTAATCAGGGAATCATAAAAATGCACTATTTAAAATTAAATTTAGACATCATATTCATTGATTTGGCCTCACTTCGATATAGGACCTAAATTTAAATTGAACAGGTTAAATTTCATTTTGTTTTTCCATAAGCCACACTTCTAAGTGCATCCTCCCTAATAACAATTTTAAGTTTGAAGATGGAAGAATAAGTTAAAGCTATTTTTATAGAACAACATGAGTATAGAATATTTCTAGATTTTTTATTATTTTTTATCTTTAAAGGATGTCTGTTTAATTGTTTGCAATATTTAAAAAATGCCATTTACTGGATCTTTCCAAAACATTCAATTTAGAACTCATAGAAAATAAAATTTTCATGTTAACATTTTATTAGATTACATAACATCTTAGTAAATTATGTCACCAAAGTAACAACTACAGTTGGCTAAAACAGTGTTATAATAAGCACAAATGATTACTGATTGCTACATATCCTATGGATACAGACAGGCACTAATATTATTTCTTTGCTACATCAAATATATGATGCTATCTTTTTTTAAGGAAAGGTCCAGAAAGGATTGAAGGTGAGTAGGCAGGCATGAAGAGAGAGGAGGAAGCACTTTATTTGTTCATCTTGGTTGTTTCCCAGAGCACCTTGGGATATATGTGGACTCTGTCTGGTAAATGAAACCACTAGACCACTAGGGCAATATCTGATGGTATTTTTAAAACTGTTCACCAATAGGCAAAAAATTTAATATATCAAAAATGATTTTTGATTATTTTCATTTATTGAAATAAACCCCCTACTTTTAAAATTCCTAATTTTGTTTCAAATGCATCGTTGGTGTTTACATGTTGTGAAGAAACTTCTTGAATGTGCACTGATGGTTTATTTTTCAATGCCTTATATAGCTGAGAAAATTTTCCAAGTGTAACTTGTACAGAAAGGTTAATTTGGCCCTGCTAAGCCAAATAAATATCTTTATTATAATTTTTTAATCTCTATCAGAAAGGAAGTAGTATCTTTTTTGCCTTTGTACATCTGTTTCAAGGTATATATCATATACATTTCTTTGTAGATATTCCACTTCTCTTCCTGGATTATTGTAAGTACTTGAAATATATGTATATATAGCACATATGTGTATATATACTTATATAGCATATATGCATATATATTCTTAAACATATTTATATCTTTCCTTTGTTTAAGTCAATAATTATGCTTAAGTATAGCTGTTTTTAAATGAATTCTGCCATGTACTTAATTACTGATGATCATATTAAGCATCATTCTTGGGAGAAGATAAACTAAACTGCTTTAGAACACAGATTACAGAGTCTGTGATCTAGGGTTTAATCCTGTCTCTACTACATAGCAACTTTTGGTATTCTTGTCCATAAATGTGCATGATAATCATAGCCTTCAAGCTCAGGGTTGTACTGAGGATTAACTGAACTAATATACTAATCTGTTTAGAGGAATATAACCATGACAGGAAGAGTATAAACTGCATGAAGTAAGTGTGAGCTTTCCCTTTACTTCTTTGTCATATGAACACATAACATATGCAATATTATTTAATTTCTTCTTATATTTTGTCTTGATCTGTTCTTGATGCTTCTTATCTTTTCAAATTGAGACTGCCCCTTTAATTTGAAATTTTGCAGTCTCCAGACTTCTGTTCAATATTTTAGTTGAAATTCTTAATTTGGTAATTATGCTTCTCATTTTCATGTTCTCTTTTCACATATCATATTTGTCTCTTGATAGATGTATGCTTTTATTTAAAAGCAGCAGTATTCTCTCATCTTATTCATTATGTGAATTTTAAATTTTCTTCTATTTAAATAATGTTTGCAATAAATATTTCAAGATATAATAGAAAAGCTGAAGAAGAATGACACTCAGATGCCAGAAATGTCAGTGACTTTCAATCAATATATATGCTAATGAAACTTAATAAAAAGAAGAGCTGAATCATAAATGAAAAAAATAGTGAGCTTGCTTGGGAAAAGAATTAGAGGTGATCTCTAGAAGTTTAACTAAAACATGAAAGACTCAGTGCTTGAAATGCTGGTAGAATATGAAAGAGTTCATGGAATTAATCCACATAGTTCCAGATTTTATAGCATAAAATCTTCACAAGTACATGTACATAGACCTAAGTATATATAAACTACATGAATATATAAAGATATTTTAATATTTATTTTGTTTCATGAGTTTAATGACATTTGAATTTTAGACCTATAATTTCATATCTTTAGCTTTGATCTTAACAATATTGAGTCAAAGATTTTTGATTTCAAGAATAAATATCAAATACAGCGGCAGTTTATCTTTTTACAACCATTCTGCTATGAACAGACTATATTTTAATATATATATTTTACATAATATATATAATTACATATTTAGAACCATCCTACATTTACGTTACCTGTGAATCCTTTGATGGTATAGGAGTATACCACTCACTTAGTTGATTTCATGTTGATTCCTTTTCCCCTTCATCACTATTTGCCTAATCACAAAAAGAAGTTGAAAGAGAAAAGATAAACAGAACCCTACCTGGGAGTTTTTGTGATGGTTGACTTAGAGATATCAAATAAAGGAATCTTTTCATATAGGCTCCTAAAAAGATGAATATCTGTTCTCCTAAAGAGATGATTACTGCATTAGTCACAGAATTTCAATATGATATTGGTCTATGGTATAGTGACTGATATTTCTCATGCTTGAGTGGTCTTACTCAACATATTTTTAATATTTATACTTTTTTTTAAAGGGAGAGCTGCTATCAGGAATGACAGTGACCAAAGGCAGTCAGGCAGAAAAAGAGAGGAAGAAGAAACACTTCATTTATTTTCAGTCGTTCACCTTGGCTGTTTACACTGTCCCAAGCATGTGAATCCAGGTCCTTGGGATGCATATAGACTGTGCTCTTGACCCAAAGATGGCTGACCAAACCATTACTCCACCAGGACTCACCAATATTTATACACAAATAGTTATAGTTAACATATAAAATGACTCACTAGTAAGTATAAAAATTGGTTTTGTTGATTTCTTACCAATGATAACTCATTACTGTTCTAGTTTATTAATCTTTATAGCAGGCGAATTTACCACCCTATTTACAGTTAAGAACAGATTGCTCATCCAGAGAGAAAATAATCAAGGAAACAATAGCTTTAAATGACAAATGAAATGAGATGGACTTAATAGATATCTGTAGATTATTTTACCAAGGACAATAGACAACACATTATTTTCCAGTACTGACGGATTATTCTGAAGGATATATAATAAGTTGGAATGCACATCGTCTCAGTATATTTACAAAGACTGAAATCATATCTAACTTTGCCTTGGATCACAGGTATCAAACTAGAAACTAAACAAAAGAAGAAAGGGGAAAAACCACAAAAAGAGTGGAGAATAAACAACATGTTAAAGAACAGCTAATGGTCAATGAGGAAATCAGATGTGAAATTAGAAAAAAACCTGGAGTTGGCATGCCCTGGTGGAGTAGCGGTTATCAATCGCCTCTGACGTATTGCAAGGCCATATACCCCTGGGTTCATGTTCTGGGGAAAATAACCAGAGTGAAAAACTAGATAGAAATAAATAAAGATGCTTCTTCCTCCTCTCTCTTCTTGCCTGCTTGCCTACTTACCTTCATTCCTGCCTGCACCTTTCCCTTAAAAAGGAAAATACCTGGAGTCAAATGAAATGAAAACATGATTTATCAGAACCTATCAGATAGAGCAAAAGCTGTACTAAAAGGGAAATTTTTAGTGATATTATCCTACCTCAGGAAATAAGAAAATTATAAATAAAATACCTAAATCTTCACCTAAATTAACCAGAAAATGAAGGAATAGCAGAAACCAATATCTAGAAGGAAAGAAATTATAAAACTTAGAGCAGAAATCAACAAAAGAGAGATAAAAAAGTCTATTAAAAAATCGATTAAACCAACAACAGTTTCTTTGAAAGCATAAACAAAATAGACAAATCATTATCCAGACTCATAAAAAAGAGAAGGTAGAAAACACAAATAAATTAGATAAAAAATAAGAGAGTAATTACAACTCATACTACAGAAATCCAGAGACTCATAAGAGAATGCTATGAAAACATTTTTAAGGCAACAAATTAGCAAGCCTAGAAGAAATGGACAAAATTTTTGAAATGAATTACATTCCCAAACTAAGTTAGGAAAAAACTGAAACCCTTAACTCAACTATCACACACAGCGATTGAAACAGTAATTAAAAATCTACTTTTAAACACTATGATGCCAAAATTAAATCTGATTCCAAAACCAAAGACACGATCAAAAAAGAAATTTACTGACCACTGTCATTAAAGATTATTGATGTAAAAATTCTCAGCAAAATACTAACAAACTAAATTCAACAACTCATTAAAAATATCACACCTTGATCAAGTGGGATTTATTCCAAGGATGCAAAGGTGATTCAACATACACACATCAATAAATATGATACAAAAAGAAAGGATAAAATATACGATAATCTTAATAGATGTAGAAAATCATTTGATAATATTCAACAGCCTTCTATGTTAAAAATTCTATAAAATTTGTATAAATAAAATGTACCTCACCATTATTTAGGCTATCTATGACAAGCCCACTGGTGACATAATACTCAATAAGGCATAACTTAAAGCATTTCATTCAAGTTCAGGTACAAAGCAAAGATGTTAATACTCTCCATTATTATTTAACATATCATTGGAAGTCCTGACCAAGGAAGTATCAAAATAAATATTGAAATTATCACTATTTGCAGATGGCATAATAATATACAGGGAGAACCCAACAAATCCAGTTAAACGCTCCTAGAAATAATAAACCAATACAGTAAGATGTCAGTTACAAAAAATAACATTAAAAATCTACTGAAATTCTATATGTAACAAACTTGCAGAGTGAACTAAAAAATTCCATTTACAATTGCATCAAAAAGAATGAAATACCTTTGAATAAACTTGACCAAAGAAGTGAAAGACTTATATTATAAAAACTGTAACATTGTTAAAAGAAGTAGAAGACATTAAGAAATGGAAAGATAATCCATGCTCATGGACTGGAAGAATTAACATTGTTACAATGGCCATATTATATAAAACAACACAGAGTTAATGAAATCCCCAACAAAATAACAAAGAGACTCTTCAGAGAAATAAAACAAAAAATCAAGACATGTATTTGATACTACAAAAAATCTCAAATAGCATAAACAATTCTGAGGGGAAAAAAATGGAGGTGTCACACTCACAGACTTCAAACTATACTACAAAGAAATAGAAATCAAGTCAGTATGATTTGGGGATAAAAAGAGACAGACGGATCAATGGAATGGAACTGAGAGTCCAGAAGTAAACTAACCCATATATGGACTACTAATTTACAACAAAAGAGACAAGGACATACAATGGGACACGAACAGTCTCTGCAATAAAAGGTGTTGGCAAAACTGTACAACCACATGTTTTAAACATGTAGACTTAATACCGGAAATCATAAAATTCTTAGAAGAAAACAATGGCAAAAGACACCTTAATATTGACCTAAGAGATGTCTTTGGGAACTCTACTCCAATGACAAGGGAAATAAAATAAAAAAAGAAAGAAATGACATTACATCGAACTAAAAAGTTTTTGCATAGCAAAAGAAACTCATCAAAAGAAAAAAGATATCTTACTGAATTGGAGAAAGTATTTGCATATCATACATCTGACAAGGGGTTAATATTCAAACTATATACTGAATGCATAAAACTCAATAATAGATTAACACATGATCTAATTAAAAAGAGGGCAGAGATCTTAATAAACACTTTTCCAGAGAAAACCTATAGATGGTTAATAGGCACGTGAAAAGACATTCTGCCTCTGTTATTATTACGGAAAATAAAATCTAAACAACAATGTAATATCACCTCTGTGAGAATGTCTATTATCCAAAAGACTGGAAAAAAGTGTTGGTCAGAATGCTGAGAAAAGGAAACTCAGATTCAATTGGTGGGAGTGTAAAATGTTGCAATCAATATGGAAAGAATTATGGAGTGCCCTCAAAAGGCTGAAAATGGAAATTCTATTTGATCTGGTTATTCTTCTGCTGGGTATTTACCCTAAAAACACAATACTAGTTTGAAGAGATATATGCACTTCACTGTGTTCATTACAGTGTTATTTATAATACCCAAAAGTTGGAAATAAATGTACGTTGAAAGATGAGTGGATAAAGATTTGGTATATATACACAATGAAACACTACTAACCTATCAAAATGATAAAATTCTGACATTTGCAGTAACATGGATGTACCTGGAGGGAATTATGCTTAGCGACATAAGGCAGAAAAAGAAAGCCAGACATTGCTTGATACTACTCAGATGTGGTATATAGGTAAACCAAGAAAATTAAAAATAAAAATAAACTTTAGTCAATAAAAGCAAATTAGTGGTTTCAGGAAAAGAAGGGAAATGGACAAATTGGGGGAGAGGATCAATTGTATAGTGAAAGAACTGAAATGGTGGTGAACTTAATATATATAGATGTGGATTTACCTTTACAATGTAGTGATGTAATCTTCAATAAAATTAAAAAACAAGAAATGTAAGAGTCACAAAAATTGTAACTTCAACTTTTATAGTAACTACTTAAAATTTAAAACAGATTAAGTTAAAAACATATTTTACTTTACCCAATATATCTAAAATATGTAATCAATATTAAAATTGATGAATATTTACTGCTTTTAAATACAAACTCCTTACAGTCTGGTATGTATTTTATGATTCATCTAACTTTAGACAGACATATTTCAAATGCTAAATTGGCACATATGGACAATGGCTACCATATTTGATGGTACATTTTAAAACTCTTATTAGAAAGAATGGATAACATACGGTATTCAAGATATACCCTCTCTCAGATGTTTCAATTGTTTACTCTGTATTCCAGGAGAGAATCTATTATTATTTGCCTTCATCTGTTACATTAAGTAGGCCTCATAGCCCTCAAATCTATAAAGAGTGTTTTTTAAGGTTGGCAGGGGAGATAGGAGTTACAAGATAAAGACTTTCAAAAGCAAAATAAACTAAAAAAAGAATAAAATGAATACCCCCCCCCCCTTTTTGATCATGGATGTAAGGATCTATCCCATTGGTAAGTGGGGAAGAATGAGAAAGAGAAAGAATGCTATAATAGTTGTAAATAAAAATATCTCACAATGCTTACCCCGAAAGGACTTGTTCTGCTTTCAGGACTCCCTCTCCCTTTTCATTTTTTTAACATTTTAAGACTAACTTTAATCTCAAAGCCATACATCCACACATCTATTTCCTTTTATTGATTTCACGTAAACTTGAATGCACGGTTTGTCAAAGATTGTAAACAAATATTTACCATGCCTGTTACATGTAACACAAAGTAAGGGCTTTTAATAGAAATTCATAACCTCACTACAACATTTTGTAACTATAAATACAGGTATCAAAACAATTCTGAGTATGTTTTTTGATACTGCTAGTTGTAAGCACCCACATAGCTTCGACAACTAACAAAATGTGTCACAACATACATTGTACCTGCTACTTTATTTTTTTAATTATTTATTTATATGTTTTCTTAAAATTTACAGACATTTCAAAAGAGGTAAAATTGAACAACATGGTGACTATATGATATTCAGTATATTATCATTATACATATGTTTATAGATTATATACTATCTATATTTGTTTCATTATTTCACTTTGCTATAAGCTTTTTAGGATATTGAATTTACACCTCAGTCTGTGTGCATTTCACACCACACTCACCACAAGGGTTCTAGTTTTCTTTACCACTCCTTTTTTTTTCTTTTGATTTTTGTTTTTATTTTTTTTCAGGCCAAGAGAACATAATTTATCACATTAAATACTTATTTCAAAAGAAACTCAGGAGAGTACAATATATTGGCTATTTAAAATGACTATAGTAGAATACATTAAAATTCATAATGTAATCTTGATTCACAATTCCTTAATTTAGAAAAGAGAATAATTGGTATTATCAAGAATAAGGTAGCTAAAAACAAAACAAAACAATACAGCATGATGAAAGTAAAATTCAAAAATTTTGGATAGCGTTATCTTTCTAAATAAAACAATAACAATAAAACTAAAAAGGATAAAATAGTAAGCACACAGGATTTGGGCATAAAAGATAAATTTGAACCTTGGCTCTGACACTTACACACTATATAAGCTTATGCAGATTTCTTAGCTTTGGTTTTCTCATCTATAAAATGGGGATAATAAAATCTACATCATAAACTTATCTTAAATAAGATAATATAGGCCAAGTTCTTGAATAGGCCCCGAAGAACAACAACAAGCAAAGAAATTGAAGAGGCAATCAAAAGTCTTCCTAAAAATAAAATTCAGAACCAGATGGCTCCTCCAATGAGCTTCACTAAACTGTAGAGAAGAATCAACACCTATTCTACTCAAACTCCTCCAAAATGTTGAAGAACAGAAAATACTCCCAAACACTCTCCATGAGGCCAACATCAAACTGATATCAAAAGCTGATAAAGACATCACCAAAAAGAAAAATTACAGACCAATGTGTCTAATGAATATATAGATGAATACGTCTAATGTTTTTAAGTGTTTTTTATTTTTATTTTTTTAACCTCTTTATATAGCATCTTTTAGTGTTTTTATTAAGTACTAGTTTTTGGTGATAAATTTCTTTATTGTTTATTGGAAAAGCTTTTTATCATTCCTTCAGATCTGAATGTTAACCCCACTGGGTATAGTATCCTATGTTGAAAATCCTTTTCTTTCAGCCTTTTGAATATATTATGCCATTCCCTTATGGCCTGTAGAGTTTCAGTTGAGAAATCTGCTGACAATCTTATGGGGACTCTTTTGTATGTGACTTATTTTTCTCTGGATATTTTTAAGAATTTTTATTTATCTTGTATTTTTAATATTTTAATGACAATGTGTCTTGGTATAGGTCTACTTGGGTTTCTCTTCGTAGGGACTCTTGGAACTTCCTGGGTCTGGAGGCTTGCTTCATTCTTCAAGTTAGGGAAGTTCTCAGCTATTATTTCTTCAAGTACAGATTCTACCCCTTTTTCCCTCTCTTCTCCTCTGGGACTCCTATAATGTGAATGTTAGTTCTTTTGATGTTATCCCATAAGTCTCGAATGCTATAGTCATTTCTTGGCATTCTTTTATTCCTTTGTTAGTTTTCTTGAGTGCATTCCTCTGCTTTATGTTCTAGCTCACTGATTCTATCAGAGGCTTTATCTATCCTATTCTTGAGTTGCTCTATTGAATTCTTTAGGTCAGCTTTTGTGTTCTTTATTATTTGACAACTGTTTTGAGCTGCTTCATTTCTTCTCTCTTTTTTTGTTGTCTTTTTTCTTCCTCTATTGTTTTCTTGATTTCCATGAGTATATTTATCACTGTTGCCCTAAATTCATCCTCAGGTAGTTTGTAGACCTCTGTTGCATTCTGAATTTTCTCCTGAGTTTTTGATTGGATCTATCATTTCACATATATTTCTCTGAGTCTTCAATTTGGCATTTTTTTTTAATGTTTTTTGTGGATTAGGTTTTCCTACAGTGATGGCCTTGTGTAGGGTATTGACTTGCACTGAGCAATCCTGGGTTTTGGTTTGGACACTGGGATTTCTTGCATTTTGTGGCTTTATAACTGTTTGAATTTGTTGAAGTTCTTATGTGGGCCATCTGTTGCTGCCTGAAAGTTCAGTCTATGGAGTTGGAATTTGTGTGGGGTATGCAGAACCTTCTCTCAGCATTCCAGCTCCCAACTGCAATGATCACCTTGCTGCTGTCCCACAATTGGCAACCAGGGTGCAGTTTCACCAACAAGGTGGCACTCGTGGGCAGTGTTGACAGTTTCCTCCTCTGGGAGATTCTCTTACCCACTTAAACCAGAGGGTGTGATTTCTGGTTGATTGGATTTCTGATGGGTGGGTCCTTCAACTCCGGGGCAACATGTCCATTCCTCTCACTGCCTTCTGGTTATGGTTGTGTTCAACATAATTTTCTCACCAGGCCTCCTGTTCAAACAACCAGGGCACTGGTGCCACTTCTACCATGTGCCTAAGCCCTCTCCCCCAGCTCCATGTCCCGATGGGCAGGCTCTCCACTGCTTTTGTGATTCTTGGGAGGATTGGTTCTTCCCACAGTTCTCCACCCCTGCCAAAGCTGGAATCCAGAGTCTGATTCTGCAGTGTACTCTGAAACCGGATGTCTTTGCCTATCCTTTGTTGTCGTGATTGCTGTTGTGTCTCTACAATATCTGTGCCTGCTTTTCCTTAGTGTATTTTTTCTGGAAAATAGGTGAATTTCTGGTTGCTTTCTGGAGTGGATGTGAGTTTCACTCCTATCAGGTCACCATGTTGGCCAGAAGTCTCCCTCCTCCTTTTGACTAATAGATACTTTCCTTTGGTCCTGACAGAGAATGAATTCACATGCTTCTTATTGCTATTGTAATTGTGTTTCCATTTGCTGTTTTTGTGAGTGATTCAATAGGAAAATGGGAAAGATAAACTAGAACTTCTAGAAGAACACCATTAGATCCTGACATTCATAATTCTTCTATCAGAAAAATTAAAGTGACTTGTTGAAATATTTATTTCTATGTTCTACAAGTTCAACAACATGATTATCTTTATTCTGAAGAAATATTTAACCCCTTGTTCAACATGTAAGTCATATGCTAAATAGCATCTCTGGGTAGGCCTATAATACTATTTTCTAATTTCTTTTTTTTTTATATAACTGTAAACATTTTATTCATTCTACTCTCATTATGCTTCTCCATAGAGAAGTGATTTGAAGGGAATTTTTTTCAATAAAATACATGAATATGCAACAAAAGTAGTAATTAATTCAATGAATTAATCATACTATTATGTTTGATAGTCAGGCATGTTATATCATTTCTTTGATGTGAGCCACTATTGGGAATAATCTATCTTATCTGTCATTGCAATGAATTTTATTAAAAATTAAAAGTCTCCAATCTGTAATAAAGCTAAAGATCAAGGACATGTCTAATAATATTTTATTCACTCTGCAACTGTGCTTTGGCCTTTAAATAGTTTACCCACTTATTTAGTGCACCATTTTGAGATTATAAATTCTATTTTAATCCCTGTAAAGAAACAACTCAGAAATAATATTTTATGTTTAACCTTTTTGTTATCAAACATTTAAAAGCAAGATATCTTCTTAATGATTACAATGATATATTTAGTAAAATGATAAGAAGTGACACTATAAAAATATTGAACAGCATTTTAGTGGTCATAAAACATAGAACAAAATTGTATTAAGTCTCTATTAAGAGTCTAGATAAGTCTACTTTGTCATAATATCATAAGACAATATTAGATTAATTTAAGACTGACTTGAAGGAAGAGTGTACCTCAGAGAGCATTTTTTGAATTTCGAGACTGTCTTTTTATGTGGTGATCCCCAGAGAAATCTTAAAAAGTATACAATGACTGCTGGCTCTGTTTCAGGTGTCTTTTAAATATAAGTTAATTCCTTGTAAATCACAATGTTTAAGAGTATAGGAGTGTTCATTAATTCAACCAACACAATGCAATTTGCTGAACTGTTCCCTAGAGAAATAAGTAAAGCATAAACTCTACTTCAAGGCATTCACAGTCTAGT
Organism: Solenodon paradoxus; assembly: GCA_004363575.1. Lineage (NCBI taxonomy): Eukaryota > Metazoa > Chordata > Mammalia > Eulipotyphla > Solenodontidae > Solenodon > Solenodon paradoxus. The sequence goes on from RJWH01000307.1 coordinate 653,760, forward strand.
GGAGAAAGTAGGAAAATAACAGAACATTTTCAATAGAATGTGTAAGCACTTATAACAAGAATTCTGAAAGTTCACATTTGCCATTCAATTCACAATGAAAACACAGCGGTCAATGTTTGGGCCGGGTACTGTAATCATACTTTATGTCTTACCTCAGTTAGTGATCTGTGGTTGATATGACTTTAGCATTTCACAAAAAAAGGAAATAAAATTTCAGAGAGCTTAACTAATTTGTTGAGGTAACTGAGTTAGTAAAAAGATAGAGCTGGGGTATTTATTTATGACTGTGATGTTCAGAGGCATCCTATTTTATTTTATTTTTTTCACCTTCTCTCAATGCTAGCTAGGTGTACCGAGACAGAATATAGGAGGAATACCTTCCTGACAAGCAGGTCAAAAAAATTCCTGAGATGAAATATGAATTGAGTTTTAAAATATGAGCAGGAGTTATCTACCTGATACAGTGGGTATGGGTGTTGCAGTTAGACAGGGTTTCTAATATTAAGATTTTTGTACAGAGAGAGGTAAACAATAGGATGAGTGGACAGCACGAAAAAGGAGGAACTGAGGATAAAATAATGAGTAAATAAAGTAAACCATTTATGGAAAATATCTATCATTTGAAAACAAAGGGAAGCTTTCAGATATTTTTAAAGAGGGATTGATATGACATCTAAATTTCTATTTTTTGACTCAAGCAATACATATTGAATTTATGGAGAGAAGTTATAGGTTTAGAAAGTTTAAAAAGAGCTGAGATGTGATGCTCATTTGGCTTAAGTTGGATTGAAAGGCAAGAGTCTGTCAGTATTTTTCCTATAAGTGAGGAAAAATTTCAGGCTATGAGCAAAATTGAATATGAAATAAAAAATAAAAGTGTTTGAGGTTTCTATAAGGAGATGAATGATAAAGTGAAAAATCAAACAAGCCTGGGTTTGAATTCATCAACTATTATTTGGAAAACCTTCAATAAATGTCCGATCCTAGATGATGGTAAAGATGGACAAGAAGTTAAAATTTAAAAATTGGCTTGAGAAATACTATAAACAAAGGATTCATCTATATTGAAAAAGAGGAAAACAATAGATAGGGATGTAAAGCTAATTTTATTCAGCCTTTTATTCTGAAAGAATCTCTCTCCTGTTTTTCTATATTTAACATATTGTTTCTTTATGAAATTACCATGACAACAGAGTGGTTGAGACTATGCTTTTTTTTAATAAAAAGAACAACAACAAAAAATAACCGCCAAAAAAACCCTGTATTGGCATAGTACAAGCTAGCAAGTCTATGCTGGTACTTCAATTATTTATTTTTAAAAATGGATTTGATCCATAAATCCTGAATTCTGAAAATTCTACTTGAACCTAAATTATCAAAGCTTACTTAAGGGTGGAAAAGCTCACTGATATTCTAGCCTGCATTTCAGTACATGAAGCCACCTGTCCCCTTCTGTCCATTGTTTTTGCAGAGGTGAGTTTACAAAGATTATTTGCTTGAAACAACGACATAAACCCCCAACCTGAAGAAGGACTTTTTCTTTTAAGATTACAATGATAATATTTGACTTGCTACCCTTTCTCAGCAGGGATGACTTCAAATCTCAGGCTGGTATATTTCTCTCTTTGAAGGATTCAAACAAACCTAACTAGACCGTTAGAGTGGAAAAGACTTAAATTAAAGGTTTATGAGCAAGAAAAAGCAGATGCTATCTAATAACAGCTGCTCAAGGAACAGTCTAGGGAAATCCTGCAGCCTTTTTGCTGCACCTGCTGAAAGGAGCATCTGGAGGAGCCACCTTTATATTCAGGTACATGTTGGCACCCCTGACAGGTTAACGTATATCTCTATAATATAAACGATCAACAACACTCCATTTTGTACAAATATAATCTTTTAGAGGAATTTTCTGATCAAGTTTCCATGGCAAATTTTTTACTGTCTAGTAAGGAATGGTGACTAAACTTAATGAGTTAATGCTCTAGATTATCATGTTCATCTATATAATTTAAGCAAAAACCTATAGAACTCAGCTCCCAGAATATAATAGACTTGCTATAAACTGACAGTAATGGCAGAGAGGTAAAAGTTACACCAGTTTCTACTCACAGCTCCAGATCTGTCCTGTTATGGTTTCAGGGAAACCTAAGTGCAGCTGTGTCCTGGGAGGATGAGAAGACTGGATGTTTCTGGAATTCAAGGGCCACAATACAGCAGAGAGACAGACACAACAGAAAATAAACTACTAGTGAATTATGGACTCCATGGATGTCATCTTTAAAAAAAACAAAACAAAACTACAATTAGCAGTGTGAAGCATAAGTCTAGCTAGAAGAGTGGGATTGTAATTATCCCTACAAGATTATTTCCTGACTTTACTACTTTCCATGTAGTCTCTAGGTAGTGGCGTTGAGAGCTTGTGAGAAATGCAGAATCAGAATCTTTGTTTTTAACAAGATCCTCAGGTGATATAAATATTAATGTTTGAGAATCATTGCTCTGTCAACTCTTCCGTCTTCTGAATTCCAGATCACATTCATTTCCCTAATCCTGCCTCCTGGGATCATCACCCTTTGATGGCATACCACTCTCATTTTCGGACTCAGGGGACTGTGCCTTAAGAGACAGATTTATGGGCAACACGTGATCAGGAAGGATTATTTCCGATGACACTTCATTTTTTCCTGTATTTCTAAAATAAGTTTTAATTAGCTGATAACTATAGCTCAGTTCTTATTCTGGCAAAGTTTGCCGAACAAAACCATCCTTTCCATAAGCACAGCTTCTCCGAATCATGGAATTTACTCACATGTCAACTTCTGTCTAACATCTCTACTAGGAGAAATCCTCAGCTATACTAGGATCATGTTTGAATCATCCAGTCCCGGGCAGCATGGAGGGCCCATTGCTATAACTTTTCTCAGGTCGGCTTCAGGCATGCTCATTTACTAAATCCCAGGAGTAATTTGTTGATTTTTCACAGCTATCTTGTTTGTGACCATCTGCCACCTTAGCAGCACATTAGTAGAATTAATTTCCTGTCAGAGCTGTGTGTCTGCTCTGGAAGCTTTCTTAGAGGGAGGATCCTAACTAGCTTCACTCCTCGGAAGCCTTAAGCATAATGAATTAGAATTATGGCATTTGATGCCTGTACTCTAGCTCTGAGCTGGGTCTGCCCTAATGGGGTCTTCTGTTTTGGATGGTTCCCTAAAAGCCTCCAATGCTGTAGTCTTCTTTTCCTGTCCTACTAATAGGAAGAACTATGACAGCAAAGAGTAGGAAGCTCTCTGTAGATATTCAATGCACAATGAGGTTTTCTAGCAGTTTAACTATTAAGAGTCCCATTATTTGCTCTTATCAAGCCTAGTTTTCTTTTTCTGCAAAGTGGCTGCTTTTATGTGGCTCCCTGCAAAAGCTTCTCAAATTTTTAATATATGTGAGAGAAATTATTCTGTTTTCCATTGGTCAAAATTTGATCTATGTACACTACAGGCGTTCCCCATCGTACTGAGTATTCATTTTACTGCTGCTCAGCAGCCACTTGTAAACTCTAAAGCATTTGCTGTTTCAATGCTGCAAATAGCTTCCAAAATTTGAGTGGCTCCTTGACCGTCCCTTTGACTGCTCTACCTCATAGTCCTGTCAGGATTATAACATCTCTGTGGTATGGTCTAGCCATTATTTTCAGCAATGTTGCTGCTGTCAGCATGCCCAGTTCCCCGCGGGCTTGTGTCTCCGCGCTTGCTCCATTGTTTCACTATAATAGAAGTCTGTGCTGCAGCGGTTCTTTCTGAGTATAAAAAGGTAAATACGCATTTAGGAAGAGTCTTAATGGCTTAAAGCAAACTTCCTATCTTTATTTTTTCATTTAAAAAAGTGTCAATGGTTAATGTTTTCTCACCATTTTTGAGGGGTTTTCCTTACTTCCCATATTTAGATAAATTTTGGAGCTAATTACTTGCAGAAATTCTAAATATTGCCAGCTTTTCTATTTTGAACTTTCAACCAAGAATACCAACGATTTGCTTTGAAGTCCAGCTAAATAAAGTTTCTAAAATATTTTGATTTCAAGATGCTATTCTGTGAACTAATACCATCAATATCGTGCAAACAATTTTTTCTTTATCCTTCTTTCACCTTTCATCTGGTAAGTTATCAGTCATTTATGAGGATAGAATCTTGGATCTAATTTTAGGTAGTTATTTAGTCTGATCTGCAGATGGATTTAGTTTAAAAGCTATCCTGGCAATCCCCATACATAACCATATGTTACTGGGGTCTCCAAGCCCTTCCAAGATTCCAGCTGAACTAGAAAACTTCTATTTTAATTTAGAATGTATATGCAAAGATACACAAAAATATTAGTCCCATTCTATTGATGAACTAGACTAGGAATACCTACAAAATCGTGGTTTATAAAACCATGAGACAAGAGTTCTCAAAGAAATCTAGTAAACTAAAATTCAGGCAACGGCAGCTTAGAGAAAGAGAATAATACTGCATTCATCATTGATCAAGAGTTTAAAGGAGAGGCAGGCTGCAATAGTTGAGGTATGAAGATAATAGCAAATATTTAAAAAGACTGTAAAAGGAATTGACTAGTGTATCTGTGAACCATCTTGGAAGGAGACTCTGCAGACACCCAAGACTTTCAGTGGGTCTTAGAAAAGCACACATATTAAAGATGTGAGGTAAGAGAACTAAGATGCTCTCTATGGCACATGAGTACCAGATGTAAAGAAACAGGAGAAGTAACAGAACTCCATAGGCCATATGGTCCTTAAGAGAGTATGTGATAGTGGCGATTTACAGATGGAGAAGTGACAGGATTACTGACTGAGAGATACTCCTCAGTCAGGTGTAGGCTGTGTCTGTGAAATCTGAGATCTGTGCAGGTAATAGAGAAGAACCATATAGGAATTCTGGGTTGTACGCTGAGTCTGAAGCAGTGGCCACGTGTAGTGGATAATGGCAGAAGAGTTGAGAGAGACACCCCTGAATCACAGGTAGATGGTGCTTCCTGAAATCCAAGTGCAAGCAAGAGAATTAAAAAACCACAAAGACATCATGATTGTTACATTGATTTCTGTGGCTTTGGAGATGCCAAAACCTGAGAGATAGTTCTGAAGTACAGATAAAAGGGTACTGTGATTGGTAGAATAATGGTTTCCCAAAGATGTCCAAGCCCTGATTTTCAGAACCCATGCATATGCTACCATAGATAGGAAAAGGAACTTTGGAGATATGATTAGGTTAACAATAATACAATGGAGAGATTATCCTAGATTACCCAGTTGTATTCAATGTCATCACAAAGGTCCTTATAAGATCAAAAGAGAAGCAGAGACAAATCAGAGTGGAAGATGCAAAAAAGAAGGCAGAGATTCAGAGTGATATAACTACTGGTTCTGAAGATGAAAGGAAGCCCCAGACAAGGAATGCAGGTGGCCCCTAGAAACTGGAAAGGACTAGGAAACATACTCCCATAATGTCTCAAGGAGGAATACAGTCTTCATTTTAGCCCAATGAGACCTATACAGATTTAGAAGCTCCAAAACTGTATACTAATGAATTTGTGTTGTTTTATATCGCTAAGTTTGAGATAGTTTATTTTTTAAAGCAGTAATAGTAAACTAATAAGTAAACTAAATAGTAAACTAATAAGAGGCCTGATGAAGTCTGAGAAGAGGCCAAATGAAGTTAGATAAATCCTCTGGGCATCCTATACTTCACACTGAGTATGAAGCCAGAGCAGTCTATTTCTGGAAAGGAGGGGGAAAAACTAAGACAAAAGAGATCTCCCTAAGGTACAGAGTCAACTGAATGATGAGGGAAATGTAGGAGAAATTAAATCTTTCAAGACACCAAGAACCTAAGTTTTGCCAAAGGGGAGGTTTTGCTTCTTTATCAAATAATTTGAAGTCTGTAGTAAATTGAACCTAACTAAAGCTAAAGCTACTATGAAACCTAATCCTAGTTCAACACAAATCTGATTGAATACTTTCCTTCCCACACATGTCTGACATGATGCCAAATAGAAAAAGAAACATGTTTGTTTCTGTGCATAAATATTATTTACTTTAACCTTTAAACTTTGCATGCAATTTTGGAATTTAATTTAAAAACAGAAACAATCTGAAGTAGCAAGAAAATATTCATTTTTTAAACAGACAAGTCAATAAAGACAGACTAAGACAGATGTTATAAGTATCAGATAAGTACTATAATAACCTTAGTATGAACAGTGAACAACATATGTAGAAAGCACAGAGATGGAAATTACAAACAAGACAAATTAAAATGCTAGCTATAATAAGTATGTTACCCCAAAATTATTGTCAATAGACTAAGCATCACAGGGATAATAATCAGTGAACTTGAAGACAGGTCAACACAAATGATACAAACTAAAACACAGGGTAAAATAAACAGTGTATTTAAGACCTGTAGGGATACTATCATGTAGTTTAGGTGGCATAAAATTGTAGTTCTAGAAGTTGATAAGAGAAAGAATGGAGCAAAGGAAGATTTTAATACGTATTTAATAATTTTTAAAATTGATAAAATGTATTTGTTATAAATACAAGATACTTAGAAAACACCAATTGGGGTAAATACAAAGACAATCATAACTAGTGACATCATAGACAAATTGTTACAAATAAAGATACAATCTTGAAAGAAAATGGAATAAACATTTTTAGCAGGTAAGGAAACAATACAAAGCATCATCTTTAATGTGCTGAAAGGAGGACAAAATCTGTCAACCTAGAATTCCTTATCAAGCATAATATTCTTCAAAAATTAACACAATATGAAGACTTTCTAGGCCAACAGAAATTGATTTTTTTCTAAAAGATGTACAAAATAAAACATGCTAAATAAATTCCTTAAACCAAAAGGAAATTATGCAGATAGAAAGCAGAAATTTTAGATAGAAATGGAGAACCTTAGGAGAGTAAATGTGGTAGCAAAAATAGAGGAACTTACTGGTATAATCTTATATTACATCCCACACAATCCTTACTTAGAAAAGGAAATAATCAGTCTATGATAGAGAAACCTGGCAGACAACAACTTGACTTCTATATAGCAAGTCACTCAAGGTGTACATAACTAGAGATGGGATGGGTCAATATGTGTTGCATCCTGAGGTGAAACCCTGAGAAAAGTATATTTCATCCATGGTGTTCCAGCTCAAGGTACATTGTCTTACAATGACCATAATGAAGTATCAGATGCACCTTGGTTGATGGTCATATTAAATGATAAAATGCATATATTTTTAAAAAATCGGCATTATGAAACACAGGGAAAGATTGAAGAGATTTTCACAACTGAAAGGAATTGAGACAATAAGACACAATAAATTGCAAGATTCTGGATTCATTCCTGAGTCAGGAAGAAAAATGATGCATAGTTGACAGTATTTTTGAATTGGGTTCTGCAATTTGGATGGCATTGTACAAATGATACTGCTATCTTGTTCTGGAAGACAGGAGCAATTTTATAAATATATTAATATCCTTGTTTGAAAAAACACATATTAACATGTTCGAGAATAATGGATAACATATTAATAACTTGATAATGGACATGGTGAAAAAGAGAAAAGAATTTAGAAATTAGGAAAATTTGAGTATATAGCAAGATTAGCATAGTTCTTAAAACCTTTCTGCAAGTTTGAAATTAACTCAAAATACATTTGTAAAATGTGTAAATACAACAACATACTGCAAATTTTAATGAACATCTATGATGTTTTACTTATTACTATTAAATTTGTTGAAAGTATTCATGAGGTAAGATGAGTAAACCAAACAACATACTATGACAAAATCAGATAATTATGATAAAATGATCTAGTGAATATTGCTTTCCATTTAGGATGTTGATAGTAAAATAATGATAAATTTAGAATATATACATTTTTAAATGCATACACATTTTAAAAATATAAAGTATCCTTTTCTAATTTTTGGACTTCTTTTAAAACTTTTTTTCTTTTATAAACAGTTGTTACTAAAACATTGAAAATTTAGAAGGTATGACTTGGAATTTATCTCAGACAACTGGAAGTGAAAACATATGTTCCAGTAACTTAGCACTGGAATTAACTTTTGCTTCTGCATTATTTTACTTGTAAATTAACAAATTCAATCAGTGGAAGAAACCATCATATTCTCAATGTCAGTAATACTAAATGAAAATTAGTATTTCCTACTAAATTATCCTGTTTGCTATATGATGCTAGTTAATAATACGATAGATATTTCTCTCCCTCAGATTTATCAAATTTGCATTTTAAAAAATGGGCACCATCTTTATATTTATTTTCTATTTAAACTCTTGAAGAACTGAGTAAAGAGTTCCAATATAAATGGTGTTAGGTAAGGGTGAAAGGTCTTTGGAGAAAAATAGGAAAGGTGAAGTGTTATAGAGCAATTGAAAGAGGGAGTAACAGAACCTGTCATATGAAGACTTTGACAGTTGTCTAGAATAAAAAATAACAAGATGAAACTGAATAATGGATTTGTATGTTAAGAAACACGAAACTCAGTGATTTGGGGTTATACCCTCTAAAATGTTCGAATATGCTTTTTCCAAGACGTCCAAAGCAGGTTTTTTACTAAAATGTGTCACCTTGGTATATAACTAAAAAGTTAATCAAGATGCACTATTACCTTTATCATAAATCTTAGATATGGTGTAATCTCAGAAACAACCTCTGTACCAGAAGAACCTATCTTATGGCAGGGCAAAAGTCTAAAGGAAATATTTTGTCATATGAAGTCATCACATCATGTGACAATGACCTCCTCTCTCCTTGACACCCCTTTCTCATACCTCAGCACACTATATAAATCTTTGGTCTGTCCCATTTACCTCAGAATTTACAGCCATGTAAATTCTTCATATACATGTCATTGAAATTGGTCTTTCTCTTACTAATTCTGACTGATGTTCATGTATTTGTTTGTCCAGCCTATGAAGAACCCTCAGAGGGCTGGGGTAATTTCCCTTGCACCTGGACAGTGACAATGATTTAAACAAAAAAAAAAAACAGATGCAAAATTTAAGTCCACTATTAAAATAATGACAATAAGCACTCAGTTTTCAAGATGATTATGCAAATATATTAAGCATGTGCTTAAATATCAGTGATACTTACAAATGTAAAAAATGCAAGAGGTACATGTGTATAACACTTTCAGATTATATTAAAGTGGCAAAAGTGGCAATGACATAGAAATGACAAAAGGATGACGAAAACGTTTTATTTAATGGGAGTAAGAAAATAGTTCTTGTTCTGAGATGAGAGGAAAATAGTTGAAAGGAAAACCCTAAAACTTCAGCTGACAATTGGGCATTAGTTCCCTGTGGGGTTAACTCAATATAATGCATATACTTTACTATGCAAAGATAGCACAATTGATTCATTATTATAGTGTATGTGCACCGAGTCATTCATAATATAATGATTATTGACTGATAATCATCCAGCCACATTCTTTGTCTTAATCTTATAAACAATTACACTCATTTGTTACAGAACACATTGGAGTCTGCTTCTTTGGTCATTTTAGAATCTCATCTATGCTGAGCTCCATCAGACTGCTGCTTTAATAGATGAACTGATTGTTACAGGACAGCCTACGGGGCAGTGGTCAACGATGATGATCTATAGGTTAGCAATATCTTTGTTAATACTTGGGAACTTTTCAATATGAAAATTCTCAGTCCCTACCCTAGAATTACTGAATCAGAAAATCTAGGACTAGGGCCAGCAATGCATGATTTACTAAATCACTGATGTGTGCTTAAATTTGACAGCCACTGCTGTAAAGTACTTATTTCTTTTTTGAATTTCTCCAGGATGGTAGTGACAATGAGTGGTTGATTATTTCTCAAAAATATTTCTTATTCATAGGAATTTTTAAGTAATAACATTCTTGTTGATGAATTGTCTCTATTGTTTTTAACAATATGCTCTTTGTCATATTTTACCCAACATTTCTAAGAATTCCTATTATTTTGCTGGACAATATTGGACCAAGAAAAGTAACTGAGTAAAGCTTGAAAGAGCAAACATTAAAATGTTCAGGTTATGAAACAAAACTAAAAGTTGCGGAGGAGGAAAAATAATTTTCCCGTTACACTTCTAGTTTCCTGACTGAGATCCTCTCTCAACATTTACTCCCAAATACTTATTTTTATTTACCTTTTTTCTATATATTTCAGGGATACTGTGTTGAGAAATATATATATTCCAATATCCTGTAAATCCTCTTCTATATCCTAATATGATGATAAATGAAAATCATAATATCATTATACTTTGATATACCTTAGTTTTAGATTGAATTTATCTTTAGTGAATATTTAAAATAGGGCTTTAAAAAAATGAAAACAGCTTTTTTCTGTACTGCTCTGAAATCCATTTTTCTAGATTATGTGCTGGCCATATTATTTTCTATGTGGTCTTAGAAAGCATACTTGATCATTTTGTACATAAAATGGGGATACTAATCGTTCATAAATCAGCTTTATTATGAGGATTAGTAGAATTAAAATATATTAAATTCTTATGAAAGTGTCTGTGACATTTTAGGTTCTCAATGAGTGTTAGCTATTTTGATTTTTATGCTTATTATCAGAAAATAAGTATAAAAATTCTGTATCTCCAATCAATAATTGACTTCATTTATACATAATGGAGCATTATAAACTTATATTGTAGTTAATTTAGGATATTTATTAATTTAACTTTACTATTTGAAATGAGAGTTGCAAGAAATCCTTCATGTGTCTTCAGATCATGTCATGTACTCTTGGTGATACATGGAGTTAAAAGTTTATTAATTTATAATTTATAAATCATCTAAGTAAGTCTGTACTAAACAGTACCACCTTCACTATCTTGACATTGGCCTTGTTCCCCCAATTCTGTATCTAGGATTAATTCATGTTCTTACAAAGAGGCTGCCATCCCATCTACCTAAGAAGGAGTCATTGATTCTAATCCCAATCACCTAAAACTTGAAACCATTTCCTCTGATCTGAGGGATATGTGGAACAACTACTGCCTCCTCTCTACTGCAAAGTCTGCCTCATGCCAAGCAAACCCAGAGCTTCAAACCAAACTTCAACTTGTGCTGAAGCCTGACTAGCCAAGCTCCAACTATAAAAACTCCTTCCTACTTTCAATGATTCTCCAAAAATGTGTTTCTGCCTAGATTCTTCCCCTTTAGATCTGGCTCAGTTGTTGTAGCTAATTACACAAAAATACCACCCCCCAAAAAAAAAATAGAAGTTCTGATCTAAATAGCCCGCAGAAATGCACATGCCAAAAGTTGTGATGTTCTTTGTTTATGCCAGTCATATTCTTTAAACCTGCCTGGAGTCTTTAGCACAATTCTTTCTTAATGTCACCTAGTTGATCCAATTCTTAAAACTAATTTGTACTTGAGTTTTCCATTGATTTTCTAAGTCTTTTTGATAGTTGAACTTGTTAAAAAATATTTAGGAGTTTATAGTTAGTCTCTCCCAGATATGGGTGTTCATAATTTTTCTCTTTCCTCTCTATAGAGATAAGGAGTCATCTGCTGCTCAGTGTTGAGCACTTGTTCTGGACTAGGGTACGTATCTGTACCTGTTCCTTAGCTATGGACTTCAAGTTGCCAGGGACACATCATATACATGTATATACATGTGCATATCTATATATGATAAGATAAAAATGCCACAGTCAATGCCTTCAACATTTCTCATATTTGCAGTGACTCCATAGCATTAAAGAACTTAATTTGTACATTCTTCTACACAGCAACATGAAGGTAGAGAGTATTATTAATCTTGCTGCACAAAACACAATTTTTTAATTTCTGTAATATTTTAATGTAGATATTCCAAAACAATGTGCAAGGATATCGAGATGAAAAATATCCTCATTTGCCAATACAATTCTTAAAATATAGTGATATTAATTAAATCACCTCTGGTCACTTCAGAAAAAAACTGAGTTGATACCCAGTAGGAACCCAAGAAAGTCTTGTTCAATGACAGAATGAACATTAGTCAAAGTTTAAGACCTGGTGCTCCATGCAACATACCACCTATTTGTGCTTCTAGTCATGTTTTTAGCAAACAGGGTAGCAATTCCTAGATGTAATTATAGTTCAAAGGGTATAGGAAAAGGAATTTTTCACTTTCACTTAAAGAGTATGAGTCCCTGTTAAGAACCAGCAGGATATCTATAACTCATTCACAGGAATTTAAATTACAGTTTATTTTAACTTAGAAGAAGAACTGAAAATTCAGTCAGAGACAGAATAGGAATTGCCCTAGGAAACATTGCTGGTAAAGACTAGATGAAGATGTACACAGATGAAACCAAAGTTCACACTTATTTTTAGTCTTTTGTGGTGTGCAAACAAATATCTATGGAGAGTCAAATTATTAGAGTTATAAGTCCTTAAAAACAATAATAAAATAGCTTCTATTCGATTAGACTGTTGTTAATAGTAAAGTAACATATAGAAAACAACCTACTTCAAATAATCAAATAAAATGTTCTATAAATATTAAATTAGTAATCTTATAAAGTTTTCTGGCCCAATCTAGCATGACTATTCAAAAATGACATGTCTGTTTATGTATGTATAAATATGTATTATAAGCACAAATTTTTAAAGGGATTTAAATATTATGGAATATAATATATATATTTTTATTATGCTAAACTCATAAATATCTATTGAAGAAATAAAATAGACTATATAAGTCTATATAGCTTATAGCTATATAGAATAGCTATGTAGTCTTTTCATATGGTGAACTTACTATATTGCTTATTGCTATGGTGTATATGTAAATATATTTAATGTTATAATGAAATATCTCTTCAATAAAATGAATAATTAAAATAAGGATTTTCAATATATGCAAAACATAAAGACAATAGTAATGTTATCATTAAAAGTAATTTAATGGGTGTGCCTTGGTGGAGTAGTGGTTTGGTTAGTCGCCTTTGACTGGCACCATTCAAGTACATTCCAAGGACTCATGTTCATGTCCCAGTTCCAAGGGGGAACAACCAAGATGAATAACTAAATAAAGTGCTTCAAAGTAAAGTTGACTTAATGAATACATTACAGAATCACTCATTTAAATGTTATGGGGATTATAATTTATATAGGAAGAACATGTAAATATGCTTATAATATAATATAATTCAAAGTAAAAAATAAAATCTAAAATCCATAACCAATTATAAGGGAATAAGTTATGTATACATATAGGCAATGACCAAGAATATTGTGCAAAAAATGAGATCAGTTATTTTTAATACATAAATAGAAAGAGATAAACTCCATTAGGTAGCTTTCATAATATTATTAAGACAGCATTGCTACAGTAAAATGCACATGTGTAAATATATAGATTGGTACTCTATTTTCAAGATAGTTCATGAAATTTTCAGGCTTCAACTCACACAAGTCTCTATATGCATCCTTCCCAAGTGGCCAAAGAGAGAGTCATCCTTAATTTTCAAATTGAGTAGTCAAGGTCTTCATGTGAAAAAATATATTTACATATACATATATTTTATATTACACACATTTTAATAAAAATATGTTAAGGCTACATCTTATCTCTTTTTTCTTCTGAGAGGTAACATTTAAATTGTAACATATCAAATATTGTTTTGACAGTCTCACACTTAACATTAACACTGTAAATTATATTAAGAGACGCTCTGTAACATCTTTGGAGACTTAATTACTGATGCCTTCCCTGCAGTCTGCTTAAGTATTGGAGTAACACATAACCTGGATATAGTTTCCTTGTACATTTTCAGATATTATTTGATATAAATATGGTAAATTCCTTCTGAAAAATAATATATTTGTGAAATACACTAATATGAAGAAGTGTTAGTTACTTTTGAAATGTAAAAACTCTTATTTATGGATTTTGTAGGATTTTAGGAAAGGTTTAAAATCTCACTCCTCTCTTTTTTGTATTTACTTACATTGTGTAAAATACAATGATTCTCAAGGAAATAATATGGGTTCTTGATATTTCTAGAAGAACATTTGTAGGAAGCATTATTTTCTTTTCCTTTACTGCTCTAATTAATTTCAAAATACATTTGAGGTAAGCTCACAAGTATTCCATGAATGAATGGACAATAGAAAAAGGAATCTAAAGTTTAAAAAAAATCCTGCTAAAGGAGTTGAATTATTAACCTAATTATATTTACAATGACCAGCACATAAAAAGGATCATGATGGATTACAAAAGTAATTTCTGTAAAAAATTTATGTGGGCAAAGAGTTCACTAATTCTTAATTTTGAATTTATTTAATTTTTTTAAAACTAGGAAAAGAACATAATTTATCACATTAAATACCTATTTCAAAAGAAACTCTGGAGAGAACAATATATTGGATATTTCCAAAACAACTCAAACTTTAAAATGAATATAGTAGAATACATAAAAATTTATAATGTAAACTTGAGTCACAATTCATTAATTTAGAAAAGTTAAAAATTGGAATTATCAACAAGAATAAGGTAGATAAAAAGAAAAGCTCAGCAACTGAGGAAAGTAAAATTAAAAAAAATTTCCATAGCTTTATCTTTCCAAAAGAACCAATATCTATAACAATTAAACAGGATAAAATATTAAGCACACAAAATTTGGGCATAAAAGATAAATTTGAACATTGGCTCTGATACTTGTATACTATATGACCTAAAGCAAATTTCTTAGCTTCAGTTTTGTCAGTTATAAAATAGGGATAATAAGATCCACATCAGAGGCTTATCTTAAATAAGATAATACATTCCAAGTTCTGGAATAGGATTCACAAAACAATCAATGATATTATAGTGCTAATCAAAAGTCTCCCTAAAAAGAATAGCCCAGGACTAGATGGTTTTTCCAATGAATTTCACTAAACCTTCAAAGAATCAATACCTATTCTCAACCTCCTCCAAAATATGAAAGAACAGGGAACACTCCAAATATAATCCATGAGGCCAGCATCACATGATACCAAAAGCCAACACACAAGAGACATCACAAAGAAAGAAAACCATAGACTAATATCTCTAATGAACATAGATGAATAAGTCTAATAGATGTGTTTTTAAGTGGGGCTTCTTTACATTTTATATAGCATATTTTAGTGTTTTTTTGTAGAACTGGTTTTGCAGTGATAAATTAACCTTTGCTTATTGGAAAAGTTTTTTTTTTTAAATTCATTCCTTCAGTTCTGAATAATAATCTCATAGGGCATAGTATCCTAGGATGAAAATCCTTTTCTTTCAGTCTTTTAATATATTGTGCCACTCCCTCTTGGCATGTAGAGCTTCAGTTGAGAAACCCACTGACAATCATATGGGGACTCCTTTGTATGTGACACATTTTTTCTCTGGATGCTTTTAAGATTCTTTATCTTTTGTTTTTGACATTTAACTGCCCTCTGGTTATGGTGGTGCCCACTATAATTTTCTTGCCAGGTGTCTCCTTCAAACCACCAGGGTACTGGTTCTCCTTTTGCCCTGTTGCTAGACCCTCTCCACAGGCTCCATGTCCCAGTACCACTGGGGGGGCTCTCCAGTACTTCGTGATTCTGGTTTTTCCTGCAGTTCTACACCCTCCACTGTGGCCGAAATCCTGAGTCTGAGTCTGAGGTATAGCTCTGAACCTGGACATTTTTGCCTACCTTTTGTTGTTGGCATTGCTGCTATGTCTGTAGAGTCTCTGTGCCTGCTTTTGCTCAGTGTCTGTTTATGAAAATAGATGAGTTCCTAACTGATCTTTAGGGAGAATGTGAGTCTCACTCCGACCAGCTTGCCATCTTGAGCAGAAGTGAAACTAGTACTAATCATGTGGAAGAATTAGTGATCCTTACCTGTCTTGGTAAATAGCAACAAGCTCATGTCAAAAATTTCAAGTCATTGTGAATGCTTCTCTTTATGTTACATGATAAATTAAATCTATCATCAAATTCTTTTAGGTCTACTTTCAAACCACATGCACAATTTGACTATTTCTAGCCACCTTTACCTTCATTCCTGGTTTAAGACTCTTTTAAAAACAAATTTCCATGGCATTTTAACTGATCTTCTTCTTTTTGCAGTTGCTCCCCCACAATTTGTTTTCATCGTAGCTTCTAGAGTGATTCCATAAAGCACAGAACAGATTATCCCATTTCTCTTTTCAGAACCCTCTGGTGCTGCTGTGAGTAAATGGTTATATGTCCTACATAATTAAGTCCCTACTACTTCTCTGCTTTTATCATCCACTTTCTATTTTGATTATTCTGTTCTAGCCCCACTAAGTTTTGTGCAGTTCTTCAAATACACTAGGCATTTTTACATCTTGACTGATCTGTTCTTTCTATTGCCCTTGGTATGTTCTCCAGAGAGCTGTATGTCCTACTCCCCTCAACCTCAAGATTTCTTCTTAATTAATGAGGACTTCCATGAACATTAGTTATAAAATAGGAGTCCTCTGTATATCATATTCTCTTACCTAGTTCTATTTTTGCCTTGAGCTTTATTACCATATGTTATATGCATAAATATAGTTATTGGTTCATTTGATAAGGTGAAGATTAGGAGTATGTAGAGGAATGAAAATCAGAGAATCCTATACTGGTGTTTTGTCTGTGTTGGGGTAACCAAATGCATTTAAAATGGAAAGAGATCCTGACCTTCCATACTCTTGAGAAGTGGATATTTTAACCACTTTAAAATGTAATTCTCATTTGGAGGAGGAAAACGGCAGCTAAAATTGTTCCCCGATTGGTGTCTGAGGAAAATAGCAGGAGTTGTCCAGAGCTGATGCTAGTAAGGAGCTCCATGGCACCCCAAAAGCTTGGAAAAAGTAGCAACTTCATTGGGAGGCATGGCATACACCAAGGAGCTAGAAGGTTGGTGTGAGAGCCATGAAGATTGCAATAGAAGACAGAAAATTTTGCACTTGCAGCAGAGGCGGATGTGGTGGTAGGCACAGTCAGAAGACTGACAGAGCAGAAGACCCAGGTCAAGTCCCAGAGAGGAAGGAGTAAAGGTTGCTGGTAACAAAGATGCTTGGTTTGATACAAACACGATGAGAGAAGAGGTTTGACTCAGAAAACCAGCCTCCATACAGGTTTGAAGAACAGCAAGTTGCACAACGGAAATAGCATTACTTTTCCCATCCACATCCCTTGGGACCTGGGCTCCAGAGGAAAGGAGCTCCATTACTGCAGTCTATGGACTGCTGGACCCACTTCTGGAGGCCTGGGAGATATAAAAATGGTAGCAGGAAGTCCTTAAATATCAATAATCACTCTGAATGTAAATTGACTGAATTCATTAATTCAAAGGCACAGAGTGGCTAGATAGGTTAAGAAATAAAACCTAAATATATGTTGTTTGGAAGAAGCTTGCCTAAGATCTAGAGGCAAAAATAGACTTTAAGTGAAGGTATGGAGAAAAGTACTCCAAGCCAATGAAGAATCTAAAAACGCAGTAACTGCTATGTTCATCTAAGATAAAATGTATGTCCAGCAAAATAAAAGGTAACAAAAGATAAAGATGGTCATTAAATAATGATAAAGGGATAAACACAACAGAAAGACCTAGATCTTATTAGTATATATATACCAAAATAAGGAGTACCCAAATATATCGCTAATAGTAAGAGATCTAATGAAAAGAGTGACAGCAATACAATACCAGTAGGGGACTTAGAACACTCAACTCTGTTTAAGACATCATCCAGACAGAAAATCGATAAAGAAACAATAGTTAAAAAAAATAGAGCGAGTGCTGTAATATGATTGAGTCAATATAGCAATGCCCAGCTCCTTATGACTTTTGGCTGTCACTCTCCTGCAGGATCTTGTGCTGTCCCAGTGTGAGGGCATCTCAACTAAGCTGTGCTACTGCTAGCGATGTGGCATGGGATGGGAGACAGCTATTGTAATCCAGTTGGAAGACTGATGGAGGATGTGGAGAACAGTTTCTTCTTGAATTTCAATTCCCAAGTAACAAGAGTGTGTCAGATTCTTGCTAAGGATTCCAAATTGCAGTGAGGCTATAATGTTATGGGATTCTCCCAGAGAGACCAGTTTCAGAGATGCTCATCACCTCCCATGATCAATCTGATGTCCATTGGGAGATAATATCAAGTTGTTTTTGGATTTCCTCAATGCCCAGGAGAGCTCTCACATCTTTGACTTGATCAGAAAAACACTGAATGCTGGGGCTTGCACCAAAGTTGTTCAAGAATGCATGGTGCAAGCAGAGTACTGGCACAACCCCATAAAGGAGGATGTGTAATATCTTGGCAGATATTAATTAGGAGAGACGTGTCAACGAGTCTTATAAGAAAAATCTGATGGTCTAAAGAAGTTTGTGATGGTGAAATTCCTTAATGATTCTATAGTGGACCCTGTGGATTCTGAGAGGTTTGGATTTTACAGTTGTCAAATGAAGGAAACCATTCTCTTACAAGAGACCACTTTGTATACAGAGGACCTCCTGGGGCTAAAGGAAATAGACAAAGCAGGCCAGCTGGTGTTCTTGATTTTAAAAGGAAACCATCTTCAACTGTCTGAAGACTGGCTTTATGCCCACATTATACCTTTCCTTAAGTGAATCTTGTAGTTTGTACCAGAGATCAGGGAATCCCTAGTGTTTCCAAAATATTCCTTTCATACCTATTTCTGAGTTCAGATCCAGTTTGCAACTGATCCTCTCTCGTCATCATCTAACATGTTCTGCTCAGAAAGATCTAAGATATGAATCTTATCCTTTGTGTTATCCTATTTGCATGTGGTATTTAAATGCAAGTTTAATTAGTTCATAATGATAGAGACTGCTTTACAACCTTTTGTTGTGATCAAGTTTAGGAAATGGACTCTGTCGTAAATCGGTGCCAGAATGGTGCCCAGACCCAGAAGAGACTGAAGAAACTAAATAAAGCATTTAGACAGATTCCAAGGGAAAACACCCATCTTAGGAAAGCCAACCCACATTTCAAGTCAAGAAAAGGGTAAACCCCAGGCTGGAGGTATTTATATAAATTCTCCCAGTTTTGTGGTTTTAATCAATGCTGAAAAAGTATTCCTCGGATAATGTTTCTGCATAATTTTTTGAAGCTCTTTCGAATTTGTTGCCTTTTGATGTCTAGCAGTTTTTAGACGTATTTCACTAGACTACCATCTTACCTTGCTAACACTTTTTGTCTCCTCAAGTAGTGATTAATTGCTTTGTCAAAAAAGGAAGGAAGTATCACCCAAATGGATTGCTTAAGGGGGGACATATCCATCTTCCTTAACTTAGACAGGAGTGAAGGAAAAGTACAAGTGCAAATAATAAAAGAGGCAAATAATTCTTTCCATTCCATCCTTGGTTAACCTGTCCTTCCTTAGTATGACTAGTGATTTGGATTCTAGAGTCACTCTATTGTTGGTGAGAGCAGAAAAGGGGAGGGAAAGTATGATAGTCAGACTTCTAATATCCATCCTCCAACCCATATTTACCAGTACACTATGCAAAAAGGATTGTTTGCTCAAAACCCTTGGGAGGTTATAAAACACTTTCACTTCTTGGAGATCAACCCCATTAAAATATGAAGGGCTTTGAGAATTCCTGTTACAGTAAAGAAAACTAGCCCAAACTCTCATTTTCCACATGATTTGAATATGAACATATTAGTTTCATTCTCCCCATCCTACGAAAACCTATCAACACTTTTGGTAACCTGTTCTGCGGAGTGCCAGTCGAGGTAAATAGTTAGCTGAACTATAATGAAGTACTTGTTAATGTTGCAAAGTTTACTCTTTATGCTTTTCCCTTCAGCTCTCTGAAACCCCATTTTTCAACTGAAAGATAGGGACTTTGGGCAATAAGTGAGGGGATATGTAAATAACTAGTTCCACTAAAATAAAAAGTAGTTTTTAAAAAATATTAGGAGATAAACTTAATAAATATATAGAACATTTCACATTAAACCAACAGACTACACATTCTTTTCAAGTGCAAGGATAGACTATATGTTGTGACATGTCAAGTCTCAATAAATTTTCAAACATTGGAATTACATCTAGACTCTTCAGATCACCATGGAATAAAACTGGAGATTAACCAAAAGAGGAAGGTTGTGAAAACTGCAGATGAATGGAGAATAAACTGCATGTTACTGAACAACAATTGAATCAATCAGGAAATCAAAAGAAAATTAAAAAAATCGCTGGAGTGAAGTGAAAATGAAGATACAATGTATCAGAATCTGTAGGCTGTAGCAAAAGCTGTGCTAACAAGGAAATTTATAGTGATATATAAACCAGAAGAATCACAAATGAAAAACCTAAGTCATCATTTAAAGGCACCAGAAAAGAAGAAAAAGAAGAAACCAACATCTAATAAGAGGAAAGAATAAAAATTAGAGTAGAAATCAATGAAATGGACATCAAAGACTATTAAAAAATCAGTGAAATCAGAGTTGGTTTTATGAAAGGATAAACAAAATTGACAAGCTACTAGCCAGACTCTCAAGGAAAGTAGAACACAGATAAATAAAATCAGAAATGAAAAAGGATTAATCACAACTGATAAAGCAGAATTATAGAGAATAATAAGAGAATACTATGTACATCTGTATGATAACAAACTAGATAACCTAGAAGAAATAGACATATTCTTGGAAACATATAACACTCCAAGACTAACCTAGCAAAAAATACAAATCATGAACAGATTGATCAGAAATAAGGAAATTGAAATAAAAGTCCCAGACAAGATAGTTTCACTGGTGAATTTTACCAAATGTTTGAAGAATTAATACCAACCCTTCTCAAATCGTTCCAAAAAATTAGATGACAAAGTTCTAAACATTTTTTATGATACCTACATTACTCTGATTCAAAAATCAGATAAAGACAAAATCCAAAAGAAAATTACAGATCAATATATTTGATAAATATTGATTCAAAAATCCTCAACAGAATACAAGCAAACAAAATTCAACAACTCATTAGACAAATCATATATCAGGATCAAGTGGGATTTATTCCAGGAATGCAAAGATGGTTTAACATAAGCAAGTCACTAAACGTGATACACTATATCAACAAAAAGGACAAAAAGCACTCGATCGTCTCAGCAAATCAGGAACAAGGCAAGGATATCTACTGTTACCACTGATATTTGATATAGTATTTGAAGTCCAGTCCAGTATAAGCAAAAGAAAAAAGATATAGAAACCATCCAAATTGGAAAGGAAGAAACGAAACTATCACTATTTTCAGATGACATGATAATATAAAAGATAACCCAAAGACTACATTAAAAAGTTGCTAGAAATAGTATATACATATAGTGAAGTGACAGGCTACAAAATTAATATTCAAAAATTTTTTGTATCTCTGTAAGTAGGTAACAAAATTGCTAAAGAAGAACTCAGTAAGATAATCCCATTTATAATTGCATCTAAAAGAATGAAATATCTTGGCATAAATTTAACCAAATGAGTGAAAGACCATATTATGAAAATTATAAGAAGTTGTTAAGAAAAACTGAAGATGACACAAGGAAATTGAATGATATACCATGCTCATGAACTGGAAGAATTAACAGTTAAATTGGGCACATTGCTTAAGTGATATACAGATTTAATGCTCTCTCCATCAAACTCCCAAAAACACTCCAGAGAAATAGAACAAAAATCATGAAATTTATTTGGAACTACAAGAAACACCAAATAGCGAAGATAATCCTGAAGGAAAAATGGAGGTGTCCATGCTCCCTGACTTCAAGCTCTACTACAAAACAATAATAATAATCAAGTCACTGTAGTATTGGAATTAAAACACACATACAGATAAATGGAACAGAACTGATAGCCTAGAAATAAACCCAAACACATACAGACAATAACATTTCTACAAAAGAGCAAAAGGCTTACCTTAGGGCAGTCTCTTTCAAAAATGGTATTGTGAAAACTGTACAGTCACATGCAAAAGGATGAAACTAAATCACTACCTAACCCATACAAAAATTAATTCTAAGTGGATTAAAGATTTAGATGTAAGGCCAGGAAACATAATCACATGGAAGAACATATAGATAAAACACTACTTGATAATGGCCTATTAGATGTCTTTGGAAAATAGACTCCAATAGAAAATGAAAATAAAATACAAAAGAAATGAATGGGATTACATCAGACTAAAAAGCTCTGCACAGTAAAAGTAATTCTCATTACAATAAAAATATATCCTAATTAATTGGAAAAGATATTTGCATATCACACATATGATAATATACAAAATATAAAAATAATTCATAAAACTCAATAAAATTAATAATCATATTAAAAATGGGCAGATATACAAGCGGTCAACAGGCACATGAAAAGATATTCTACCTCTCCTGTCATTAGGAAAATGCACATCAAAACAATGATGAGCTGTCACCTCACAGTAGTGAGATTGCTATTGGCCAAAATAATGGAAACAAGAGCTGGAGAAAATGTGGGGAAAAGAGAACCCTTATACCCTGTTGGTGGGAATATAAAATGGTGCAACTATTATGGAAAGCAGGGAAGTAGGGAAATTCCTCAAAAAACTGAAAATGGAAATTCCATATGACCCAGGTGTTTCTACACTGGTATTTACCCTAAAAGCATAACAATATTTTTTCTCTGAGATATATGCATCCTCATGTTCATTGCACCATTATTTACAATAACCATGAGATTTAGGGGTTGACTTACTGTTCTATGAATTAGATGCTTTACTTATCTTCTCCTCTAGACAATGTTCAAGCTAATTGCAGTGTTTTCCATTTCTCTGCCCATTTTGTGATAGTGATGTGGTTGCTGCCCTGCACTTTATTTTCCTCGGCAGTGATTGCCTGAGTGAACCACATTCCAAATTGGTAGCTAATTGCATGTTTGACATACTTGTTTGAATTTCTAATGAGAATCTCAAAATTAGTATTACCAAAGTATAACTTTTAATCCCTAGCTTTATTGATGTATACTTGACAAGTAAAATTAAATATATATACTTAAAATATATCATGTGATTATTTTATATATATACATATTGTGAAATATTTACCATGATCAAGTTAATTCACATATTTATCAATTCACATAGCTATATTTGTGTGTGTGTGTAGTTAAAATATTTGAATTCTACTCCTTTAGCACATTTAAAGCATAGAAGAGAGTCACTATGTTGTATACTACATCTTCAGAACTTATTTATCTTTAACTAAAATATTCTATCATTTAACCAACATCTCTGTCCCCCCAGTCCTCTGGCAACCACCATTCTTTTTATTTTATTTAGTTTAACATTTTTTGTTTTGAATGTCCCCTGCCAAAACTAGCCCCTCCATCCTACCAAGTAAATATTGTTACTGTTCATGTTGTGAAAGTCAAAATTTTAGATGTTATCAATGGAGGGATATTTTTTAGTGTGGTTTCAGGATTCTTCTCGAATTCAATGACAATGATAGACCATTAAAAGGTTCAGTCCTAGATTTTCCATCATGCTTGTCCTAAATTATCTCACTTGGGAAACTCATATACTCATATACCTTTATGCTTTTAAATGCCATCTAAGTATCTTTTTCTTTTTTTTTATAACTAAAAATCCCAAACATAAAGGTATAATAGTTCTACTTGCAAAACATGTTTCAAATATCTCTTCATTTTCTATATTTTCTGATCACACTAATATAAGACAATATTATTTCTTTTGGTAACTACTGAAATGGCATCCTAACTGTCCTCCCTGCTTCTATCCTTTCCCTAATAAAGTTTATTTTCTTTATGACAAGTAATATTTTTAAAAGCACAAAACCAATGAATCATACATTCACTATCCCCCTCCTTTTGATGACTTCTCATTATATTTATAATGAAATTCAAATTCCATATACTGGTCTGTAAAGTTCATAAGATCTGTTCTCTTCCTGTTTTGCAGATCTAATTTCTTACTACTTCATCTTCTAACTTCAGCCTTACTTCATTCCCTTAAACATGCAAACATGTTCTTTGTTTGTACTCATTGGTTCTCTGTAAGAAATGCTCGGATTTCAGATGCAGTGACCAATGTAAAATCATTCTTTATCTCCAGTTACCAAATGTGTAACATCGTTTTATTTACGTAGCACCTCTGAATTGTCTTGTTTATTTTCTGTTATTAAACTCTAAAAAGTTAGCTTGCGTGTCTTGTTCATTCATCCACTTATAGAATCCACAATGAACCTGGCACCAAGTAGGCAATCAATACTTACTTTGGTGTGAATTAATTAAATGTATGTCTGTTTGTCCTGGGTACTCACATCTTCAGAATTTATAAAAGATGAAGAGGCTGTTTTGTTTTTGCTTTTTATTTTTAATTGTACAACTTTGATGTGTGTACAACCAAGGCATCATAATTTTTTTCTTTCATATTCAGTTCAGCAAAGGGAGATGTTAGAACTTTTCCCTATCGCCTTCATAAGGTTCCAGGCTACTTTAGCAGGGGTTATAGCTATCACAGGGTATTGTGGTGGAGTTGTGCATGTAGACTATGCAAGTAAAGTGCTTCTACTGGTAAAGCCATTATTCTTGAGTCAGAAAAGATCAACTGAGTGCAGACTAGAAAATTTCACCCTCTCTTTTGAATTTGGGGTAAGGTTCATAAAGATTTAGCCTTTAAGTGTCATCTGGAAACATTCCTTTTGGCCTGTTTCTCAGTAGGTTGAGATAAATGACTCTTAATAAAATTGTAGCATAAGTTCCCCAGAATGTGCACCCAGGTACCCAGGAACCCTCTAGTTTAACTGACACTCCTAACTGGACCCTAATGGGATCCTTTCCTCATAGTCAAATTCATTTTATTCTGTGTTCAAGAATGAAAAACAAAACAAGATAAAAAACCCAAGAATATGATTAAACAATCACCTGGTAGTCCTAGGGTTCCAGAGTTTTTAAAAGCAGCCTTTTTGGCCTATTCAATTCAAAGCCACAATTTATTTAAACACAGTTCCTCAATCCTCAGTCAGATAGTATAATACATTCCCCAAAGGTGAGGATACAATTTTGAATTACTGTTTTTTAATGTCAAAAAATAATAATTATAAAATAAATTAGCTAATATTCACATTTGAGTCATGCATGTTAAAACAGGCTGAAGTTGATGTTACTAGGTTTTAAAAAAATCCTTCCCTCTCAGTGTTGAAGAACAGGATTAAGTGGGACAAGCAGTAAAGGAGAAAAAGAATTTAATCCTACCCTCTTGGTGCAGAGCCAAGTGCTTTTTTAAGGATTTAAAGACACCCATCTTATTCCACCAATGAGGTTGTAGAAATGTCATTGGATGATGTCGAACAGCTCTGTGAATGAGATTCACAGGGAGTTTTAAACTCTGATCTATAGGAAACCCTGAAGTGGCACATTTAAGATGACCCTGCATTCCTAATTCAGATGATGAGGCAAAACAGACAGATCAGCAGTTCCCACTCTCTTGGTTTCCCTGAGGGTCTTTATAAATGAGACTGACCCTTTCATAAATGAATTCTGACTGGGGCATGATGCCACAGCACATTACATCACTGTAAACAGGTAGGGACCTTTCCCAGGGGCTTGTATTTTAATGATAATACTATGCCAAGCAGTGTTAAACAGCACACTCTCTCTTAGGAAGTTAAATCAAGGTGTGGTATTAAAACACTTTCATGCAAATGCTCACTGATCTTTCAGTCTTTTCTATAATTACATTTTTAGGCAAGACACTTATGAAAAATTTAGATGACTTATCATTCATTATAATCATATAATGGAACAAACAATAGACTGGGAAAGACAGTTTTGTATCAGGAATTATCTTCATCTCTTATTAGACAGTCATAGCCAAGACATTCAAAGTCGCTAAGCTCCAGTTTCCGTATGAGTAATAAGAATGATAGTATTAATAACTCTCAAGCAAGATTAAATATTACATAAATGCCTTTGTACACCCTAAATAAACTAACAGTTATCATTGTTTTTACTTCTGCTATCATCACTAATAGCTTCTAAGGCAGATTATAGTCTTAATATGGCATCTATAGTGTACTATTATGTGCGAAGAGCACACAGTTTTAATCTTGGAGTACAAATATTCTTGAGCATCATCTAGGCAAAACACTCATTCAGTGGATCCATCTTTTGTACAAAGTGCATGCCAATCAGCTATTTGAACCTGTTCAGTAATAGAGAACTCGCTATTTCAGAAAACATTAATCATTAGTCAGTATTGACTTTTGGAAGGACCATTTTCATGATGAACTGAAATGGTCATCTAACTCACATTCAGACATTTTAGTACTACTCTTGTGGTTCATATAGTCAGTCTAATTCATCTTAGTCTTTATAACATAGAGTACAACCTAGCAAAATTTGGCAAGACTCACCCAATTACTTATGTTTCCCATGGGGAATTGTATAGGAGAGTAGTAGTCTATAGCATGCTTTACCCACTCCCATGGGTGTCATGAGGTGTTGTGGAGGAGGTGTGCACAAAAGATATTTAGAAGATTTACTGAATTATTGCATAAACTAAAGGTTTTAGAATGCTCCATCTTAATGCAAAGAGTTCTCGGATGAGATTTCAAGTTATGCTCATAGTTACAAAGAACTTTTTGAAGAAAGGGGCTATACAAAATCTTGACATGTCTTCTTTTTATTTAGTGGATTGAATAGCATTTGTATATTTTACTGAATAGTTAATTTTGGGCTTGAAAATAATCATCTTTGAGAATCTCAATTTCTGTCCTATAAATTTGGATTAATAATGGTTAAGGTGGAATTATTACTAGCACCGAAGTTAGATGCAGGTTAAATTATTTTGAGCTATAGTAATGTATCTAGTATTTGGCATAATTACTAAAGCAAATATTAATTATTAGTACTTCATGATAATATATTTATAATCATTTAATTCCCAAAGAATTTATTTCTCTCAAATTAAGAAAAATAGAGTTGAATTTACATTTTCTTATATTACAGATAGTCTTATATTAAAAATGAGTAAAATTAGCTCAAGTGGATTATTATCTTGCCTAGCTCACATTGGTTAGTGAAAGAGCTGTCAACTAAGCAATGTCAAGCTAAATTATGATCCGATATTTTTTATATATAAGAATATATATGTATTATTTTTGATAAACTTATTACATATGGCTCATATGTGCAGACTTTTAAAATTTTTCTGAAATTTATAGCCAAATTCATCTTTATTTGGCAGTGAAGACCCTAAATAGAAATGGATTATTTCTACCATATCCAAGTTTATTAAAATCATGTGAATCACACTTTCATAACTGCTCCTGAAATTCTTTTAAGTAATGGAGGCATGGGAATGATCATATACAAGTTAAATTCTACAATAAAATACAGAACACAAAGATTTTCAAAAGTGCAGTTTACTTGTTTTTTCACTGGTGATTTATTTTGAAATATAACAAATCTAACTTTAAAAATAAAATAATGCTCATATTTCACAGCAAAATAATTTAGGATATTTATCTCACCCTTTCAAAGTCAATTTTAAGACATGATGACATATGTCTCATATATGTTGGTCACCTTGTTCATGCTTTTTCGATGAATATACACAGCAATTCCATTCAAAGACATTTTGGATATGACATTTAGTGCCTCTTTGTTTCAGTAATCAATGTACCATAACAAAAATTGAAAATGCATTAAATTCTATTACTATGCTTTACCTCCTTGAAGTTGAGTTCAGTAGGTAAAAGCCAAACTAGAGAAATTTGAAAGTAAACTTAAATAACTTTCCATAAATCATATATTTCATACATGGTGTGTCATTTTTCTTTTCATTTAATTCACCTGTGTGTAACGGTACAATTTTGGCAGTGGGAGCAATAGAAATAAATTAATAGAATAATTGAATAATATAACATTTTATCTCTGACTATTATAAATACAGTCCATCTGTTCTTTTCTGGGTTAAATATACCCTTAGTTTAAATGCAGGCAGAGGAAAATAAATTGTCTTCCCCATCACCACTTTACTTCAGGCTTTTTCTGTCCTGTTTCAAAAAAGTCTCAGATATGTGACTCTTGACTCCATTCTTTCTATAATAAAATGCTAAATCTGGTTTTGTGTGATATTATGAATCTGGAGATACAACCATATTTTCTCAAGAACCTATTAAATTCACCCAACAGCAGCTTATCATTAAATGCTTCAAAATGAAAATGCAGTCAGCTTTAAAATGCATAAGCATCTTGTGTGTATAGCAAGCCTGAAATATAATATAAATATTGATAAGCAAGTAATATAAACCCAGCTGTTTGTAGTGAGGCAACCTTTAGCAAACACCCCACTTTCCATCTTTCACACCATCACTTTTGAACATCAGCAAGGAGAATATTCCTTCTATTGCCAATTTAACTAGTTAAATTTATATGCAGGTACTTAAAATCCAACATATATTATTAAAGCAAAATAGTTTCAAAAAGAGTATATCTGAACATAGAAGAGTTTTTCATCTAATGAATGAACATATAAATAGCGATTAGATCAATTATAAATTATAAAGTTCAGTAATTATATCAAAATTCCAATTTGAAATATATATCATTATCCCCAAAATCAACTAGCTTCCAGAAAACAAAGTAATTCTGAATTTGTAAATATAGAAAATATGTATTTACTAAGCAACTAATTTTGTATTTTGTGAATAAAATACTAAAAATATTTTTGTATTTTGTTAATAAAATATTAAAATGTATTTTGGAAACAAATTTCCATTTTCAAAATAAAAATAGGAAGAATTTATAAAAGGTCATATGAGATATATATGAAATATATATATACACATATGTATACATAGCTATATATGTTTATATATGCATGTGTATTAATATATGTGAAATATATATTTATATGCATGTAAATATATATTTCATACATATATCTCATAAGAACCCCTTTATATATTTATATGTGTGTGTGTGTGTGTGTGTGTATATATATATATATGTATATATATATATATATATATATATATATATATACTGTTTTGAGTGGCTTGTTCAACATTGGATTCTCATTTTAAAAGTTAATTTAATTTTTTCTCATTTTGAAAACATACTAATTATAAAAGAGGCATTAAGACAAATTTAAGAGCAAAGAAAATAATCACTCTGTTATTATCAAGCATTAACAACCTCTAGCTTTCTTCCAAGTTTGAGATTGAGATAATCAACTTTTGTTATTTAAACATTTGTATTTATGTCATATGTTCTGCTGTCTTGAATTAAAATAAGAATATAAACTCTTTCTCAAGATATTGAAAAGACTTCATACATATAATTTAATAGTTGCTTAATGCTCCATCAAGTGAACCATTTCAAAATACTGTCTATGGACAACCTGTATCCAGATCTTTTAGGGGAACCAAAGAAAAATTTGTGGAACAGGGGCTCCATTATGTACATTTTTAGCAATCTATCCAGATGATTTTTCTATGTTCAATTTTTAGAAGTCATAATTGATTAAATGCACTAAAATTTATTTAACCATTTTGTCACTTTTAGAGGGAGGTTGTTTCTAATACTTTTTTCAACATAATGACATAACTGAGATATAACACATTCCATAAAATTCACCCTTCTAAAAATTTTTTTTAGTATATTCACAGGGTTATGCCATGACTACTTATTGATTTTAAAATATTTTCATTATCTCCTAAAGGGACTACATAACTATTAGGAGGCATTCCCCACCCTCAATGAAGGCAATCACCTCTTTTTTGTATCTATAGATTTGCTTTTCCTAGAATTTTCATATAAATGTATTCAAATTATGTGTTTTTTTTTTTATGACTTGCTTCTTTCGTTTAACATAATGATGTCAAGGTACAGCAACATTATATCATATACTGGTTCTTTTTCCTTTTGTATTACCAAATGATATTCCATTTCATCGTTATGCCATCTTTGCTTTCATTACTTGGTAGCTACTTGATTTGTTTCCATAATTTTTTAGATATTATCAATAATGCATAGGCATTTTTGTACATCTTTTTGTGTGGGAAATACTTTCATTTCTCTTGGCTATATACTTAGGAATGACACTTAGTTCTATATGTTTAACATATTGAGAAAATAAATTATTTTCCAACAAAGTTGTGCCATTTTACATTTCAAGTAGCAAAGTAGAAGATTTCAATGTATTTCCATTCTAACTATAACTTGCTACATCTGTATTTTTTGGTGTAGCCACCCAAGGAGTATGAGATGGTATCTCATTTTGGTTTTGATTTGCATTTCCTTAATAAATAATCATGCAAGCATCTTTTCTTGTACTTACTGTTCACTGACTTTTCTTTGAATAGAATGTATTTAATTTTTGCCCTATTTTTAAAAATCTGATTATTCATCTTTAGTATCCCTAAATACAACTTAGAATGAAATTTTGAAGAGGTAACAAGTACTTATAATCTGTCTTCTAGAACTTAACCATGATCTTGTATTTCACCATAAAACGATGTTATGGTGTTTTTCTGGGTTTTTCATGTGTCCTTTACCAAGTTAAGGGAATTCTTTTCAATTTCTAGTTTGTTGGATGTTTTTATAATGAGGTAGAGCTATCTACATCAACTGAACCAACTGGATATGTAGCTTTTACCCTTTATTTTGCAAATACAGTGTATTACATTCATTATCATATGTAAAACCTGCCTTGCCTTATATGTTTGGGACAAACAGTTCTTGGTTATTGTATATAATTCTTTATATATATACACACATATATATATATTGCTGAATTTAACTTGCTAATATTTGAGGAATTTTGTATCAATATTCATATTGGATACTGGTCTCTAGCTTTATTTTTCTGTGATGTGTCTGGCTTTAGCATCAGCATTTTATTGGCTTATATGATAGCTTGGTAAATATTCTTTTTTCTTTTATACCTGGGATAGTATGTAAAGATTTGGCATTAATTCTTTAAAACTTAGAGAATTCACTAATAAATCCACTGGGTTAGAGTTCTTTGTGAAAAGTTTGTAGTTACTAATTCAATGTCATTATTTATTACAGGTTTATTCAGATTTTCTATTTCTACTTGAGTCAGCTTCAATAGTTTTTTTTTTGAGAATATGTTCATTTCACCTAATTAATTTATTGACATCATTATTCACAGTATTTCCTTAAATAATTTTTATTTCTATAAGATCAGTAGCGCTTTAATTCTTTCATTATTAATTCCAGTGATTTGATCTTTTTTTCATTTTCTTAGTTTATTGTAGTTATGAATTTGTCCGTTTTGCTCATTGTTTCAAATAAGTGATTTTTATTTCATTTATTTTTCTGTTCTTTGTCTCTATATTAATTTCTGCTCTAGTCTTTATCATCGCTTTCCATTTTGTTCATTTTAGATTAGTTTTTTCTTTTTGTTTTCTAATTTTGCACATGGAAAATTAGGTAATTTCTTGAGTATTTTTTCTTTGTTAATATCGGAATATATAGCTGTACTACTTCTAAGTCTGCTTTTGCTGCATCTTAATACACTTGTCTGTTGTGTTTTTGTTTTATTAAGGCCAAAGTGTTGTTTGGATTTTCCTTCAGATTACTTCTTTGGCTTTTGATTAGTTAGTAGTGTGTGTTTAATTTCCATGTACTTGTGACTTCTCCACATTTTCTTCCACTGTAGATTACTAACTCAATTTCATTGTGATTATATAAAACTCTTTGTATGTTTTCAATACTTTTACTTTTATTAAGGCTTTCTTTATGGCCC
Source organism: Solenodon paradoxus (assembly GCA_004363575.1). NCBI lineage: Eukaryota > Metazoa > Chordata > Mammalia > Eulipotyphla > Solenodontidae > Solenodon > Solenodon paradoxus. The sequence goes on from RJWH01000307.1 coordinate 685,586, forward strand.
AACATGGTGCATACTGGCAAATGTTTCAGGTGCACTTGAAATAAATGTGTATTTTGATGCTGTTGGATGCTATTATTTGTTGGTTTACAATGGTGTCAGTCTTCAGTCAAGAATTATTATAGCCATATTTAAAGTATATGTTAAACAGTTTGGCTATTAGTGTTGACTAATGCTTATTTTTTCCTTCGGTTATGCCAGTTTTTGCTTCACATGTTTTGAATCTTTTTAGTGCATGTATATTTATAATTCTTTACATCCTTCTGGATTTTTCACTTTATCTTGAGAAATATCCACCTTTGTCTCTAATAATAGATTTTTTACTGCAGTATTAATTTTCTTGATAGTAGCACAGCTACTTCAGCTATCTTCTGCTTACTGTTTTGTGACCTATCTTTTTCTTTCAATCTTTTTCCTTTCAATCTGTTTGTGTTGATTTATCTAAAAATCTAACTACATAGAATATATCTGGATCATTTTAAAATAAATACTTACCTCTTAATTTACTTATCTAACATTTTCATTTGATATCACTATTGACAAATAGAACTTATATCTGCTATTTTTATTTAGTAAAATAATTTCTTTTTTCCCGTTTCCTTTATTACTGCCCTCATTTGTGTTAGACCCATTGTAGTACTATTTTTATGTCCTTATTGTTTCTTTGATTATTTTTTAGTTATTTTTCTAATTCATGGTTGTGGAGACATAATTAGCAATTTAAGCCACAACAATATAACATGCAGCTCTTGATTTAATTTCATTAGTAAACAGAATATTTGACATAATATGCGCCAATATCTTATATTTCTTTATGCTATTCCAGTCATGCAAATTATATAATTATATAATTATATAGTATAAACCCATCAGCACTATTTTATTATTGTTTTACATAACTATCATTGCAATCAGAAATAGGAACACATTGCATAAAATACATTAGTATTACTATTATCTTAGTAATAGTATTACTATTACTAATACTATTAGTATTAGTATTACTTTTATCTTTACCTATACGGCTATTTTTTCAATTCAATAATTTTTGATAATTTTGTGTGAATTCAAGTTATTTACTATTGTCTTTTTTCAGTCTGTGTCACTCCTTTTAGTATATCATGTAGGTAAAATCTGCTAGCAATAAATTATCTCAACTTTCATTTCTATAGCAAGGTTTACATTTCTCCTTCACTTTTGAATAACAGTTTTGCTGGATATAGAATTAGTAGGTGATAGTTGCTTTCATTTAACACCTGGATATATTATCCCAGGGTTTTCTAGCCTTTATGGTGTCTGATGAGAAGTTAGATTATTTGTCTTATTCAGAATCCCCTATACACAATGAACAGTTTTTCTCTTGCTGCTTTTAAGATACTTTATTTGACTTGGGTATTTACAGTTTGAACATGATTTTTCTAGTTGTACATCTGTTAGTGTGGATTCTTCTAGGAGTTTGTTGAGCTCCTGGGCTGTAAATCAATATTTTTCAGCAAATTTAGAAAGCCTTTGGTCATTATTTTACTCCTCTCTCTCTCACTTATTTCTATCTAGTTCTGCTTTGAGTATGTTTTGGGGACTGTGGTTTAATTATAAGTTATAGGAAAAGGTATAAGGATATTTGGTAAAGAATAATTGGATTGAGTTCATTTATCATAGATATGTCTGCTAGGGATTTGAAAGCAATACTTTAAATGAAAGTGATATGTGATGAGTAGGTGTCCAAAGGAAGTCAGATAATATGGAGAGAAGGATTTGAATTTAGATGTGTTCCTTTTTCTAAAGCTGTGCTAGTTATAAGGGAAAAGTCATATGCCAAAATTTTGATCAGAAGGTTAAATGTTTCTAGAGAACCACACTACTGCTCTCCATCATTATAAGAAATCTATGACACAGCAGAAAATTTTACATCCTCATTGTTGAGAGTTGCTTCCATCCCCACTTATGACTCTGATAGTTAAGTCCTGCTCTGACTGCCCTTATCAATGATTATGGTTTTAGGGCCTCTGATAAGAGGAAGCTGTCCCTCAATAGCTTACTTTAATTAAATGTTTGGTGGCCTGTTTTAAAAATTTTTATAATACTTAGGAGTTCCTTGAAAATTTCCTTGATTATTGAGCTTTGTAAGACATTTTTAGGGTGTCATTTCCCTGAAACTGAACATAAACATATAGTATTGTTCTCTCTACTAAACACTCCTTTAAATGACTGACAAAGTATTATGAAATTATGACCTGATATTTATTTCTTGCTTCAACAAACATTGTATTATATAGTAAGATGATCACCAACATTCCTTGTTCATCTATTTCAAAGCACATGAAAGGATTGCACTTAGCATTTCTTTGAGGTTATGTGCGCTTTGACCTATAAAATGTAAACAGTACTATAATGTATCTTTTGGGTGAAGGAACTTAAAAATCAAGGCACAGTTCTCCCATCTCCTTCTTTCTCTAGTAGTGGTTATGAAGCTGTTCTGGATGGTGGATCCCAGTAGTTGTACAGAAATAGTCACAAAAACAAGAGACAGACCACTGTTGTAAGTAACAGAGACATTGAAATTGTTTTTATTGTAGCAAAATCTAGCAAATCAAATTATATTTTAATTTATTTAAATTATAATGACCAAGAATATCTACAATAAATGATACTGAAGACAGACTAAAGAATTATGATATGAGTCACTCTTGCCAGGGAGATATTTAATGGAGTACATAGGAAATGACATAGTGCTTATAGCTTGAGATAATTGATTTTCATCACAGGTCCCAACAATTTGATCACAGCATCCTGTCTACTGCAACAGCACAGGGCTTCAGAATGCCTGCTGCTGCAGAGGCTGCAAAGCTGCCAAAGATATAAGGCAGAGACTGCATGAACTTGAGACAGAAACCAGAAACATGCATACATTTAGCTTTTGGAAACTTCCATAGAGAAGATTTAAAGTGATACCTCAAGAGAGTGAAAAATAAGGTCTCAGTAATAAGGACCCTGCAGCAAATAAATTTCTTTCTCAATGAAGATATGAGGATAAGACAAGTGAAGGTTATGTAACACTAACCATATAAATTAAGAGAAAACCTAAATGATACCAGAATTTCCATTTTATCTGATTCATTAAGATTCTTCATAAGTTATTTAGGGGTAAAACTGTTATAAGATGCGATTAATACTAAACATTTTTGAGGACTATAATTTTTTTATTGTGGTAAGAATACTTAACATGAGATGTCTTCCCTCTTAAAATTTTAAGCACACAATATAGCACTGTTAACTATAGGCACAGTGCTGTCCAACATATCCTTAAAATATATTCATCTTATATAAATCAAACTCTATACCCTTTGACCCTCAAAGGTTATATCCCTATTTCTCCCTCCCCTAGCTCCTCTCAACCATTATTCTGCTCTGCTATTTTGTGTTTCACTATTTTTATATACCTCAGAAAAGTAATAACATACAGTACTTGTTCTCCTGTAAATGGATTATTCATTTAGCCTAAGATCCTCAAATTTCTTACATGATATTGCATATGACAACATTTATGTTTAATAATATTTTATTGTATGTATAAACCACATTGTCTTCAGATAAAGACAATGGACATTCTACCAATGAATATTCAGTTTGTTTCCACATTTTACTTATTGTGAATAATGGTCCAATAACCACGGTACCACAAATAGTTCTTTCAGATCCTGATTCAAATTCTTTTGAGTATATATACAGAAGTGATATCGATATATATATATTTCTTGAGAAAACTCCGTACTGTTTTCTGCAATGATTTCACTATTTTACATTCCCACCAATAACGCACAAGGGTTCAATTTTTCCACATCCTCACTGAATTTGCCTTTCTTTAAAAACAATGGCCATCTAACAGGTGTGAAGTGATATCTCAAAGTGGTTTTCATTTGTATTTGATAATGAGTATTGTTGAAAATCTTTTTATATATCTATTTACTGGACATTTGCCTGTCTTTGAAGAAATAACTATTCAAGACCTTTGATATTTTACCATCAGATTATTTGCTGTTTGTTTCTTTTGTTACTGAGTTGAAGAGATTTCTATGTATTTTGGATATTAACCCCTCATTTGATACATATCTTGCACATATTTTTGTCTAGTGCAGAATCTTTTTAGTTTGATGTATTATAAGTTTTCTATTTTTGTCTTTGTTTTAAAATCCATGCTATTGTTGCCAACACCAATGTCATGAAGCTTTCCTCCTATGTTTTACATTTCCAGGTCTTATGTTTGTCTATAACTTAGTTTTTGTTTGTTGTGGGTAGCAGTCAAATTTAATTCATTTGTATGTGGATATACAGTTTTCCAGCACCATCTGTTAAAGATACTATATTTTCTGGGTACTCTGTTGAAAATCAGTTGACCATGTATTCAGGAGTTTATTTCTGGACTCTGAATAATGTTCTGTTGGTCTGTATGTCTGTATTTATACAGACCATACATTTTTATTTTTTTTTCACTTTGAAGTCAGGTAATGTTATGTCTTCAGCTATGTTCTTTCTTAACATTGTTTTTGCTATTGGGGCGTTCCTCTGTGGTTCCATAGTAATTTTACTATTTTTTCTATCTTTGCAAAACATACCATAAGGTTTTGATAGAAATTGCATTAATCCTTTAACTATTTGGAGGGTATTGTGGAAATTTAACAACATTAAGTCTTTCAGCTCACGAACATGGGGTGACTTTCCATTTACCTGTCTTCTTTCATATTTTTCATCAGTACTTTATGGTTTTCAATGTAAAAGTCAGCTACTACCTTGTTTAAATTTATTAAAGAGTATTTCATTCTTTTTATGCTATTATACATGGAATTTAAAAAATAAATTCATTTCAAATAGTTTGTTACTATTGCATAGAAATGTAACTGGTTTATGGTTGTTAATTTTGTATCTTGTAACTTCACTGAGCCCATTAATTATTTCCACTGATTTTGTGGTGCAGTCTTTAGGGTTTTCTAGATAGAATGACATGCATTTGCAAATAGAGATAATTTTACTTCTTCCTATTTGATTTGGGTAACTTTTATTTCTTTGCAGTTGTTGTTGAATTGATTTGGATAAGACTTCCAATGCTAGAAGTGAAGAGAAGTGATGAGAATGATTATCTGCTCTGCGTTAGTCTTAGAGAAAAAACTTGTAATTTTCAACATTTAGTATGATGTTAGCTGTGAACTACTCACATAGGACTTTTATTAGGTCAAGTTAATTTCTCTTCCTAGTTTGTTGAGAGCTTTTATCATGAAAGATTGTTAAATTTTGTCTTTTTTTTCCTGCATCTATTGAGAAGATCATTGTGGCTTTATCTTCTATTCTCTTGATGTGATGAATCATATCAATTTTCATACACAGAACCACCCTTGCGTCCCAGGGATAAACTTCACTTGATCATAATATGTCATTCTTTTTACATGCTATTGGATTCAGTTTGCTAGTAATTTATTCAATATTTTTATATCTTTGTTCATCAGGAATATTGGCTTGTCATTTTCCTGGGTGTCATTGTCTTGCATTGGTATTAGGGTAATGCAGACCTTGTAAAATGAGTTTGGAAGTGTTCCTACATCTTCAATTTTTGAAAGAGGTAAAAAATAATTAGCACTGATTCTTATTTGAATATTTGATAGAATTCACCAAGAAAACAATGTGATCCTGGGCTTTCCTTTGATGGGAAGATTTGGCTATTGGTTTAATTTCCTTACTAGTCATGCTTATAATTCAGTTTTGGTAGGTTGTATGTTTCCAGAAATATAACCATTTTTTCTGGTTATCCAATTTGTTGTCATAAAATTGTTCATAGTAAACTTCTATGATTTGTTTAATTTCTGTGACATCAGTTATAATGTCTCCTACTTCATCTCTGATTTTAAGTCATCTCTCAACTAGCTATTTGTCGATTTCTCTTTTCCAAAATATAATTCAGTTTCATTGATTTTTCTGGGTTTTTTTTTGTTGTTGTTCTATATTTCTGCTCTGAACTTCATTACTTCTTTCCTTATGCTATATTTGGGTTTTGTTTGTTCTTCATTTTCTAGTTCTTTGAGGGGTTTCTTACTTGAGATCTTTTAACTTTTTTTGCTATAAGCATTTCTTGCTGTAAATTCTCCACTTGGTACTTGTTTTCCTATAAGATTTGCTGTGGTGTATTTTAATTTTCATGTGTCCCAAGATAATTTTTATATCTCCTTTTGATTTCTTCTTTGGTTCATTGGCTATTTAATACTGTGTTTAAATTATATATATTTGTGAATTTTCCAGTTTTTTTGTTATTGATTTCTAGTTTTACTCAATTGTGGTTGGAAAAGATACTTGATATGATTTCAATCTTATTTTTGTTGACTTCTTTTGTGGCCCTAACATACGACTGATCCTGGAGAATATTCCATATGTGCTTGAGATGAATATGTATTAGCTATTTTAGGGAGGAATGCTATGTATGAATATTAGGTTCTATATTTTGAAATTATATGTATATATATTATATATATACATATATATAGCTATAATAAAGAGAATTATTTCATTCTCAAGATAATGTGTTGTCATCCTCAAAGTTATTGAGGAACCTAAGTGAGATTGTTATAAAGGCATTGAAGAATTTTATGTATTTATTAGTATCTAGATTAGGCAAAATTACAAATATGCTTCTGTCTTCCATCTTAATGAGATATATTTCCATTGTGTATGGTATTCACAATATGTTTTAGGTTATGTCAATGTCACACTTATATTTCATCAGATCCAGGTCTTCTTACTGTTGCTGGGTTTACAAGGCAGTGCTGCCTAAAAGTCTATCCATCATCCAGGTAAAATATATGGTTTAAATATGGAGTAGCAAGAGACATTGGTAAAATTATTATAAGAATGTACTAATATCAAAACTAAAAAAAGTGTATCTATGCCTATTAAATAATTATGCATGTTTTAATTTTCTTAAATGTATAATAGATATAGTAAGGAGTTTGACTCAAACAAGAAATGGTAAAAGGTATGAATATAATCATGCATTTCAAGACACAGACCAGTTAATGTCTTCCTGTCATAGAATAACAATAATACTGGTAACAGCTGGCACTTGTTCGGTGATAATTGTAACTATGTGCCTACTGCAATTATATGCCAGTCATTGTTCTAAGTGCCATCCATTTAATCCAGCAGCATTGAAATTGATACTATATTGTTGCCATTTTAGGTGTGGTGAAAGTGTTTACAGAGAATAAATACCATGCCAAATTTTATGTGATTATGAATAGAGAGAGGCTGAATCTGAGTGTTGCTTCAGAGTCTATGGTCTTTACTAATACTTAACCTGTGCGAGGTAGTCATGAATACTTAAAGACAAGTTAGATAAACAGGCTCATTCTTAAGTGTCTGTGCATAATGTATGAATAAAAAAGTCAACGAATGTTTAATATCCCTAAACCACATAACTGGTTTAGTGTCCAATAACCATCTCCCATTTTAATCTGTTCTTTTTCTTGCTTACATTAAAATATATTTACTACTTATTTATAATTTCATAATATCTAACCACTGGAAAAATCTGAGATATTTAAGCTAATGGGTTTCTTGATTTGATTGCATCTTTGTATACAAAGGACATAATTGAAAATATGGAATTTGCATGCAGTCCTACCTAGCATTTTGGCATTACCACTGCTATTCCTCAGTTTGTAATCTTCCATGTTTATTCCAATTATGCAAAATGAATTAATATAATTAAATTAATTTTATTATAGTTAGAACTGTTAATCTTTCATATTTGATCCATGTTGTATTTAATTATTTTCCGTAGCAAACAATATTTGTGTCTATAATTAACACATGAAGAAGGCAAAAATTTATCAAACTATTAAATATATATTTGGATTGAATTTTTATAATAGTAAAGCTTTGAGAATTCTTAATATGTGAGCTAAAGAGCAATCCTAGTAATTCACTATATAGTTCTCACTTGTAAATCTAAAAATATGTTATCAGAAAAGTGTATATGTTATGTCATATATTTGATTTAAAAGCACACAGTTTTTTAGTATCATCACTCTAAATCAAAGACTTTATTTTGTCAAGATGGGAAAATTAGTTCACAATGCCTCCTTGATCTGTCAGTGATTTTTGACACCAGAAGCTAAACATTTCTTTTTGTCATTTTTCAAGGCAGTTTATGTTTTTTATTACAGAGGTATTTTAAGTATTCATATATTGCAAAAGAGTCATGATTTTCTTCTCCAGCAGAGTGTTAACCTACTTTTGAGTAATTGTTGAATGATTTAGAGTTTCTTAAAATACAAAGCTTGTCAGAGTTTATTCCACATCATTCTTGAAAGACAGTTTCTTAAGTATGCGGAATAATGTAATTCAAGAAATTACTGTGAACACCTTTCCTTAAAGTTTTAAAGATGTAATTCTATAATTAAGTTTCAAAAAGTCATTCAATTAATCACTTTCTTTAAATAATTCACTTATACTGAAAACCTGATTACAATAACAACTATAGTCTTAGAAGATATAAATAAAATATTCTATGTAAATAATATATTTCCATTTTGTGCACTTTGTTTTACAGAAAATTTATTTAAAGAAAACCTCCTCTAGGTATAAATTATTAGTAAACTGAAGCATACCTGAAAGATTCATATTTTCTACCAGATATAAGAAAACATTTATAATATTTATCTACCAAGAATAAAACTAACAGTCTTCACTTTCAAAATTATTTGACCATATGTTAAAAAGTTAATAGCTCTGAGGATCTATTTAATATACTCGTTTTCAAATGTGATAAAATATGGAATGTGAGCATTTCAATGCTAAGAATTCCTAAAGAAACTGTCAATATGGTTTATCTAGAATCTATCCTTTGCATATAATAATTTGTTATTGCTTTATTTTGTACTGTCAACTTTATTTTACCTATAAATATTCCCAGGTATACTTTATGCTAAAAGTTCATTGTCAAGTTCCTTATTCTTTAAAAAATTAAAAATTTGAAAATGTGATCTATAAGGCAGTTTTTAATGTCTCTCTTCAATTTACTAATTGATTTAATTGTCTCAACTAACACAATGAAAAAATCCAAACTTCATACACAATCATCTTCATTACTTCTAATCCTTTCTATGTCTTCTAAAAAACACCTTTGGTTAGAACTTCACCAGATTCTGACATTTCCTAAAAATACTGTTTCTCTGATTGATTCTTCTTCAACCTGCACCCTAAACTTGATTATAATACAAGAAGCATCCTCAGTGCTTATTTTTTGCACTCCATCCCACTGGTCTAGCCTCATACCTTCTTCATAGGGCTGATGTAGATAATTATATGACATAAGATATATAAATTATCTACCTGTATGGTATTTTTTGCCTTTACATATTCCTGATTTAATTAATAAATATTGTACTTGATAAATATAATATATATACCTATGTTGTATTAGTTTTTATATATATCCTATATTATCTCTCTCTTGCTATCTCCCTAAATGTATATATCTGTATATATTACTCTTTAATTATATATCTATATATACATACATACATATATACACATATATTTGATATATATCTCATTTCTTGAGGAAGATAATGAGAATGAGACGAAATCCCACACATTGTCTAGAGACAAAATAGTCAAAATAGGAAGACTCATGTAAAACACAGATGTTGAAACTATCAGGGAATCTAAAACAAGTATTATAATATATTTAATTAATATATGTATATATGTATGTGTGTATGTATCTATCATCAATCTCCACAATATACATCACCTTTATAACTGTCATACCTGTTTAACAAATTGCCTATTTGATATTCTCCTCGTGTCTGTCTCTAAAACATTTTTTGAGTTTAAGTCTTACATAATTAACATGTCCTCCCATTCACATCATGAAACTACTGCCCTTTTGGTATCGCTACCTGAATTAATGGAATCCTTAATCTTGGACAGGCAGAAATCTGATGGTCATATTCTTGCTTTCTGGTCTCTGGTCCTATAGTCAGTGAGTCACAAGTAATATGAAACATTCATTTCAAAAAATCTTCAGTTCATTCTTCTTGTTCTCAATTTTTACTCTACTGCTGCATTTTAATCACATGATCTCTCCTATGAGTAATTTCAAGTGTGTATCCTTTGGTTTGCTGCCATCAACTCTTTCAACTCATTTACCACTGGTATTTATGCTTTGCTACCATACATACACACAATGCCTTATAACTACTTGCTGAAAGGTTTATGATAGCTTCCCATTGTTTTCTAAGCCAAAAAGGTTTTCAGTGATTTGGCTCCAAACTACTTTTTGTGTCTCTCACTTGCTTCCCCACAGATGCATCTTATGCTTCAGTTATAATATATTACTCACAAAACCCTGGAGATTTAAAAAAAATTACATATTGCTATACACTAACGTATTTAGTGCCCTCTGCTATTATTGTCTTTTACTTTAGTCTGATCAGAAAAATCTTTTTATTTTCTCTGTATCATTTGGGCAGATCGCTGCTTAAGAATCTTCAGTGTGAGATAAACAACACAGAAGAAACAAATTGCCAACAGAGGCGAATAGAATGGCTTCAAAAGAAGCAACTGACAACATTTGCGTATTTCTGGACTATCTTTATGTTCTATGTATTTTTAATCTGTTATCTTTATATTCAACAATAGGATATTATCTCACAATACAGTGTATAATTTATCTTGAATCAGAAAGTTTGATTTGCCCAACTCCGTTTTCCCAAAATTCTTTTGACTATTCTAGTGTCTGCTCTTTTCCACACATTTGAGAAACTACTTGCCAATATCTAAAAATTTCTGCTGGAATCTTATGATTGCATTGTATTGGTAGATCAAGTTAGGGAGAATTTACATCTTAACATATTAAATCTTCCAGTTGATCAGCATGATTTAACTCTATTAATTTAGGGCTTCATTTATTTCTGCAATGTTTTTGCTAGTTTTCAGATTACAAAACTTATATATATATGTTGTAATATTTATCCTAAAATTTAAATTTTGTTGCTACTGTAAATTGTAGTTTAAAATTTTGATTTCCAATTGATCTCTGTAAGCATATGGAAATAAAGGTGATTTTTATGGTCTGGCATCCCTGTGATCTTTTTCAACCCATTTCTTATAAGAGATTTCTGAATTATTTTGGTAATTTGTTGGTAGACTGGCATGCCTTCTGTGATTAAAGATATTTTTCTTTCTTTCCAGTCTGTATGCCCTTTAAAATTTATTTTCTGACCTTATTAAACTGACTGGAAATATCAGCACATTGTTGTATAGAGTTTATTAGCATGGAGTTTTCTTTCCTTGTACATCTCAGGGGTAGAGGCAAGAACTATCAGTCTTTCACCAATAAGTATGACATTAGACTGCAGGGACTGCAAGATGATCTTTGCCAGAATAAGAAAATTCTCTTCTGTTACTAGTTTACCAAGAATTTTAAATTATGAATAGATGACACTGGATTTTATCACATGCTTCTATGTATCTATGAATACTATCCACCTTTTCTTCTGAATCCTTTAACATATTAATTTCCCAGAGTTTCAAAATCTGCTACTTTTGACTGATTTTTCTCTCAACTATGTGTTGGATTTTTTTTTTCATTTTCATCGTCCTCTTCATCCTGTCCTTTGTATTGTTATAGTTTCTGAATAGACTGTTATCATGTGTTTTTATTGCTGATAATGGTCAGATTCCTTCTCTTAGCAGGTCTCTAGTGTGGAAGTTTGAGTACAGTCTGCTTAGTCTTGGGTCACTCTGGTTATACTCAGGGAATCATAGATTTTCATTCTTCTAGACATAACTTTAGTTTCATGTTTTGTAAAGACACTTTTCGCCTTTCTAAATCTTAAATTCTGTTTAGTTTTTGGATAGCTGTAAGAAACTGTTCAGATTTAATTTTGTATTTGTGGCAAAATTATCTTAATTGATTAATAGTTTCATATTTGCTTTTCTTGACTCTCTCAGATCATATTTCTTAAGATGTTTCTGAGTTTGATATACTGCCATTTTAAGATTTTTAAGAAGATTTTGTTTTTTTTAATTTAATTTTCAGTTTACTTTGTTGTTTTTTGCATTAGCATACTCAGATTACTAATCAAGCCCATAGAGACAGACAGACATACAGATACCAACACACAGACACATGGTCTATGCTTTTAAAAGTTATTTATGATATTTTCTATTAGATATATTGCTTTACAATTAAGGTGATTAGCATGCTTCATTATGATTTTCATCTTTTTTTTTTTTTTTAAAGGAAAGGTACAGGCAGGAATGAAGGCAAAGAGAGGCAAACAGGCAAGAAGAGAGATTAGGAAGAAGCAATTTTATTTATTTAATTTTAGTTGTTCTTCTTGTCTGTTCCTGCTGGTGTTAAGGATGATAACCCGGGACCTTGGATTGTATTTGGACTGTGACCAATCACTTTAATTTATTCTCTAAAAAATATTTTAAATCCCAGTTGTAGACATAACCTACATATACATCTCATTAGTAATTCCATAGACTAAAATGAAGGCCTTAAATCTCTATTATTTTTCTTTTAACAGCTGTTAATAGATGACTTAATTAGTTTCATTCAGTAATAACAAAGATGCCTTATCCCAATTTATTGAATAGATGTAGTAGCAGGATTTGAAATATACAATAATGTGCTACATTTAAATTAATATTTTCTCAATATTAAATTATTCTTTACACTAATACCACATCTACTCAAATACTGAAATTTTGTATATTGTTATATTTTAAAGAAATTTCTCTCATTAGTTTCACCTTACTGTATATTCCTGAATAGTATATATATTAATTTTTTGAAAATTCTTTTTAAATAGTAATCTTTATTATTGATTTAGTTCACAATGCCAGGATAGTTTCCTAAATATTATGTATTTTAACTTCATAAGAATTTTTATATTAGACTAGTCAACTTTCATATAATCCATATGATTATCCATAAACTTTGATATTAAAGACTGCTTTACAACATTAAATTGAATGCATAAAATTCTTAGCATTTCTTAACTCACAGCTTGATTATTGAAAATGCTGAATAATATATAATAAATTATGACCTATTCAAATTTTTTAATTTTATGTTGCTTTTATTATGACCTTTAAAATATTATATAATTTGTAATTGATTTAAATTGCAAAATGACACATAAAATTTTACCTCAAAATATACCAGTCAGGACTCTTAATACTGCAAATAAAATATGCATCCTTAACTAGTATAAGCAATACAGGGAATTTAGCAACTTATGTTACTTCTGAGTCTGGAATTATGCTTAGCTTTACATGAGGCTGGATTTAGTGCTCAACATAATAATTAGTCAGGTTCCCTCCTCCTTTCCTTTCTTCCTCCCTCCATTCCTTCTTTTCTTTTCTCCCTCCCTTCTTCCTGCCTTCCTTGCTCCGTTTTATTCACCTTTTAACTGATATTTAAATTATTAATGGTAAGATACACAAATCTTTGTATATAACATGACTAATTTTTTAAAATGTGAATATGGTAACAATACAGGCCAAGATACAATTTTTTTTCTGCACTTCCAGAAGTTTCCCTTATGTAACATCCTAGTCAATTTTCAAGAATAATAGGTCATCTTTATTTTAATAGGTTAATTTTTTCCTGTTTTTGAACTTAATATAAATGGAATCACACAGTATGCATTCTTTGGTGTTTGGCATTGTTGATTTTACTGAATTTTAGAAAGTCACTTTAAAAATGATCTCATAATTTTATAAATAAATGATATATTCCTACTTTTCATTCTCTTGGATCTTTATAAAACGGATGATTGTTAATAATACTTTCTGATTTTCCTCATACCATCACCCTTATGCTATTTCTACATCGATTATTTTTCTCTCCTTAGTTGCCTACTGTATCACCTAGAATGAAAGTTATTTCAAGGCATTATCTCATTCATATGCTCTCTAAAATTAACATTAACTCATCTTGCACTTCTCAAATATAAATATTTCCAGAGTTCCATTCTCCTCTATGCTAATTCCCAAGTAACATTCAAAATTGTATCAGTAAATCAATGAAAAGCATTCTAACTCATATATTTGTCTAACTTTGATTCCTCACTCACAGCTACAAATAAAACTTTCATATGCATGCCCCATATTACCACTCATATATCCTGATCACTACTCAAATGATATGCACTAGAATTAGTAGCTTCTCTCTCAAAACCATCTTTGTCTGATTTCCTTTTGATTTTCTAGATAGTGGTATGAGACTTTCCCCAACAATAAAAGATTAGACGTGGGAGACTACACTTTCCCAACTCTCAGAGATTCAAATAGTTGCCAAATCAAACAACAACCTTCATTTTAAAACATTTCACACATTTTCTCTCCATTCACTTCTACCATCACCTCAATTTACTCCTTGTGGCATTTTACCCAGCCTATTTGCAGTAGTCTCCTAATTGATTCAATTTCTGTTACTTCAATTCTAATACTTCACTCTTGGGCACAAACTAATGGAAATATATTAGAGTGTCTATACTATCACTTGGAAGTTCTCAAAGTATTAAATTAAAACAGAATGAAAAACAACAGCCTAAGCTGCATTCAAGCTTCTTTATTACTGAGTTCATCAATAGACATCACATCTTTGTATCATTCCTTCACTTATTTGCATTTTTATGTCTATTATCTTTCATTAAGATGCAGTAAACTTTAGAGGTACAGAATTTTGTCTATTTTTTCTTTGTGAAATTCCCAGTCCCTAGAAGAATTTCTATCACTTGGAAAGTACTCATTAAATATTGGTGAAAGAATGATTTGCTTGTTCTGTAGTCAAATGGGAATACTTATTCTCTCAAACTAATGAATGCCTTCATTTTCATATCATGTGCAAGTTATACCCCTAGTATAATGACCTTTCTATCTACCTTCACATCATAAAGACACATAATTAAAGATATATCTCAACTGCAGCAATTCTTTAAAGCTCTTCTTAATCACTCCTATTCAATGTTACTTTTTTCTCCTTTAAATTTCATAGCACTTCACATCATTTTTATAGTGCTTATATTAGTCCCTTAAGATTCACTTTAAAATTACTTATCATATTCTCCTTAAAAGAAACTATATTCTTTGTGCTTTAAATATCTTTGAAACTTTAACATTTAATAGAATAACATGTTGATGTTAAACATTCAATGCATACTTATTTAATTGAATTGAGTATTATTTTCTGTTCAATATAAACATGGCAGAATAAGCCAATGTTTCTCATGCATGAAAATGTCAAAAGATATTGTGCTTATTTTTCTTCCAACAAATTAATTTGTGTCTTATAATAAACAATTTAGTTCTTATCCCTGGGAACTAAGGAAATACTAATCTTATGAACAGTTACCAGTGTAAATAACCTCTGTGACTTCTTGTTTAACACTGCATTAATTATTTTTAGATGGAATTAATTAAGGAAGGATTGCCCTATTCAGAAAAAAAAATGTAATTCATGCTCTAGAAATATAAATGAAGTAGGGTTCATACTGCTAGCTAGTCTGAATTTCAGTTTGGATACTTAGTATGTTAATTTATACAAATGTATTCCAAATTACTGTGTCAAATATCCAGCTGGTTTTGAGAAAGTTTGGGGAATGTGTTCTTTGTTGAATTTATAAAAGGAATATATAAGGGCATAAAAATACAACCACAGTGAAGAAATAAGTTTTGCCATATAGATCAAAAAGTGGGGCAGCATTCATTGATTCTTAAAAACAGCTGGAAATCTACAGTCTTTCCAGGATGCTTAAAGATAAGAGAAATGTTAATTTGGTCCTCAAACTAAAGCACAGGTCAGTGTGAGAAGCAAAGACTTTAAAATAAAACTGATATATGTTTCACATGATAACCTGTGAATAAGTAGTGCCTAACTTCTAGTATGATTCAAGGATTCATCATTAGCTATCCAAAATTAAGCACACAGGATAGAATTGGATTGTTGGTGATAAACTTGATGCATAGTGAATTGTATACAGATGTTGATTTATAATGATGCATAACTAAACCTATATAATGTTGCAATGTTCCTTCAATAAAATTAAAAAATAAAATTAAGCACAAAATTAATGTTAGTTTTAAAAAAATCTGATGAGTGAACAAGAAATAAACAGTATAATGCATTGGTGGTCAACATTTGAAGAGTATAAGGGTTTCTTTCATATCCAAGCAACAGTGGATCCCCAATCTTCATATCGTCTTTTTATTCTTTATTTAAAATACAATTTGTGATGAAAAGATACTATGATTATCAAACTACTAAAATTGCCTTTTATTTGTTATAATACTTAAAGTTGGAAAAGCAATAATATATATCGTTAATAAGATTTTATTTTTCCTGCCAGTTGATATTTGCCCTAATAATAGGATCATCTCAATACATTCAGCAATTCAATAAATTTACAGGTTCCTTCGGAAGAAGGTACAATATTAATTTAACTATTCCTATTAGTTCTCTCACTGATCTCTTTCCAAAGAAACCTAAGATAATAATTTATTGTAAGTTTTGGGTAGCAGTAGTAAATGCTGTATTACCAACACCGCTAACGACAGTCAACTTTATGTAATAGTTAATGTGCAAACATGTTGACAATATTGGTAATGTTAATGTTTTCAATAAAGTCTCCAAAAATCACTCCAAACACACAATTAAAACAACAATGTAATTTTCCATTAAAGGGAAACGTTTACATTTCACAAGCAATGGACTTCCAGTACGGTATCCTGAATATATTAAATGCACTGATAATTTAAGCTTGTTTTTTTAAAAAAATTCCACATGTAGTTCTTTAAGCCAGTTGCAGATGAATTTGGCTGGATGCCCATAAGTGTGAGAAAAAAGAAAATCACAGTTTAAAATATTTCCTTTATAATGACATTTTGTCGGCTGATTAATCTTTTCTGTTACACGGCTAAATAACACCATATGTTAGCAATGAGTTTATTGCTATAACATACAAGAGAGCTCTACCTCATGATAAATGATTTGGATATTTTCTAGCTGAAAGTGAAAGAGGGAAAAAATATTGTTGAAATCTTGTTTCCAAAATCATTTAGGTGGTTTGATTATATGATATATATCATAGAAATGAGTGTGTCTTCAGCAATCAGAGCAATACTTTACAAGGTAGCCCTTCTAAGGTAAACCCATAGAGGAAAATACAACTTTCCTTTAAATCTATGTGGATTGTGTTTTGGCAAAAAAAGACATTTTTTTCAATACTAGCTGATTGAAGTTTAATTAAACGTTTATGATGTTTGAACAATGACAAACAAATCCAAAATATATTTGTTTTTGATTATGTATTAAAGGCAAATGAAGCTCAAGAATTAATTTCACTCTTTTATTCTCCAGATACTTGTGTTTAAAAAACAAACAAGCAGTAATAACAATATTAGAACAAAGGAAAAAAATGATAAGTAGATTGGAAATTATTTTTCTAGTATGTTATTTTAAATGATTCAGTGAAGTCATTCAAAGTCATTTATTGGTGTCTATCTGTGTGCCTACTGTTTTATAGGCTCTTAGGATACAATATGTTATACACAGAGAAGAACCTCTTCTTATCGAACTTATATTTTTTCCACCTGGGGAAGATAACCTATAATGAATGAATAAATAAAATATTCTATCTATATATTATCTGGTATGTATTACTCCACTAACTACTAATGATTTCACAATCGATTAGTGCCATGAGGAATGCTAATGAAACTGAAATTTACAAAAAAAAGAAAAAAGGATAAAAAATGTAAAATAGATGTTAAGTAGTGCAGAAAATTCCTTCTTTCACTCCACCTAAAAGTTATGTAAAACCCGAGAACTTACCTTTTTTAAATGCTAAGTTGAAGCAACATGCTGTTCTGAGTATATTTTTATTATTTATATAAGCACATAATTTATACCATCTGTAAAGGGAATAGCTGTATCAATTAATTATTTCATCTTTTTGGTCATTATTTCATTTATAAATTCAGTGACCATGTATTTAGTAAATTCAATGTGATGAGAGATAAATATTTAATCTCTGGAGGCTGGAAACATGGTTTGTTTTTATTAGCTGGTGCTCTTGGGTTCTTTAGCTTCATAACAATAGCACATACCTTATAGAATTTTGAGGATTAAATAAGACAATACATGGTATGACAGAGACATCCTAAAGCAGCCACCAATAAATCATACCTTTTCAAATCCCCTTCTCTTAAGTAGAGATGGAACTTCTAATATATTTTAAGCAGGAAAATAGGACAAGGATGAGGGAATGTCAGTCTCATGAGTACATTTCAGTATATACACTTCTTACACTGTAGATAATCATCTCAAGAAGAAGACAGTAATGCTGTGACTCACACCTGCAGTGACAGAGTAGGGACCTCTAGGAGGCCTCTAGGAAATGAGGTCAGTTTCCAGCCAATAGTCATTAGTAAGGTGGCGTCATACATCTTACCACTACAAGGAAATGTATACTAGAAACAAGCTTAATGAGTTTGGAAACAGATTCTTACCTGCTTAAATCTTCAGATAAAAAGGACTGTGACTGTACCCTTGTGAGACCCTCACTAAAGGATCCTAGTTAAGCTGTGGTCAGATGTCTGATCTACAGAAATGGAGAAAATAAATGTGTGTATACAAGCCACTAAATTTGTGCATAATATTATACAATGAAAGAAAACTGATTTTGTATGGAAAGGACTAAGAATACAAACTAAAATGAAGGTAGCTGTTTGTATGATATATAGGAAAATCCATGAATTGGGCTAGTCACTTTTAAAAAAGGGAGACAAAATATGGTCCCCATGTTCTTGAAGTCTACTTTTAGAGAAAGACAGATTGACAATATGAGCAGCTGCTGCTTTTATGGAGGGAAGCTGGGGCTCGTCTAAAAGTATCTAGAAATGGAACAGAAAGCAGATTTCAGTCATCAAAGAAGGCTTTCCAGAAATGTTGGTGCCTATACTAAATTTTAAATAATGATCCTTTCTTTCTATAGCACACTTAATAAGTTATTTTTAATGTATTTTCTTTACTAGAATTAAAATCCCCTGGTGGTAGGGCTTTTATCTGAAATCCTAATGTCTAGATTTCTTCGCACAAAATAATTGCTTAATACATAGTTGATGGGTGCATGTATAATGAATTCCAAGTCAATCAAAAGCAATCCAAATCCAAATTGGAAGGAAGAAGTAAAATTATCATTATTTGCAGATGATATGATTATATATGTGTATATATATATAATATATTTGTATAACTAAAAACTCTGACAAAAAACTACTAGAACTAACAAATACAGCAAAATGACAGGCTACAAAATAAATACACAAATATCCATATCATAGTAAGCAATACTTAAGAAGAAAATGAAATCAAGAAAACAACACGTTTTAAAATAGAAGTAAAAAGAATCAAATATCTTGGAAATACTTAACAAAGGAGGTGAAAAACTTGTATAATGAAAACTACAAGCCCTTCTAAAAAGAAATAGAGGAGGATACAAAGAGATGGAAAGATATTCCCTGCTCAGGGCTGGGAAGCATCAACATTGTTAAAATGGTCATTTTACCTAAAGCAATATACTGATGAAATACAATCCCCATTAAAGTCCCACAGGCTCATTTCAAGGAAATAGAACAAAAAATCTTTAAATTTGTGGGGAACAACAAAAGACCTGGAATAGCCAAACCAATTATGAGAAAAAAAGAACTAATCTGGAGGGATTATATTCCCAGACATTGAGATATAGTAAAAAATGCCAGTGATCAAAATAGTACAGTTCTAGAATAATAACAGAGGTACACAGGTCAATGGACTAGAACTAAATCAATAGAAACTGACCCAGTCACATACAGTCAGTTAATCTACTACAAAGGAGTCAAAATCATATTATGCAGAAAGGAAAATTTCTTCAATAAATGGTGTTGGGATAACTGGGCAGCATATGCAGAAGAATGAAGCCAGATCACACTCTAACACCATTCACAAAATTAACTTAAAGTGGACTAAGTCTTAGACAAAAGGTCAGAAACCAAAAAATTCTTAGAAGACAACATAGGAAAGACAATCCATGATATGAGCCTTAAAAGGGTCTTTGGGAATTCAACTCCAGCAGCAAGGGAAACAAAAACAAAAATAAACAATTGGGACAACATTAAACTAAAAAGCTTCTTCACAGCAAAAGAAAACATCAACTAAACAAAAAGACAACCTACTAACTGAGGGAATATATTTGCATTCTACATTTATTACAAGGGTTTAATATTCAAAATATACAACAAACTCATAAAATTCAATAACAGAAAAACAGGCAATCCAATCAAAACTGGGACAAAGAATTGGAGAGACATTTTTCTGAAGAGGATATACATATGGCCAATAGGCACATGAAATGATGTTCCTACTCTCTGGTGATCAGGTAAAGGCAAATCAAAATAATAATGAGATTTCACTTTATACCTGAGAGACTGGTTATTATCCAAAGTCTGGAAACAACAAATGCTAGCAATGATGTGGAAAAGGGAGCACTTTTTACACTGTTGGTGGGTCTGTAAAATGGAGATTCCTCAAAAAGTTGAATATGGAAAACACATATGATCCCACCATGCCTCTTCTGGGTATTTATCCAAAAGATGCAAAGACACTAATTCATAGATTTATGCATCCCCATGTTTATTGCAGTCTTATTCAAAATAGCTAAGAACTGGTAACTACCTAAGTGTCCAACATTACATGAATAGATAAAGATGTGGTACATACATACAATGGAATACTCCACAGCCCTTCGAAGAGATCAAATCCTACCATGGAGAGATTAGACGGGATTATGTTAAATGAAATAAATCAAATCAGATGATCTCACTCAGAGGTTGAGTGTGAACAGACAAAGGTAAGGAGCAGATGAAATAAAACCAACCATTGGACACTTGCAATAGAACTGAGGTTACCAATAGGGAATGAGACAGGAGGAAGGGAATGTGATAGTAGAGCCCATTGGAAAACTTGGTGATTTGGTGAAGGGCAGGGTGTGTTGACATATATTGAGGAATGGGGAAACAACAGACATGGAGAACCTACCTATGAGTTTATTTTAATTTACATAACAAAGTCAGTGTAATAAAATACTTATTTTTTTTAAAAGTACATTTGAGAAGATTCACATGGAAATCAAGCAAGAAGAATATATTAAGGAGTAATAATCTGCAAAATCTTCCAAATCAAAGAGGCATTCTATAATAGCTATTAAGATTGTTTGGTCTTTAAAATTGTCTACTCAGCAGGACAAAATACTACACTAGAGTTAATAACTGCAAACAAATATATTATGAAGTGTCAATGTATTTCTACTCTTACTCATATTTACCAGATTATGGGAATTTCCCAGAATTCTTATGATCATTGAGAGAACAATACAAAATATTTGTATTCTCCAGAATGATTAAACATCTGAAATATGGGTGGGCTCACATGAACTTTAGGTCAGTTTAGGATTTTTGAAAGATAACTCCAGATATTATATAGTCTTAAACAGAGAAAACAAAAATTGAAAGACCTGGATTTTGTTTTCTTTTAGCTATTGCTTTCTTTACCCTTCTGTCATGATTCATTAAATTAATAGGCCAATACAATGATAATCTATAACCTACACTTTTAATAAAGAAATTTTAAAAGGTTAGAGGTTATAATTTCTTGTATCTGTTTACCAAATAAAGAAATAATTTTATATAACATTGTTTTGTTGAATATAACATTAAATTAAAACAAACAACATACAATATTTAAACTCAGAATATTTTGCTAATTCTATTAAGTAATGTGTGTTATTTAAAATTTTCTCTAGTTCTGAAATTGAGGATATATTTTGACTATATCCTCTATGAGAACACTGAAATCATTCTATATTTACAGATAAGCTGTGTTTCATATGACTTTTTTTCTCAATAATTTTCCCAAATTTCTTACTTCAAATTTTTCTACTCAAAGAGAGGGTTAAAAAAATTACTGCAGACCTACAACCTAAGTAAAACAATCACAAATCTTGAAACACTGAGTCAGATCAGAGAATAGCCTTTATGTAAGTATATTTTGGATGAAAAGTATGTCTTTCGTACGAGGCAAATGGAGCTTTTTCTATGAGTCACAGTGAATGCCTTTTTTTGTTTTTTAAGGAAAGGTACAGGCAGGAATGAAGGTGAGTAGGCAGATAGGTAGGAGAGAAGGAAGAAGCATTTCATATATTTAATTTATTTTTTCATCTTGGTTGTTTCCCTGGGTCCCTTGGTCTTGAGCAGGCTGGTGGCGGGAACCTATGTGGTCTATGCCTTATGTGTTAAACTGGGTCACCAGGGAGCACCTGAAAGTTCCTATTTGTAAAGACTGAAATAATTACTAGTCATGTTTTAATTGTATTCACTGTATGTTTAATCAATGATGCATAAAGCATGAGTATTATTTTATTATTAAATTTTGTAAGTAGCATAGTGTGAGTACAAATTAAAAATTAATTATCTTTAGAAATACTTAATAAAGGCTACATTATAGTTAAACCTAATTAACTTTTGACATGAGAGCAAGATAATTTACAGTAAATATATATTTCCAAACATAAAGAATTTTATTTTTGCCATTACTACTATAGCTGTTATTTTAACTTATAGAATAAAGTTTTAATTTCTTCCATCTCGGGACCTTGACTAATCATTTTTTGTACACACTAAGAAAGGATTAGCTGTGAAGCCCTGTCTCTGCCATTCATTTTTATCTCCACTCTTTAGGCCTTTAAATGGAAGGGGCAAGAATCTAAGCAACATTAAGACATTAATGTCTGAAACATAGAAACTATTCCTAGTGCTCTTCATCTACCTATTTGTGGGGAAGGAAACCCTGATTTGAAATATTTGCTGATTTCTATTTAACCATCAGCTTTTGTGATCCAAGAGGAACCAGCAGAAGCAGATACACTACACAGGATTTAATCAAATTATATGTTAACAGGGTTTGAAATATACAAATACAGATAGCCCCTGACTTATGATGGTTCCACTTAAATATTTTTGACTATATGACTTCATAAATGCAATACACCTTCAGTAGAATCTGTGCTATGAATTTTAAATTTTGATCTTTTCGCTGTCTAGCGGTATGTGTTATGTTATTTCTCATGAGACAGCTATAGCAGTGAGCCGTGATCATAAGGTTAAACAAACAAAACTCTATAATAGAAGATTGTGCTTCCAGCATTTTTTAACTTAAAATATTTTCAACTTACAATGGGTTTATTGGGAAGTAACCACAGCATAAATCAAGGAAAATCTGTTGCAAAATGGCAAGACAACAGCAGGGCTTGAAGAAAAAGGAATTTCATAAGCTCAGTGAGGAAGTCATTTATCATGTCAACAAACTGCATATTAGAAAAAAAAAGAGAGTCATAAAAGAATCTAGAAAGATGTGACAAGGTTAGATTTGCTAATTAGAAAGGTCTTTTGGACAGATATGTGGAATACAGATCCATAGAGAAGAATTTAGAAACAAAAAGACAATTTAAGTGCCTTTAAACATGGTAGAAGAGTAATTTAAAATTTTTATTAGTGTAATGCAATGGAGAAAATTGTCTAGCATTACAGTTGAACATTGAAGGCATCATAAATTCACTGTCTCCTTGAAGTTAGTTTCTCTTTCCCCTCCTTGTTAGCTATTACTATTTCTGCTTATAAAATATTTTGATAATGGGATACAACTCAGCAGAAATAGATTGATTTAGACACAATGACAGGGAGTTTTAATAATCAGCAAAGACAGAAATGATGGGGTGGGAAATACGATTTGAAAAACCTCAGTTAGGGGTAGGGAGGCGGTGTCAGAGAAGTCTATAGGGAATCTGATATACAGACAGGTGTTTGCAGTGTTATCCCAGGGAGAAATGAATATTTAGATGCTGGGCTAGGTCTAAGGTTAAATTACAGACCAGACCCCAGAAGTCCTACTGAGAACTAATCATCAGCCTCTTCCAAAGGAAACTGGGTCAGCATTCCAATGAAAGGAGTCAGTTTCCAGAGGTGCCATTCAGAGGCAGAAATGCTTAAAAGAAACTAAGAAAACCAGACCAAAAGGTAAGACAAACAATGCAACTTGATACACCTATGTTCAGTACTTGAACTCAAGGTTAATAAAATCCCACTGACCAGGACAGGTCTTCTCTTAACATCTGAGTTAAGTCTGAGGCTGCGTATTTCGAGATTGTCCAAGTGATAGCAGATTCAGATTTTTATTAGATCAAAGACAAACTGATTAATAGAGCACTATCCTTGAAAAAAGGAAGATTTTCAGTTTAACAGTATACCTATTCCTTATCAAAACTTACTCTAGAATTAATTTACTTTCAAGGGATTCACAGATGTAGATCTGTAGGTTATACTAAAAGAATAAATGAGATCTATAGATTACACTAAAAGAAAAAAAAATGCTGTTTGCTTGTGTTTTGAAAGAACTAGTTACCAGAAAATTAGTCCACCTAAATAGAGAAGCATCATTGATTAGAGATTTTTAGGTACTACATCTTTTTCACAGTGTCAAAGAGTCTTTTAAAAAGAAATATGCTTTACCATGATATATATTTTAAATTATTAAGAAATCTTATATTTGTGAGCAACAGTGAATACATCAACACTAGATAGTATATGATGAGGAAGAATTTTAAAATTATTTCAAATCTCTGTTGCATAGTAAAGTGTCAGTCAATTGTTATAATGATCTGCATGTGAATGGATTCTAGAGTAGCTTTAGGGTAGTACTAAAATTAAAATCTAATCATAGATGATATTTTCTGATTAATATAAATGAGATTTAAAAATAAAATTCATATACACTCTATAAAATGTAGTAGAAACCCTAAAAAAAGATGGTTGACTCTTCATGCCTTTTTATTTAACATTTCTGACTTTGACAACTTATAGCAATATAATTATAATTATAATACTGATAAATAATTGGTGAAGGATCTTATGTTCTTTATAGAGGTGTGTCATATAATTCTATATGGAGAAAACAGCCAAGGTGTGCTCTGGTGAAGTAATGGTGAGATTTGTCACCTACAACTGAGCATAGTACTCATACATCTCACGTGTCAGGTCCAGGGGAACAACCAAGATGTACAGCTAAAATAAAAAATAAAATGACTCTCCCTCCTCTCTTCCAGCCTGGCTGTCTACTTACCTTTATCCCTGCCTATACCTTTCCTTATAAAAAAAAAAAAAAAAAAGGAAACAGCTAAGTGATATACAATGCCATATTACGGACATTTTTTAGGATTTACTATCCTATATATAATGTCCTAGCACTTGCATTTAAATAAAAAAAAAATCTAATTCCTGAGACTGTGAACTTCATATTACTAAAAACAAATATTTCTTTTTAAAAATCAATAAAACGTTAAAGGACACTCTATAGTATATGAGCCATCAGACTTGAATGAGAAAAGTGTTTGATATGACTTTTGCACAGTGTAGGAAAAGAAAATTAGATCTCAGCACCAGTTACAGAGTTATGGATTTTTACCTTTTATACTAATAGCATAAAATTTATTCATGATTTAACATCTACAGTCTTTGATTAATTACAGGACACTGTGTGTCTTTAGTAAGAAAAGATATTACAGACAGTATTTACGTTAAGCACTCAAAATACGTCTCAAAAATGGAACATTTCCTAGGATCTTTAGCAATATAAACATATTTTATACATTTTTTTTATTTACTGTTAAATTTCAACACTCTGGTCCTTCCAGTTTTCCCCTTTCCCACTTAAGCAGGCATTAGCTTTATCCACAATACCTTTGGAGACAGGGTGAAGCATAAGTTGCTAGAAAATCTTTTTAAGTTTTAGTGCTATTAATTTATAAAAGTTCAAAATAAAAGAAATTTTTTTAAAAGTCAAACAACAAAAATAAATAGAGAAAATATGCAGGGTTAAAATGTGAAGGAAAAGTGAACATTAATCAAAGACTGACATGTAAAAACATGGGAAGTGCATTTCCAACTATAAAGAGATACTCACATATTGTTTTTCTCACCCTACTATATATATTGATATCTTTCATGTAAATATGAGTTTATTCTCTAACATATACATATGCTAATGGTAATACACATTAAAAATTTAAATACTGACTATAATGTATAATTTAAAATATAGACGATAAACTCCCTAGGAAGATATGATTATATTCCCAGTATTTTTCATAGTCTTTGGTCCACAATATGTATACAGCAGTATCACTAAATGAACAAATGGTTTTCCTTGTTTTTAATCAATAGTAAATATAATTTTAAATGATAAAGATATTCTTTTAGAGTTTGTCCAGCAATGTGATAGAGTTTGGCTTCATTGCACATTAACTAATATCCCTTTTCAGGGTCGATTCTAGACTTCTAGAATGCAGCTGGCTCTCTATGTAATAAAAGGATTTAAGTTTTAAATATCTAGTGAAGCTAATCTTAAGATTCTTTTATTCATTTAATAATAACCATTTCTGTGTATAGGTTGTAGTAACCTATTATGGTCTAAAAGTCTGAAATGACTAAAAGATAAAAAGAAAGCTAATATTTTGGACATTATGTAAATTTTAGAATTAAAGATATAAAAGAAAGATTGTGTGACTCATGCAAGGAAATTATAATTAGCGACAGGATGTGTTCTCTTTTTCCTCTATAGGGAATCATTTTCACTGCCCATTTAAAAAACTGTTATATTATTTAATATTTGATTCAAAAGCATGTAAGTGAATATAAGTTGTCTCAATAAACGAACTTCTTAAGAATCCACTAACCTACTAAAAATGAGAAATTACAAACCTTGTTTGAGTCAACAATTTGCTCTCCTAGATATTGCCCCTTGCCTCATTCAAGAGGTAATTGCTATCTTGAATTTTGTGTTTATTCTTTCCTTACTATTTAATGCAGTTTTTAGCACATATAAAGACATTCCTCAACAATGTTGATTGGTTTTAGACACCCAAGATGATGGACTAACAAGATCTTGAGGTCACTTCCTTTCCACAGACACAACAAAATCACATCTAGATAGAAATTATAACTTCTAAAAAGAAATGATTAAAAAAAATGGAGGCCATAAGGAAACAAGTCAAAAAATACCTGCCTTGGCAATGACTAGAGCTGGATATAATAGTTTGCTGAAGAAACTGAGGCACAGGGAGACATAAAGAGCCTTCCTCAAGTACATTCCAAATAGGAACTCAGGATGTCTCCAGGAGTGTGGGTCCTATGAGAGCTGGCCTCCCACTAGGGAGAGCAGGCCCCGAGATGAAGCTGGAGCCAGCTGAGTAGGCCCTGAAGTCAGGTGAGCAGGCTCTGAAGAGAAGCCAGAAGCTAGGAGAGCAGGCTCTGAAGCCAGGAGAGCAGACCCTGAAGTTGGCAGAGCAGGTCACAAAGCAGAGTGAGCGGGACTTGAATTCAGGTGAGAGGTTCAAAAGCTGGCAGAGCAGGCTCAATAGCAGTCATAGCTGGGAGAGTAGGAACTGAAGCCAGGAGAGCAGGCTCCAAAGTGAAGCCAGAACTTTGGAGAGCTGACCCCAACCAATCTGAGTTTGCTTCCACCTGCCCCAGAAACTGACACAGAAAGAGACTGCTGCCTATGAACCCATACCAGACATCAATCAGTCAGCTCTGTGATCTTGGTTCTTCCAGCCAAAACTGATATTGAGTCTTTGATATCTGAGGGAAATAAGTCTGGGGCAGTGGCTACAACTCACATGAATGAAGAAAATAGCCATTCCTATGTCATGTTCAACATCATAAGCACACATACACTTTATGACCTAACAGTCTGGGAGTGAGGGTTGAATGGAACCTTTGGTAACAGTAAAATAGTTCAAAAAAAAAAAAAAAAGGGATAAAGACAAATACCAGTCTAATTCGTTCACATGTGGGATATAAAAAGGAACGCAAAGGAACAGACTAAACAAAAAGCAATCCTTGAGCATTAACATTAGAACTGATGTTACCATTGAGGAACAGGGTAGGGATTGAGACAAGTGGTGGTCGGGTCCAATGGACAATGGTGAAGAACTTTTGGCAAGTTGGTGGTGGGTGGAGTGTGTTAACATATATTTGAGAAATGGTAAACCTGTACATATGAGTTTATATTATTTTGTAAATCAACGTTACCTCAATAAATATTAAATTAAAAAATAATATATTGGTTGGCTTTGCTTATTCTGAGTTATTCAAAAATAATCTTTATATTCATAGGACTGGCTTGTGTTCAATTAAAATTGAATTTAAAGTGATCCTTACTGCAGTTTGCTGAAGTTCACACATTTCACTATTGAATTCCATCCTTTATTTTTATGTATGTTTTGGGGGAACCACTAATTTTCTATTCCGTCAAGAATTTTAAATGCCTCTCAGTGATTTCTATTAAGATCAATACTTACATGAATATTTATATACATGTCTCGTGGAACATATGAGCAAGAGTAAATGCTTGTGCTATATACTTAGAAGTAGAATTGTGAAGTACAGCTTCATATGATAATGTCATCAACTGGGTGTTTCCCCTTCATTCTTCCACTTGAATTTATCATATTTTAAGTTAAAGAAGTTAAAGAAAATCAAATATTGCACGACCTCATTTATATACAGAATCCAGAAGAGTAAGAATCATTGAAGCAGAGAACGTGTAAAATAAGAGGAAAGAGAAGGGAGAAAAATCAGAGTGTGGCTTTATTTAATCAGAAAGAAATGAAAAAAACATCAAGAAAAGTACTATCAAAAGTATACTAAGAGATGTGATTATTTAAGAGGGTATTGTCACTACTGCAAGGAAAAGGTGTATTCCAAGAGAAAATATATTGATTAATGGTAGTAAATTCTGAAAGGAAGCTTAAGATAGGCAATTTTTAAATGAAATGTTTAAGGTTGGCATTGGCTTTAAATGAACAGTTTTATCAATAAGTCATTCCTGTGCTTCTATTCTATAATGGGCTATATATTATATTCTAGACATAGATGTAAATAAAATGATCTCTGTTCTAGGAATCTCTTAACCAGGAAAAGGAAAGCGTATGTATTTAAAATGTATATATAGGAGCTTGAAAATTTGTATTAATTTGGAGAGTATTAATAAATATTGCACAAAGGAGGTGACATTAACTGGTTTTTATAGGTTACTAGGCAGAAAAAAAATATGCTCAGAGGTTAGATTTGGAAGTTACATCGTAAGAGGATCGATACTGGGGTAGTCTGAGTGTATGGTAGAAATGGGAGAAAGGAAATCACCAAAGATTAGATTGGAAAAGTTGGCAGTGATCAGTTGTTAACAGCCTTACATTAATTTTTCACGAAAAGGAAGTTAATGTTCTCTAACAAGAGTAAGAAAGTGAAGACCTTTAGGATAAAATTTGGAATAACCGAATGTATATTTTAGAATGACAGCTCAACGGAAGTCTGAATACTGAATGGGGGAGGGTGGATCATACAGACAGGCTATGAAATAGAGGATACTGCAGTAATTGAATTAGAAAGTAATGAAGGTCAAGGAGAAGAGAAATCTAAAGAAATTGAAATGACTGCAGGAATTGGAAACTAGCAAGGGGAAGAGGTGCAGAAGCAATTTCAGAAACAGAATGGACAGGATATAGTCCCTGATTAATGTTATGTGAAATACAAGGGTGTTAATGAATATGCTAAATACTTAACATTTGAATAGATTCCATATGAACAATTCACACCAAACTAAAAGTATTTATTGTAAATTTTTTTGAGTAATTGACTTTTATAGAAAGTATCCTGATTCTTCTTTTATTATTTAAATTAATGTTATTAAAGGAAAATCACATATCATTATATAGGTTTAAGTTATGTGTCATAATAAATCATAACTGCATATAATATATTAAATTTACCTCCATTTCAGTTCTTCCTTCCCTATATAATTGAACTGCTTTACCCAGTTTGTCCTTCTAAAACCACTGATTTGGTTTAATTGACAAAAAGCATTTTTGATTGATTTAGTTTGTTTGCTTGGTTTCTCTATACCACATATGAGTGATACCATATGATGTCTTTATCATTCTCCTGGATTATCTCACTAAGCATAAAGGTCCATTAACGTTTCAAATGGCAACATTTCCTGTTTTTGATAGCTAGTATTCCATTATGTATATAATATATGCATCCAATTTATCTACTCATCTGCTGATGAGTACTTAGGTTGCTTCCAGCTCTTTACTATAGTAAACAATTATGCAATGAACATATGTTTTTGGGAATTAAGTGTTTTAGCATGTTTAGGGTAAATACCCATCAGAGGAATAACTGCATCATGTGGGATTTCAACTATCAATATTTTGGGCAATCTTCACACACCTTGCCATAATGGTTGCACCATTTTTCACACCCACTAAAAGTGTATGATTTAGTTTGCTTTGTCCAGCTTTCTGGCCAACATTTGTTTGGATAACAGCCATTTTCACAG
This sequence comes from Solenodon paradoxus, assembly GCA_004363575.1. NCBI lineage: Eukaryota > Metazoa > Chordata > Mammalia > Eulipotyphla > Solenodontidae > Solenodon > Solenodon paradoxus. The sequence continues at coordinate 716,139 of RJWH01000307.1, forward strand.
GTGTGAGTTGATATCTCATTGGTGTTTTGATTTTCATTTCCCTTATGATAGAGGCAGGATATCTTTGCCCGTACCTGTTGGTCATTTGTATGCCTTCTTTGGAGAAGTGCCCAGTAAGATCATCTGTCCATTCATTAACTGGATTCCTTGTTTTCTGTTGTTGAGTTTATGGGTCCTTTATATAATTTTGATATTAACTCTTTGTCAGCTGTATGATGTGCAAATGTTTTCTCTAATTCAGTAGTGTGTCTTTTGATTTTGGTGAGAGTTTCTTTCACTGTGCAAAACCCCATTTTAATTTGATATAATCTCATTTGTTTATTTTGGGTTTTATTTTTCTTGCCACTAGAGTCCAGTTCCCACAGACATCTCTTACATAAATGTCAAGTAGTGTTTTGCCCATGTTTTTCTATATAGTTATGGCTTTGGGCCTCACATATAAATCTTCAATATATTCTGAATTATTTTTATTTATGGTGTTAGATAGTGATATAGTTTCAACTTTTACATGCGATGCCCAATTTTTCCAACACTATTTATTGAAGGTTGTCCTTATCTCATTGTATGTCCTTGGCTCCTTTGTCATAGTTAATTGTCCATATATGTGTGAATTTATTTCTGGCATCTCAATTCTAATCCATTGTTCTGTATGTCTGTTTTCATTCCAATCTCATTCTGACTTCATTACTATCACTGTTTAATAGAGTTTAAAATCAGGAAGTGTGACACCTCTGTTTTTGTTCTTTTTTTTCTCAGGATTATTTCTGCTATTTGGGGTCTCCTGTAGTTCCAAAGAAATTTCATGATTTTTGTTCTATTTCTTAATAATACTTTTGAGATTCTGATGAGGATTACATTAAATCTGTATATTTCTTCAGGTAACATGGCCATTTTAACTATCCTAATTCTTCCAGACCTTTGAGTCATATATTAATCTTATAGCTTTTAATTTTTACAAAGTGAAAAGTGATAATTACCTCTGATTGAGTTTCCTTCAGTTTTTTTCAAGAAGTTTAGACCCTCTCTCTTTAAACATTATTCTTTGATATTGTATCACTTCCCTATTTCATTGAGAACATGTAAGCAATTAGAATATATTTTCCACAAATGCCTAGCTTTGCATTCACTTACCTATGAGCATTGATATCCACATACTTTGCTTTCCCTCTTAGTACAGTTAATGAACTCTCTTTATGGCCAAGATCTGCCATATAATCCATAGAGTAGTTCTCATTCCTCTTATCCAAAAATCATGACTCTTTTTAGTTCAAGATATTTTTCTTATTATTTTTATATTTGCCACCCAAGCATCCAGCAGGAACACAAAAACTACATTTTTTTTCATCCCCATGAAAAATTTCTGCTCCTAAAGTCCCAGTGTGTCTAGTATGTCATTATTCTAGAAGTATATCCCAAAGGTGAGAATTTTCATATTTAAAATATTTCCTACAAAATGGCTTGTGAAAGCTTCTTGCTATTTACTATTTCACAAGACATACATTTACACATAACATTAACAATCTTATCCATTGAATAGTTAAATTTTTAGATTATACTTTTCGCTTTTGCATGTGGAATTATCACAACCAGATTCTTATGTATAAATCATCTTGTGTTTCCTAGTGTTGAAATAGCTGAATCAAGTTATGCACATTTTTATGAATTTTGATATATTTTATTGAATCAGTGTACAGAAAGCTATGGTAAATGTCATTAATCATGTACAATAAGGTCTGATCTCATTTTTGAGAACAAGTACTTTTCATATTTTTGCTAATGATAGGTAAAATATTTGATAACTATGACAATGTTTTTTATTTCATTTCTGTTACTTATATTTAGCCACATAAAAATCATATTTTCAACATTTTCTTAATTGTAAATGCTTCATATATAAAAATGGTATTGATTACATATATACATAAATACAGCTTTCTTGATATTTATTTACCTTTTTAGTTTTATAGAGGTTTAAAACATGGACATTAATGGTGAAATCTAACGTCCTTTCATAGGCAATGTGAGCTCTCTATTCATGTACATTTGAGTTTGAATTCCTGTGGTTCAATTAACCATTACAATGGGAATTAGTTTCTGTCTCACAAGGTTGTTGTGGGAGTTAAATATAATTAATCATCCATGCCAATTATTAGAAAGTAAGAAGAAGAACAGCTCACGACAGTGCTTAAAACATTCAGGAATTGTGTTAAGTTCTCTATAATGTTATCTTGAACTCTTTACACAACTCTAGGAACTAAGACTAGTCAACTAGTAATTTGCTGAAATGATAATGTAAAGAAATAGGAGAACTAGAGTCTACCTTTCTCATGCTATACTCAATTGCTTCCCTTGCAAAGTGTGTGAATCCTACTTACAAGCAGTGGTTTCTTAGGTAAGTTTCATTAAGTTACCTGATGATAAACTTCTTAGAGTTATACATGCACACTCCTGGGCCCACTCAAATCTCCTGATGCAAAGTGGGAGTTCTGATAAACTAATAGTTTACTAGTAAGAAGCTTCTTATTATCAGTTAACTTTGGAAAATAATATTAGGCTAAATCCTTGTGGTCTTTGCTCTTCACAATGTCACTTGCTTTGTTATTGCTGTGACATTTAATGGGATTGTTAGACACATACTCACTAATAATATGCCAGGCCAATATTTATTCTATATTCCATTGATTATAAGTCACTCCTTTAATCAATCTCTCTATAATAATTACATTTTCTAAGTGTGGGTGGAAAAAAAATATTTTCTTTTGCAAATGAAATTTTGATTCTAGTTTTCATGGTGTTGGTACCATTGCAAAGGGGCATTTAGGAGATTTAGAATAAAATAAAAATCCTGATGATTATTTTTATCTCTATTAAGTCTTTCCAATAAATTTTCCATTATTTTTAGAATTTTTGAGTAAAATTCTTGTTTCATTTTATTGTTTCTTTTCAATGTCAAAGTTCAAAGCAGTTTAGATGTGAAAATCAGCTTTTGGTATATTCTGTTATTTTTCATGTTATATTTATAGTCAACACTTGGTCTTAATTTTATGTTCATTTCAGGAATTACCTTTGACCTTACTTTAATAATATAGTTTCATTGTGTTTGTTTGCTAAAACTTTAAAAAATATATTTCTAGATATTTTTAGTAGAGATATAAGTTATATATATTTTCTGCTTCATATAATCTGTGGGACTGCTATATTTACAATATTTTAATATTTCAGTGGTGATGATCAAAAATATACAAAAATTGGCATATATTTCAATGTTTTTAATCATAGCATTTATATACTTCCTATTCATGTATTTATGTTTGTGTTCCTTTGTCCTACTAGGAGATGAGAGTTATATTCTCCCATCTTTATTCTGCTTCTATCAAGTTTTCATGAATTATTAAGTTCTCCTCTTGATAACTAGAGTAAAAAACATACCAGAAATTATTAAATTCAATAAAGAATTTGTTAGTTCACTAATCTGAGGCTAGAACCTGGAAAAATTAGATACATAATTTTATATAGAGTATGCTCCATTATAGTCCTGGATGTGGTTTTTCTAATAATGGTCCTTGTGTAGGTGTTTTAATTTGCACCCATGTTACAAGAGTTACAAAAGAGGTGTATGTTTAGGCCTTTGACTCTGAATATTATCTGGAGATTGAGAGGCAAGTACAGAGTAATTAGAAACACTAATGTTATAGGAGCATAACTGAGTACTCACAGAGAAGTCTCTCCTGTAGTTTCTGTTGACGGAGTGAGAGATGCCTGATCATTTAAATCAGTACATTTTTACATAATTTTTTCTTAGATAGGCCAGTTTTGTCATTCACCTGTGTTAGTTTCTTCTGGACCAGGGAGGAGGGTCTCTGGAATGTTTTTACCTACACTCTATATATTCAAGTTTTAAATTACTCAGCACATGTATATTTTATCCTCTCATTTTTTAAATTGGGTTATAAATGTTATAGATATAAAACATTTTTTTCAACTGAATTATTTTTACTTCAGACTATATATTGTCAAAGGCTTATGAAGAGAGTTCTGCTCTAATTGTATATTCAAATAAAATTATTTTCTGAGGTTTTAGTAGAAGTTATAGTCTTTTAAAAAAGTCTGTTTTCATTTAGTTCATTTGTTTGATTTCTCTATATACTATATATGAGTGAAACAAAACAATGTTTATCTTTATTCACTTGACCTATTTCACTGTGAATAATACCCTAGGAAGATCCAGGTTAATGCGAATGACAGGATTTCACTATTTTTTTAAATAGCTGAGTAGTATACCATTGTGTGTATGTGTGTGTGTGTATGTGTGTGTTTGTGTGAGTGCATCACATCACTCATTTGTTGATGGGCAATTAGGTTGATCTCAATTCCTGATTATTTTAAGCACTGCTGCAATAAATATAGGGGTGCTATTATCTTTTCATGCAAATTCATGTTTTGTATTTTTCAAGCAATATCCAAAACTGGTTATTACAAAATTTCCATTTTTAATTTTCTGTAAAATTTCATAATGATTTCCATTATGACTGTACTAAATTTTATTTCCACCAACAGTGTATACGAATTCCCTTTCACCACATCCACTCCAATATTTATTGCTTCACTTTTATGTAACAGCCATTCTCACAGGAATAAGGTGACATCTTATTGTTGTTTTAATTTGCATTTCCCTAATAATAACAGGTGATGACCATCTTTTCATATGCCTGTTGGCCACCTGTATGTCTTCCTTGATCCTTTGGCTCTATTTACAGCGGGTTTACTGATGTTGAGTCACATAGGTTCTTTACTTATTTTTGTCAGGCTACAATGTGAAAATATCTTTTTTCTGATAGGGTATCATTTGTTTTGATCATATATATATGTTTTGTGTTTTTACTGTGAAGAACTTTTAAGTTTGTAATAGACTCATTTATTTATTTCTTATTTTATTTCTCTTGCTGTTGGAATTGAATCTCAAAAGACATTTCTATGGCCAATGTCAAGGAGCATATTGCCTACGTTTTCTTTAATGGTTTTAGATTGTACACTGAGTCTTTAATCCATTTTGATTAAATTTTTAATGATATTACTTAGGGCTCTATTTTCATTATTTTGCATATGACTATCCAGCTTTCCCATCATCATTTACTGAAGAGACTATCTTCTTCATTGTATGCTCTTACTCATTTGTCAAAAATAAGTTCCCTATTTATGTATGGGTTACATATATTGCATCTCAATGTTTCATTGATCTACTTGTCTGTTTTTATTCCATAATCATTTGTTTTTGTTACTATCACTTTATCACAGAGTTTGAAGTTGTGGAGTGTTATTTCACCATTTTTATTCTTTTTTTCTCAGGACTTCTTTCACTCTTCAGGGTCTCTACAATTCCAAATAAATTTCATTATTTATGTTCTATTTGGGGGGAGATGATGCTGACATTTTGATAGGGATTGAATTGACTCTGATATTGGTTTAAGTAATATAGCATTTTAACCTCTTTCAATCCATGAACATGACATATATTTTATTTTTTTTTGTGTTTTTGTCTTTTCCTTTCAATAACGTCTTATAATTTTCAAAGTACAGGTCTTCACTTTAATGGTTAAATTTTTCCAAGTTATTTTATTCTTTTCAACATGACTGTAAATGAAATATTTTTCCAGATTTCTCTTTTTATTGGCGCGTTATTGCATATAAAATATAGCACATTTTATGTTAATTTTTTAGCCTGCTACTATATAAATTTATTATTTATAATAACTTTTTACTAAAGTCTTTGAGATTTACTATGAATATCATGATGTCATGTTCAAGTAGGGATAGTTTTAAACCTTTCCAATTTGAATAACTTTTATATCCTTTCCTTGTCTAATAGCCCTGAATGGATTTTCACACAATATTGAATATTGGTGAAAGTAGACCTCTTTGTCTTTTCTTGATCATGGAGCAAAACTTTAGCTTTTCACCTTGAACTATGATGTCAGCTGTGGGTCTGACTTCATGGTTTGCATTATGTTGAGGTACTTGTTTTCTCTACCCATTTGCTGAGGGTTTTGTCATCAAAGAATATTGTCTTATCTAATTTTTTTCCTGAAGTTATTGAGATGATCAAGTGACTTTACAATAGTTTCTATGTTTCTTTATAAACATGTGTTTCTAAGGCTAAAGATATCATTCCAGCTTAAATATGAAGGTTGAAAATGTAGTTGGATGGTTGTAGGCAATGATGGCTTTAACAAGGTACACAGGTGCCCTTTAGAAATCTTGGCAAGGAAGACAAATGAGATTGGATATTGGGGGAAAAACAACACAATTGACAGTTGCATTAATTACACAATTAACACATAATTACCATGCCAGAGATAATACTCTTTGCCTTCTAAATAGTCTTATATTTCATCTCAGTTTCCTTTTTCTTTCATTTTTTTTTTTAAAGGAAAGGTGCAGGCAGGAATGAAGGCAAGCTGGCAGGATGACAGGAAGGGGGAGGAAGAAAAAGCACCTTCATTTTATCTTCACTTAGTTGTTTACACTGGCTGCCTCCCCCCTGGACTGGGACTCCAACCCATGAGTTTGTGACCTGAGTCCTTCAGAGGTGATTGACTCAACTGTCGCTTTACCAGTGTGCACTCCACCCCTGCAACCCCCGGCAATTTCCTTATAAATTAACCTACTTTTGGACCAATATAAAATATATTCATGTTTAGTTTTGCCTACAGAAAGATAATAGAATTTGTTCTTGGCCTAGAACTAAGTTCTTCTAAGAGTCTAGAATCCGTCTCTCAGGTATATGACGAGTGTTTTCCAATTTAAATTCTAGATTTTACATACACTTGATCATAGGGCTTTTTTTTAAAATATTTAAGCTAAGTCTTCTGACTTTGATTTAATTGTATTTAGGAAAGCAATAATTCACAGCCTCTATTACTGAATAGTTTCGCCAGTAACTATGAACACTATAACTACAACAATTTAGGATACAGCATCTTTTAGGACTTAAAGAAATGACTGTAAGATAAATTGTTTCCTGGTTGTCTTAAATACCAATCTTTTAGTTTTCTAATTCTCTGAGACAGGAGACAGACAATCAAAGAAGCATGCAACAGAAGGATGCTATATATAGGTTTTTTACATTTCTAGTTGATACTCTTGTACAATTTATTTTATCTTTTTCAGTTTAAAATTATTCATGTGGATTGCAGAAGCTGTTACTCAAGTATAAACTTCAATATTTATTATTTAATGATGTATTTCAACAGATCAGAAACACCAAGACAATTGAGTCACAAAGGACAGTTCTAAGTTAACAGGAGGGAGTCTAATGAAAGGTAGCATTATCATGAACAATAAAAGTAATTCACGTAATCAAGACCATAGAGATCTGATTATAACTTACCCTATTTCAGTTGCTGTGTTTGGCACATTGCAATATATAAGAGTGAGTAAAACAGAGTCTGCTGTCAATGTATTAATAAAGGGAAAGGACATATACTAAAAGAAAACTAAATTTAATGGAGAGGTTCTGTAATGTTTTGTGAGACAACTTGTAATATGTTCCCAAATTACCTCTCCACTCTCAAATGTCACATGTCAAATGCTATGTTCCAATAAGATGAAAGACTTGTAGTTCCCTTATTAAGACCTCATTATGGGAAAACAGTTCAATATTCTTTCCACTATCCTCGTATCATCCACAGAAATATTAATAAATAATAATTAAATTTTGAAACTGCCTGCTTGATTGTATAGATACCCCTTGACATTATCAGTTTTTGAAAAGCAGAGTATAAGCCTCCTGTGTTCACTGCTACAGCTCTAGTATCTACTTGACATAGGATCTGATACCAGTAGGTTCTCAAAGATAATAGTACATGAATATTAATGCAAAATATTCATCGACTTCCCCTTTTTTCCTTCCTGTGAAAGATAGTATTGCCTTTGTCTATCAACGACCTCCATGCCTGGCATAAAGAAAAGCTTAATTACTGTTATACAGATAATCTCTGATTTTCAATGGTTGCACTTACCCGGTCAGTAGAAAATGTGTTAAGAAACTCTCTCCTGATACTAAGCAGTAGTAGTGAGTCACAGCTCCCAGTCAGCACTGCCACTTATGATATTTTCTACTGAAAATGGATTTATCCAGACACAACCCACTTGTAAGTCGAGGAAGACCTGTAATTAAAAGAGAATAGAGAAGGGATATAATGATAGAAAGATATAAGGTTGAGAATAACAGAGAAAAGATGGAAAAAGACACGGTTCAGAAAGAGATTTAACAGAGTAATTTAAAAGAATATGTAAGTAGATGAGGAGAGGAAATAAATATTCTAGTTGTTAAAGATGCATTTAAATTCCTTTCATATTCTTTGAAAATATTAACACATTAAAAATTTTAAAGAAATGCTTTTTAGAGGGGATCATATGTATAGTGAAGGAAGAAGTAAAATGGTGGTGAATGTAATGCATTCTGTACAGATTTACTATGAGCACACCTTAAACCTATCTAATGTTATGAGGCAAACTTCTTTCAATAAAATTATTTGAAATTAAAAAAGTGAGCTTTTAGAGTATTTCAGTATTCCAAGAGAGATGTCAATAGAACTTTTAAGAAAGTAAGATATAATCATGAAATATTTGATTAAATGAAGCAGTGATTATTTTGAGCTATGTAATATAGCAGGAAGTGTGTGAAAGTGTTTGAGTAAGATGTAGAATTTGCTTATGTAGAGATGTACAACGACAGCTATTCTAGGTACAGGGGCTACCACTGATTTTGAAGACCTACTGTTCAATCACTTAGATTACAGGTACAAATATATTTACATATCAGTTACAATGATAATTTTTTATTAGGGTTAATCAAGGCCTTATTTTTATTTCTTATCTTCTAATTATATTTATTATAATTAGACAAACAAAATTGCTAAAAGCAGAATTTATTTCAAATAGACTGCAGATTAAAGTCAGACTACCAAACTAAGTGAGAATTAGTAAAGAGTTGGTGCATTTATTTGAAGAGTAGTGCATTAATCAATTAGAAGCTGGTGAGTTCACTAACAGCTTAGGGGAAAAATTTCATTACTCAAAAGAAAACATTTTATGATGGTTTAACTGAACAAATACACTTGACAAAACAAGTATGTTGTATAATTTTTGCAGTTATCATAAACTTCAGGGTTAAATCCTCTGTTTTGGGGAGAATAAGTAAATAATTATAGAACTATTGAATAGCACACTCAAACATAAAAGAAAGAATGATGGATGCAAACATAGCAAAGGTAATTTGAAAATTGAAAAAATAAACACTATCTCAATGGGCTAACCTTTGTAGTCATTTTTTGTCCATATATTTCTGACCACAGAACTGAATGCACATGTTCTATAAACTTATCTCTTTTATCTGACTGAGACAGTCAATAAACAGCCCAGAATTTGAAGACAGAAAATTGATTTGTTCTTCAATATTACTAAGTAAAATAACTGGTTGACTGAAAATTGGAAAGGACAAAAGGAAAGAAAGAAGAGAAAGGAAAAAAGGAGGGAACGAAGAAGAGAGGAAGGGCTGGGTGGATGAAGGGAGGGAACAAGGCAGAAAAGCAGGTATCTCACTACTAGGATCACGGTAATGCTCTGTATAAGATATCATTCATGCTTTTAGTTTCATTTCTAATTAAGACTCAATAAAAAGTTGAAGTCTTTTCTGTGCTAGATGCACCCTATGTCTTACGCAACGTGAAAAAAGATATTCTTTTGACTTTCTTAGAGCAAAGCAGAGACATAACGAGGTCTTTATTAAATTTCATTACACTCTATAGTCATGTCCTTTGTGTACTATCACAATTGAAAGCCAATTATTTTTAGCAGGAAACAAACATAACCTCTCGAGTATTGTATGTTACTTGGTCACTGCATTTACTGAGAACAAGATAAGACATGGAATATATGCTTCTTTTATATAATACACTAATTTATAATAAGCATATAAGGTTTTTTCAACTCTGTTTTGTGACAGTCTATAACAAGTACCTCAGGCTCATAACAAGCAAACTGAAAATTGGCTGAAAATATAGCACTGACCTTTGCTGAAGCAACCAGTGACTAGATCTTAAATATGCTTTTGGGACACTAAAATGTGTGGTATTTTCCTTGTAAAATGTGCTCATTATAGGTGTAAAATTGGTTTGCCTGAGCATTGGTATCTGCTCTTCACGTTCCATCTTTCAGGAGAATTAAGAAAAAAAAAAACCCAAAAACCTCAATCTAACAAATGGATACATAAATAACTGTATAGCTGTGAAATGGCTTCAGGATGTCAGTCTTTATAGTGAATTTATTTAAACTGTGTAGAAGTGAGAAGAAGCAGAAAATTTCTGTTGTGGAAAACAATAAGATAAATTGTTTTGCAATGTTATTTATGTTTGTTCAAGAATGTTTGGGAGAACTTGAGTGGCATGATTTATTGGTACACAACAAATGTTTTCTTCTACTGAATTGTAAAGCAATTCATGTGAGGGGTGTGTGTGTGTGCGCATGCGCACTGCTTAACTCTGAAGAAATTTAAATCAGAACCATTGACTCTATGGCCAGAACTAAAATATATTATTGCAGCATGCTTAATAATACTCAATGAGAAATTGATTGATGTTTGTACAATTTGAGGTTTCATTTTAAGAGGAGAGTTTGTACTTTGTCATTGCTCCATACTGTTTTACAGAAGACAATTAGTCATCTGTCAAAGACTATACCTTAGGGTATGTGGCAGCCATAGGAATATGCCTCTTCAATCTCACATTGAAGAAGGCATAATTAACCCATGGCCCCAGATGCTGTACTTTGAAATGTATCTCCACATTCAGGTCAAGGCTATGCTTCCCATTTGACTCTCCCAGCCGGTGGTTCACAACAGCAGGGATACCACATGGAAGTCTGTTTCTGGAAGGCACAGAACTATAGTGGTGGGCATCACTGACCCTGGATCACCCCCATGACTTTGTTGAGCTTTCTTTTCAAATGCACTGCAGCCTCAGAAGCTGCCAGTATCTTTTTTCTTTCTTTCCTTTTCCTTCTTTACTCAAGAGTCATAGCAGCAATGCATTGTATTCTGATGGCTCTCTTTGGCATCTGTAGGACTTTCCCTTTCTTCTTTCATAGGTATTTTCTCTAATAATATTTTTTGGTGTTGCATATTGTCTTAATGTCCACTTCCTAGATAATCTATCATATGGACAATATGACATTGTATGTGTCTTAAATTATCTTTGCCCAATAAAGGACAAGACCACACCAATTTTGACCAACTTTGGTCCAGGAAAGACCAAGGAGCAGTACATTTGCTCAAAAACATATGTCCTTTTCTTGTATAATTGCCAATGAGGTCCATGAGCATGACTTGACTCTGATGTTACTGCAGCTACACATGATCGTCTTCTATTTCTGACTTTGAATCCAGTCACACTAATGAAAGTGATAAGGCAATGACATTGTTTATTGCAAATAATGTGGGAGGCTGCAAGAAAAGCACAAAAGGTTTTACTCCATGTATACTTACCTATGGCAAGAGTAACAGTTATAGGCCTTGATTAATTTTTAGCTCTACTGCATACCAACGTACCATGTATTGGGAAAAAAGTCTTCTTGGAACATCTAGGGATAGGCTTATCTGTATATTTTTTTGGGAAACAGCATAGGGAATTTCTTTCTAAGGGCTAGAAAAAAAGCTGTCAGATTCATGAATTACTGAAAAAAGTCAATAAAATCTTTAAAATTTACTTAATTGGGAGTGAAGCCAGTAATGTAATGTACTTCCCCTATTTAACTCTTTTGAAATTCAACTAATTAATTAACTATAAATCAGTGAGGTTTCCTGTGTTCATCATGCCAGGATGCCAGAAATATCCACACGTGTTTGCCTCCAAAGGTTTGTAAATAGGGACTCACAGAGATCACAGTACCAGGGAGAGTAGAAAGTGCTGAATGACCAGCCTGATAGAAACTGTGGAGAGGGGAGGAAAGAGGTCCATGTTTTCAGCCTGAGTGAATCCTAGGGAGGCAGAGGAGAGGCACAGTCTGTGTGCTGGGAAACCAGCAGGGAGGGCAGCACAGATGGAGGACTCCAGCTGCCACTTCATGCAGTCCCACAGCATCAGAGCCAGTGCTCTAGGAATGGATAACATTGGAGTCTCAGGTCCAGGATGACATGAAAGATCAGAGACAGTGCAGGTGAGTCAGACACTCACTAGCCCATTGCAGTTACTAGAGCCCTCTGCATTTTCCTGTCACTATCAATGCAACAGGGGAACTGGACTATAAAGTTTCTGCATGCTGACTGTCGCCTTGTTGCAGGTGGTGTTGCCTACAGTGGCAGCCATAGGGCATCAAGACAAGCAGAAGCAAACAAACAAACAAAAAAACCGAAAAAAACCCCCACAGCACCAGCACCACCTACTGGGAAAGACAATAAATTACAAAGTTGCTGAATTTAAATTCAAGCAGGCAAATCTGACCAATATAAATGAACAAACAAGTGAAACAAAAAAAGTGGTAGGTAGACACACTAAGTATACAGATGAATAAACTTTTAACCAGCATGAAACTTTAAGATATGATATCTCAAAAAGAGAATGACAATTCTCCAGAACCCAAACTGAAAGACACAGAAAAGTGGGATCTAACAAATAGAGAATTCAAAATCATTATTATAAAGAAATATAGATAGAAAATAGAAAACTTTAAAAACAAATGAACTCTGGAATAAAACTGATAAGCAGAAGGAGCTCTTTAACAAACAAACTGAAGTTATAAAGAAGAAATTAATAAAGTCTCAATATGAAGAATTCAAAACAATCACGTGTTCCTAAACTATGATGATCCTGAATTATGTTTCTGCAGTGTCTCAACAGATCAATAACTTCTTTTTTATTTATGACTTTATTCGTGTTTTCTCTTTATTAATGTGGTTAAATGTCTATTTTGTTTTTTAATACTCTTAATTTATTAATTTTTTGTTTTATATCTCTATTTCATTTATCTATATTCAATTTTTAAATCATTTCCTTCCTTCCTTCCTCTCACTTCTGATTTCATTTTTCTTCTTTTTCTAGTTCCTCTGGGTGTAAACTTAGATATTTTTAAATTTGTGATTCTTCCTGTTTCTGAGGTAAACCTGTTTCACTCACTTTAACTACCCTCTTGGTATCACTTTTGATGCATCACGGAGATTCCAGTAAGTCATCATTTTCATTTTCCTTTTTCTTCAGTTTTTTATTTAAAATTTCTCTTTGATTTCCTTGTTGATCCAGTAGTTTTAATTAGCATGATATTGTTCTTGGAGATATCTTTGGGTATTCAACACCAATGACAAGAAAAATAAGAAAGAGTAAACAATGAACCATATAAATCTGAAAAAAACAAGTTTTGGTACAGCCAAAGAAACTACCATGAATGAAAAGACATCCAACTAAATAGAAGATACATGTACAATATACATTGGACGATGGGTTAAGATCTAATATAAACAAATAGCTCATACAAATCAACAACAAAAACACAACTACCCAATCAAAAATAAGTGCAAGATCTGAATAGACATCACTCTAAAGAGGATATACAGATGACCGAAAAAAATGTTCTTCATCACTTATTATTAGAATTATGCAAATCAAAAACATAATTCACTGGTGAGAATGACCTATATAAAAAGACAGGAGTTGATGAGGGTGTGGAGAAAGGGGAACACTTGTATATTGGTCGTGAAAATGCATAGTGATAAACCCATTATGGAAATTCCTCAAAAAATTCAAAGTTGAAATTCCATACAGTCCAGTTATCTCACTTCTGGGTATTTATCTGAAAATACAAAAACACTAATTTGAAAAGATATGTTCATCCCCATATTCATCACCACACTATCCCAAATAGCCAAGAGTTGGAGAAAACTTAAGTGACTATTACAAGATAACTGGATAAAAAGCTGGGTAAATATACACCATGGAATATTACACAGTTATTAACTAAACAAAACAAATAAAAAAAACCTAGCCAGATGAAATCCTGATATTTGCAACAATATGGTAGATAGATCTAGATGGTATTAGGATATAGGTCAGATTCAAAATTATTAAAAACTATGATTTTACTTAATATGCACGATGAAAACAAAACTATTGAACAAACTAAATTCTTAGACAACAAGAACAAAATACTGGTTATCAGAAAGGAAGGGAATAGGGGTGAGTAAATTGGATTAAAGGGGTCAACTTTATGGTAAGGATGAAAACTAGACTTTAGTGGGAAACAAAATGCAGTATATTTAGATACTGATTTTAATGCTGTGTACCTGAAACCTATTAATATCATAAATCAATGTCACTTCAATGCAAAATTATAAAAAATATTTTGTTCCTTAATAGCTGTTGAGATCTCATCAGACCACTTATCTTCCTAATCTTTCCTCTTTTGCTCTCCTATAAATTCCTATTTGTGGTCCCCAAACTAATTTAGGCTTAAAAAAAGTTGAAATAATCTAAACTTAAATATTACTTGGAATTTATTGTCCCATATCTGGAAATCAATACTAAGAAAATGGTATTAAATACAGAATAAATTTCATGTACTGCAGTGTTATCTTTATTATTTTAAAAGAAAGCCTGGAAACTTAAAGAACTGTTAATACAATAATTGTTATGGGAGGTAGATAACTGCACAATTTCTCTGCCATTGAAAATGATATTTGTAGAGAATTTATAATGTTTAGATTAAAAATGCTCAATTTAAACTAATGTATCTAAGTAAAAAAAAATGGAAGCCAGATTTAACATTTGTAGTAGAATGAGTTTCAAATGTTTAAAAAACACATTCTTTTAACAAGAAGAAAGGCTGCAATACCCTATGTTCAGAATAATTATTTCTGGGTGAATGGTTATGTATTATAACTTGAATTCCTTTTAACATAGTTTTGTACTTTCCACTGTTTTTTATGGGCATTATTTTTATATCTAAGAAAAATAACTTAAATTATAGAAAAATTTTTCTCCAGGTGGCCATGGGAAGAAATATCATGTCACATTGTTTAAGAGCTACAGACTAAGGTGACTTGAAAATTATGCCAACACAGATCAAATATAGTACAGAATAGATAATATCTGCTTCTCTCCATATTTATTTTTCTCCCTTAAAAAATTTGGATAAATCACAAAGAAACATTTTATAAAATCAATTTCCTAATTAAAGCAATACATGGGACTTCTCTAAAACAATACATCTTTTAAACATTAAATTGATTTGTACATATGTAATATTTGGGGTTCATGGATCACTTGTGATGGACATGAAAGATTATTTATGTCCTTTCCAGTCGACAATCTCATCCATCACTTTCATAAACCTAGGGCCTCCAGCAATCTAGGTTGACTGCGTTTGATTGTCATTTTTTTCCCCTAGTTAACTTTATTAGTGTAAATCATGCCAGACTTCACCAAGATTCCTATGGCTCCTTTAACCTTGGCTCTGTTGACCTTAAAGAGAGAGCTGCCAGGTGAGATCTTATATAATTATATTTTTAGACAATATCCTATGCTGTCAAGGACTAAAAATATAAGCAAGGCATTAAGAGTTAAGTTAAATGCATCTACCGTAAGAGAAAAATAAGGTAATATGAGTACTGCTATTCAAATAATTAAAAGTTTAGTTCAATGTAAGCTAAGATTTAGGGAAGTTGTTTTAGATGTGATTATATTGAGCATTAAGGTAAACTGAAGGGAATAAGTAGAGAGAAAGAGAAGCTGAAAGTATTCATGAGTGTTTGTAAAACTGATGGAATATGGTCATGGGAAAGGATGGAAAAGAAACAGCAATCAGTACACACATGGATAGTCCTACATCTAGAGAACAGAAAGAAAGGAAACAGAGGAGGACTAAACAATACTTTCAGGTGCAGGGACATTTCTCAGTGTCACTGGGCTGTAGACTGAGTTCATAAGTAGTTGTCTTTATTCTCCCTTTGAAGAAGGAGATTATTGAAGTAAAAATAAAAAGTAGATGGAAGATTTGGAGTTTCCGATGACAGTCTTAAGATATTAAAATGGATCTCTTTAGACATAGGATATGTGTTTTGAGCATAATAACTTAGATGTTTGAAATAAATCAAGATATGGTTTCTCTTTGATATACGTTGGCACCCGTTGCATTCAAGAAAAAAAACAAAAAACTTACTTCATCTAACGAAACTAATGTTTAAGTGTCCAGTATCTGACAGAGAGACACTCTGCTAAAGAGCAGAAAAAAACCCACAAATTTGATTCGATTCACATCTCAAGGATCTGCCTAAACTGTATAAAAGGGAAGCATACAGATAATTAAAATACAAAAGCAGAAGTTTCATGCATACATGTCAGTTATTAAGCACACGGGCATCACCATCAGGCTATTTGGAAATGAATTATAACTCATTAGAGCTGAAAGTACTTAATCCTCTTCACTCACATGTCCTTTACTTTTTACATTCCAAAATCTGACTAATTTGACCATATACTTGGAGCATATATATGAATCAATTTGTAAATCCTAACACTCTATAAAAGTGTATTTTATTCATTCTTATTATATCTTAGAGAAATATTTTAAAGTTGTAAATGCCTTTAAAATAAGAAAGAGGAGAGAGAGGGAAAGAGGGAAGGGAGGGGAGAGAGATTAGAGAGGAGAGGGGGAGAGAGATAAAGAGACAGAGACAGAGATAGAGACAGACAGAAGGAGACAGAGACGGAGACAGAGACAGAGAGACAGATAATATTCTGATAGAACGTTCACAGAGGAGGTAAAATATTTTCCCCAGTCTTTGAAGAATATAGCCACAGGCAGGCAGATTAAGGTAACAAAGTTGTAACAAGTAGAGGAATGTAGAAAGCAGACAGATTGCTTAGAAAGCAGGGTAGAAAAAAGTCATAAAATGTAGTTGTGACCATATTTTAAGGGCTTTGCATTCACTTAAAAATTATCACTTAAATTAGGGTTAGACTAGAATCTCTAAACTTAGTTGTTCCATAAATGCTTGCATTTTATGCCACTACTTATGTGTAAAACTCCACTTAGTTTCAATTTTCCTTTGCTTATGATCTTTAGCAACACTATTTTGACTCTGATTTCCCAAACAAATGTGTTCATGTTTCCAGATTTGTGCAAATATTCTTTTCCAAACACCTTTATTTGGTAATTTTTGGCTCAATTCCTATTGTTCATGTGTTAGTTTAAAGATCTTTTCAAAGAGGTCTTCCTTAACAATGGAAGTAAAACAACATTCTAGGATTCTGCACCCTTGATATGCATCTTTTACCTTTATAACACTACCTATAATTTCTCATGACTGTTTTATTCATGTTTACTTCATTTTTCCATCTCTGACTCCCCAACTATATCTCACTCAGAATGTAATCCATTAGGATAAGGATTGTGTCTATTTTTGTACACTGTTCATTGTCTAGCCCATTTTTTAGTTAATAAAGATAAGGTTAATAAATATTTATTGAATATATACATAATGGATAAATATCTTTAAGGGGACATTGAATACATTTGAGCATGGAAGATACCTGGAGGAAAGTAATTGTGCCTTAAGAAAAGTAAACTAATATTAAAGAATGGATTAAATGAGACTAAACAGAATTCAGTTAGCAGTTATTAAATAATCATGCTTTTATTAATATTCAATTTAATGAGTATTACAGAAGTGCAGGGAAGAAAAGTGAAACTATCCTGACCTTGTGAAGCTAGAAAAAATAGGAATCGAAATAATGTAGAAGAT
The DNA here is from genome assembly GCA_004363575.1 of Solenodon paradoxus. NCBI lineage: Eukaryota > Metazoa > Chordata > Mammalia > Eulipotyphla > Solenodontidae > Solenodon > Solenodon paradoxus. The sequence continues at coordinate 733,927 of RJWH01000307.1, forward strand.
TGGATTTAAAGATGAAAAAAGCAAGGGAACATAATTTTTCTTTGTTGTTTCATATAGTACGGGATATTCCTGCACTGTTTAACCTTCTTCCAGTTGAGAGAAGGTGATATTGGGCCATTTCAAGAATCTCGGATAGTTAAGTTGATTTAGTCTACTATATTAGGAACTCTATAGAGCTGAAATACTGACCTACATTGTTAAGGTATTACTTCGGAGAAATTTATTACAAAGTTTCCATTTTTATCATTTGAGGCTAAGGTCACTCCGAATTTCTGTTGTAAGTTTCACGTGTCAGTACTTTATAGCTCAACCATTTCAAATGACAAGCAAATCATTCTTCAGTAGTTGTCAACACAAAGAATTTCATGTTTTAACATTTCACAAAATACTAAAAGAGATTTTCTCAATTAAATTCATTCAAGTTACTTTCTAAAAACCTTTGGGAGATTTCCAAACCATAATTGTAGGGTCTCATAAAATGATTAACATGGAGAAATCACATTAATTTCAGACAAGAACGTTATTACAGTTAAAAATTGTTTAAGTAAAACCAATTTCCATAAGCATTCAAATGTGAACACTTACAGGGGAAAATATCTCAAATAAAATTAATCAACATCAATTTGAAACATAATAGCTCTTGAAATATATAACTCTACCTAGCAAAAATTTAACCAGCTGGTGATACCTGACTGGTAGTTGAAGTAGTTTTGGAGGTACTAGTGATTACTTCGCTTTTCTTGTGACTCCATAAGAATCGGCACTAATCCATTTGTTATGCAGTATTTTCTTATGTGATAATTGTTAACGTGATGTTTTTCAAAACACATTTAAAAATAACATTTATTTGCTACCATATGATTTCACTCGTAAGTGGTATATAGAGAAAACAGATAAATGAATCACATCAAACAAATATAGACATTTAGTGTATAGAAGCAAATAAATGATCACCTGAAGGGAATGGGGAGGGGATGGGCTAATCTAGTAAAAGAGGGAAATTACATGGTGAAGGTTGGAATTGTATTGTTGGTAAATTTAATGTATTATATATAGCTGTTGATTTGTGATGAGCACACCTTAAATCTACATGTTATGATGCAGGGTTCCTTCAATACAATTTTATAAGTTAATTTAGGTTTATTAGAATGTATTATTTTTTCATCTTTAAATATTTTCAAATGCATCAATTCATTTTCTCTTCAAATAAACCCTGTTTAGGATAGCACACCATCTTTGATTATTTCAAAGATGAAGTAGTGGAATTGTCTACAGTTATACAGTTTATATAAGGCAAAGCAAGGATTAGAATTTAGATTTGTAGCCAATGTGATTTATGCAAGCTATGTAAGACTCACTGACAGAGGGAGATAACATTATCTGCTCTCACTCTCTGTAAAAATAATGAAATTGTAAAGTAATGAGCAGCTGTAAGTTTCATTGTGTAGTCTCAAGCATCCTTGATATAACCCTTTGATTTTTTTGTGAGAATGATAAATTTGGAGAAAAAAATTGTCATTGTGCCAGTCTTCAAAAGAAATAAATATGGGGAAATCTATTTACTACTTTCATTAATGTAGATATTTATGAATTTTATAGATTAGAAAATAAAATAATATAATTAAGTGAGGTTTACATTAAACAGGTGTTTGCAAATTTAATTTAAATTTGTGTGTTAAACATTTATTATTCTACAATTATAGAATGTGGGTATAGTGTAAGCCCTTGAACCCAGGATGTGTTCATTTACAAAAAAGGATATAATGCCATAAATTGGTAACAAGGATTTAATAAATAATGGTTATAATAGAGCCTGGCACATAATAAGAACATATTAAACATTACTGGTGTTTGCTTTGTCTTCTCCCTTTTCTTTTTTTTTTTAGCATATGTTAAATTATTCTATAATTTTTTAATAAATATGTATTATATAATATATACTTTTACTTTAAATATATATTATATACAATTTAACTTTTTCAGATATTTTAAATGGTAGAAATTAAGATATGTAATATATTTTACGACAGCTTTAAACTGTAAAAATGACTCAAAGAAATATTGGCAGGGTTTTAGAAATAAAAATAGACCATGACTGGTGTATTTGCACTATTACTTTATTTTTTTCTTTTTGAAGTAATATCTGGTCTCAGTGAAAAATTTAAAAAAATTGTTAACTTTGTTGGAGCATAACCTTCTTAAAACATAGGAATGACAAGAATTTGAAAATAGATATTAACAAATTTACAAGAAATTATTGCAAGATAAACCATCAGTAATATTGAAAGATCCAGGAGATTTTAATTCAGCCACTAAGAAATGACTGGAAGAATGACTTGATTGATTGATTATTGGTAAAATACAGCTTCACACACAAAAAAATCTACTAAGCTGATTTTTCCTTCTGTAATGTCTTATTATGATTTAAAATAAACCAAAGAGAAGCAAGTATTTTATTTTCTAGTTTATAAAAATGAATCATCTTTATAGTTTGTGAATAGATAAAAGTTTCAACTTCACGATTTGTATTATATTCTTCCATAATAGATGAATTTTATTAGTCACTTTTTATAGCAGACTTGATATATCCTTTAAAATGCTTTTTCCACTCTGAAAGTTATTTATGCTCCTTTTTGTTATCTAAGGATCAGAACCTTGCCTATAATATTGAGTAAAATTTATATGTAATACACGAAGAGACTTTTACTCTTATTTGGAGTTATTATCTCTCTAGAACAGTCTTGTACTATTTAGACTCAGCTCTTTAAAAAAAATGTTAATACTACAAAATTTAAAAACAGTGAAAGAAAACAGTAAAAGAAATACATTTAATAATGCATTGCAACCTGAATTTATCCGTATATCCACAAAGCTATAGATATGTGATCATAGTATACACAGTATATTTTCTATATTTTCTCACAATATTATGACTCCTTTAAAAATATTTGTGTATGGTCTTTATAGTTATGTTTAAAAGTGAGCACCATTTCCTACCTAGTGCTTGATCACAGAATCACTTAATAGAACTGCTGACCATGTAGATTTTAGTAACTCCCCAGTAGATTATAATTGAGTCAGTCTGATATTGAACCAGAAATCTTTGTTTGTAACTAGTGTCCCATGCAACTCATGTTAGTAGGCTTAAGACAGGAAAACAATCTAGTTGCATATCTTTCAATCAGTCATTCATCACTGTTGAGTAATCACGCTGTATTTATATATTTTTTCATTATTAAAACGAAGGTCACAATGATCATGGTTACAGGGAAATACTATCTCACCATTATTTCCTTTAAATATCTATAATTTAAATGATTGGCTTTAAGGTTTATGATCCTTTAAAATTTTAATGTCTACTGAAGATTTATTTTCCATGAATTCCTAGTTTAAACTGCTTTAAGATTGTATTTCATTCTTCAACTTTCCTAAAGCTTTATACCAAAATTGACTGTCATGCTTTGAAAAAATTATCAAAATTAAATTTTTTCTCTACAACTCCATTTCGTTGATAACTTGCAGAAGTTGGAAATGCACCCATATACATCTTTCCTACATGTCCTTTTGAAATTTCATTATTTAAAATTTTATGTTGTGTTGTTTACATGGCTATGTAATTCATAGCTGCATTTTACTTTTCATATAATTAAAAATATCTATAAAGTGACAGAAACAGGGAGGATGTTTTCAGTACTAGATAATAGATATACATGAAATTGGTTTAGCTAATAAAGAAATGATCTCTTTTAAGAGTTCAGAAAGTTTAAAATTCCAGAAGTAAGGCAGGCACTGGATGTGTAAGGTCAAGTCTCTGACTTTCCCTCCCTAGCAAGTTGGCTCAAGTAGGTAACAGTTCTACTGTTACATTCCAAGGCAGTAACTTCCAGAAAAAAAGAGGCCAACTCAATCACATGCATTCTCTGAGCAAGAACAAATCTTTGTCAGAAAATCACCAATAGTCTATCTATGTGTCATTTGCTAGAATTAGGTCACTTTATTTTTTTTTAAAATAAGATCCTGCTGAAGAAATATGATTATCATGATGGGTAAATTGAAATAGTATCTTCCTCTAAGACATAGATTAAACAAAATACAACTATAGTAGATGGATGTGAGTAATGATCTTACAAATGGGAACAAAAGATAACTACTTTATATGTAGTACTTAATTTATTAATTTTATATATGAAGCAAATATGACAGTATGTGAGAAACTCATTCCTCAGATATCTGTTTTTATTTTATTCTGTTATTCCAAATTTCACCCATCTAAGTACTTCCTACCTAGACGGTGCAGAGAATATCCTGAAGGGTTCACCTGAAGGCCGCTTATTTAATCAGGAGTAAATGGTACTTGCAGGGTTCAGCTCCTCACCTGGGCAGCAAATGCAATTGCAGTGCCTTTTCTCACCCAGACACAGAAAAAAGAAAGAAGGGGCAGAGGATAAAGCTCTCTACCTCAGCAACAGATGTTAGTTCCAGAATATGCTGTCATCTCAGGTGGCATCCTCAGCCTCTACAACTGAGAATTCTCCCCATCAGTACTCACAGCACTTGCTTATAATTGTCATTCCTTACTTGTTTCTCCCACTCCCTACATAACTCAAGGCAAAAATGATGCCAGGCTATGTATCCTCAATACTAAAGACAGGGACAAAAACCTACTTAGACATGGGATAATTTTTGTTTGAATGAATAAATTAGTAAATAGTTAAATATCCTACTCACTTTCCTCCCAATCCAATTGCTCTCCTGATTCATTACTGTCTAAATCCATTTTTTACATGGATTCTTGATTTAATCTGGACTGAGAATGAGATTAGAAAGTCACGAGTAAACTCATCCTTTGGCTGAGATTGTGTGAATTTAGCTTTGATACTATATTGGTTTGACTAGAATTAGTACCCTCTGCCTTCCTTCCAGACGGATCTTCAAGACTACTTTAATTACAAACAAGTATCAGTGTTTTATCCATCGTGATTTGGTTTCAGCTAATCCATTTCTCTTTTCCCCACACTTTCTCTCAAAATTTGCAGCAGTTAGAGAAGAGGGAAAAAGAGTAGAGTCTTGTAGTATAAATCTTTTACATAGGGTAGAAAACTAAGTTAAAAAAACACTAACCAAGAATTACAAAAGTCTTTTAAGAAAGTGAAGAAAAATAATGCAAAAAAAGCAGCAGTCTAGAGAATTCCCTGATGTGAAAGAGAAAGAACATGACTAACACCCTTAAGAATGGATTAGAGTTTTCTGTTATCATCTATTGAGATATTTAACTGATATATTGTGTGAATATATGTTTCTAAATATTTATTTATACAGATATGTATCAATGTATATATATATATATGACATAATAATCTTAAGGGGTACTAATACATATGTGGATATATCAGGTATATCATTTTAAACCATCATTTGTATATATTACATTTATTTCATCACTAGAGCCTAATTCTGTCCTTCAGAATATAATTTACCCCTTTTACATGATTTTCCCATCCATCATTCCCTTTTACCTTCTGCTGATCATTAACTTGGTCTTAAGCACTAAACACTTATTTTGTTTTAACTTAATTCATTTCTTTGGTTTCTCTATATACTACACATGAGTGAAATCATATGGTGTTTGTCTTTCTCCATCTGTCTTATTTCAGTAAACAAAATACCCTCTAGGTTTTCTTATTATTGTAAATGACAAGATTTCATATCTGTATAGTAGTATTCCAGTGTGTACATATACCAGTTATTCTTTATCCAGGCTCTGTCAGTGGGCACTTACTTAGATTTTCCCAGCTCTTGGCTACTATAAATAATGCTGCAACAAACACAGTGGGGTGCACATATCTCCTCCTGTTAGTGTTCTTATATTTTGAAAGTAAATATCTAGAAGTGGGATGATGGGATCATATGGAATTTCTTTTTTTTAGTTTTCTAAGGAATCTCCAGACTGCTTTGCATAATGGCTGTACCAATTTACAATTCCACCAATAGTGTACATGGGTTGGCATCTCTTCATATTCACTTCAATTTTTGTTTCTGGGCTTTTGTATAATAGCCATTCTCACAGTTATGAGAAGGTATCATATTTTCACTGATATTTTTCTAATCAGAGGGGAGGAATATCTATTCAAGTGTTCATTAGACACCTACATGTCTCTTTGGAGAACTGTCTATTAAGAAATTTTGCCGGTATTTTTTTTAATTGAGTTGTTGTCAACAAATACTTTGTTGTTGAGTTTTATGAGTTCTTTATATATCTTGGATATTAGCCTGTCAGATGCATGATGTGCCAATATTTTCTCCTATTGGTAGGTTATCTTTGTTTTTGATGATAATTTTTTCACTTTGTAGAAGTCTTTCAGTTTGAGATAGTCCCATTTGTTTATTTTTGCTTTTGTTTCCCCTGCTGTTAGTTAAGTTCCCAAAGATATTTATAAGGCCTATGTCAAGGATCTTACTGATTGTGTTTTCTTCTGTGTATTTTATGTTTCCATGTCTTATATATGAACCTTTATTCCATTTTTATTTAATTTTTGAGTGTAGTATTAGATAGTGATCTAGGTTCAGTCTTTTGCATGTGATTGTCCTATTTCCCCAATACCATTTATTGAAGATATTTTTTCTGCTTCATTGTATGCTCTTAATTTATCTGTCATAAATTTGTTATATATATATGTGTGGGTTTATATCTGGGGTCATCATTCTGTTCTATTGATCTTTATGTCTGTTTTTAATCCAATTGATCTGTGTGTCTATTTTTATCCCCATCCTTGCATTTTGATTACTATCACTTTGATGTATAGTTTGAAGTTGTGGAGCATAGCATTTCCTTTTTTTCTTAGTTTTCAGGATTGATTTTGCTCTTCATGTTTCCTTGTAGTTCCAAATAAATATCATGATACTTGGTTCTATTTCTATGAACAATGCTGTTGAGATTTTCATAGTAATTACATTGACTCTATATTTTGCTATTAGATAATATAGCCATTTTAACAATACTAATTCTTCCAATCTATGAGCATGAAATATATTTCCATTTATTTATATCTTCTTTCAGTTTTTTTTTAAAAACATCTTGCAAAATATATACTTCTTTTGTTAAAATCATTCCATTTTATTGTTTGATGTGACTGTAAATGGATTTATAATTTACTGTATCACTTTTTATTAAATAGTTTTTAAATCTAGTTATTTGGGATTCTCTTTATATATGAATGTGTATCACCTGAAAATAGGGATAAATTTAGTTCTTCCTTTCTTTTTTGGATACTTTCACATCAATTTCTTGTCTAATTACTCTGATGAAGATTTCTAACACTATATTGAACAACAGTACTGATTTTGGACCTTCTTGCATTTTTCCTACCATTTTAAAGGAGGTGGAATCTAACATACAAAGAGAACCCCCCAAATTACTTGACTCATGGTTATACAAACTGGACACAGTTTGCTAGGATCCAGTATAGCCAAGAGATCAGGGTAAAATTTCTCAATTTCATTCTCTACCTTAATTTGCCTTGTGCAGGATTTTCAAAGGTAATGGTATATTGTTTCTACTTTGAACTTAACATTTGAATGATACTTACACCATACTATTCACTTCACTCAATTTTGTGCCAGAGAGAACATATTAAAATATGCTACTCTCTTATTTCAATAACTTCCCTAAGGATTATAGTTAACACTGTATGTAAGACTACCTCCTAAGCACCGGCTCCTGCCTCTTCCCCTTCCTAACTTTCTGTTCCAAATACAACATACTGATTAACCAGATTAATGAACAATTTTGTTCTTTTTCAAAATATATCTTGCTTCTGTCCTTTTTGATAAGATAATTCTTGATTTAGTAGGCAGCTAGTTTTCTTAGAACTACTAATTCATGTTCAATTTTATCTAATATTGTTTATGCAGCCAATGGATTGCATTCCTTGAAAGATTATGTTCATATTTGTATATCCAGTGTTTATAGTAGTTTCTCAACAGCTGTTAAATATTAAATGAAAGAATGATTGGGAGATTAAAACTTAGATGTTTTTCCTAATGCAAATCTTCCAGAATGTCATGTCTCTTTAAATATTAGACAATTTGGTTTTGTACAATTATGAATTACGGAAAATTTCTTGTACTAGGATTCTGTTGTGACTTTAATTATTCTTGAATATGCCAAATATATTTTGAAAAACTGAGATTGTGCCAGTTTTGCCCTATTATCTCACAGCTTTGCATACTATTAAAACCCAGCCATAATATCAAACTAAGCAACCAATTAAGAAAATAAGTTAACTAGATTTAATTGACTAAGGATTAAAAAATTTAGCTGTTGCTAGACAATTATTCTACTGAATTTATTCAGATAATCAGCTTGTGGAGCTATTCATATAAGCTTAGGAATATTCTGATGATAAATAGGTGACAATAAATATACTTCACTCCCTAAACAGGTGATATATAAACATAAAGTATTACTTGTACCTGACAATAGAAGAAAGGACAAAATGAAATGTTTTACTGTCACCATTCTTATGTCTGCTTCCCCTTCAGACAAGCATTCAAAAAATCATAAAAAATAAATCTATCTGCAAAACAACTGGCTCACAGGATTAATTTATACTGCAGCCATAGTTCTGAATCTCAATACATTATACAAATTAAGCAAAAGAATATAGAAGTATTGTGTAATTATTTTGTATTTTCTCTACCTTGTACCTCAATAAACCTAGGATATAACATACAATTCTTTTTTATATCAACTTAAAGAATTAACATTGAAATCGTATTTTTCTGATATAAGAACTTGATTTTTCTGATTACAAAAGTAAAATTTAATTGAAATTCATATATATATGTAATATCTGAAGTTGAAAGTAAGGCTCACAAATTGACCCAACATCCAGCAGTATACACTATCAACAGTATATTTAATTCTAAATTCTTAATATACATTTATAATAAACAACTATATTTACTTGTTTAAACAAAAGATTAATTCAAGACAGTCTCTGCAACTGTTAGTTCTTAATATTTCAGTATTTCCCATGAAATGCTAATGCATCAACTAGGTTCTTGTATAACAATTAAATTACATGTTATTCTATAGATACACCTCTTTGTTATAACTATTGCTTCTGGGTTTGAATAATGTTTCAGTGCATTTATATGCGTGTATGTATGATTTCATGAAAAAAAAAACTTTAAAGGATAAATCCCCATAACCAAATAGATTAAACTACTTTAAAAAATAATAATTTTTACCATATTATCTTAACAAAATTAAATATGAATTTATAATCCAAGTAACAATACAATTTTTCTTATACCCCTCCAATTTCCAAGATTTTTCAGGATCCTTGGAGATATTTTTAAAATTCCAGATAAACTTAGTATGCTTTCAATTAATATCCTTTCATAACCAGAAATCAGGCATGTCTGTTATTCCAGCTTCTATTAATGTGGCATAGCTATAATTTTCTTTGCATAAGTATTATGCATGCCATAATTCCACCATGTTATATTGATGTTGTTATGGGCATAGTGATATTATTAGAATAATATTTTTCTATTTTATCTTCATATATGGAATAATATGTGGCTGATACATAACATATGAGTATATAATGTTTCTATTATATTTTATTTTTCTATTATGCTTGTATTACTTTTACATAAGGTAGTGATTGTGTTTCTAACTGTAAGCAACTAACTTAGTAGCTCTCATAATTAAAAAAATATTTTAGGTGTGCTCTGGTGGCCTACCGGATACGGTGACCAGATGTAATCAACATACATCCCAAGGACCCAGATTCAAGACTTGGGGCCAAGGGGAACAACCAAGATCAACAAATAAATAAAAAATGCTTCTTCCTACCTGCCTGCCTTTTCACATTCATTTCTGCCTGCAACTTTCCTGTAAGGCATTTTTCCATGTTTTTAATGTTATTTCCAGTTACACAACTCCCATGCTTCCTTCAAATAACATACATTTTTCTCCTGATAGTGATGACAATGTTATAATAACCTAGAAAACAACATACATATATATCACATATAATGCATTGATGATATTTCATACTCCTTAAAGGCATTGATTAAATTTCAACAAAGTACATGACTTCATTAGAATTTATTCTTTTCATCATTTTGATTAGTGCTTTCTTTTTTGTTTTTTAAAGGAAAGGAGCAACAGGAAATAAGCTGGGCTGGGAAGGCAGGCAGGAAGAGAAAGAAGAAGCAATTTATTTTTCTTTTTATTTAGTTAGTCACACTGGCTGCCTCCTGCAAGTTTGGGGACTCAAACCCAGGGACATGTGGCCAGCTCCTTCAGAGATTATTAACCTAAATCTGCTCTACTAGAAAGCATTTTATAAAATTATTATTTTTCACTTGGCACGTGGCTCATATCTTCGCATCTTTACTTCAATATGTTCAATAATATTTAATTATGTATATATGTATAATAATTGTTTATGTATTCATATAGATGTACTTAAATATTATAACATATTTAAATATATATTGCTTTGTCCAATGTTCTCGTACCTCCTGTAACCCCAACCCTTCCATAAATTAGAAGAATGTTTTTCACTTCTACTAGTGATCACCTTTATAACATTAGATAATTTTTTCTCACTGTCTCAGTTGGAGGAATGATGAAATAATAGGGCTAGTCAGGAGTCAGATGAAAAAGCAAAAATTTAGGTAAATATTTGTAGTAGAAAGAGTTTTAATATAGAAAATTGAAAACTTACACAGAACTGGAAGGACACATGTGTGAAAGAAAGTGAATGAGTAGCAGGTCATCTCAGCTGTTTAAAACACAGAAGATTCAAATTGACTCAGTAATGTCAACCTAGTACATCAGCTACTCGCAAATCAGAAGCAGTAGTTAAGAACTTATTTGCAAATTGTCGTGGATTTTAAAAATAGCAGGAAAACTGACACCGCTGTTTGTGACACCTGAACAGGAGATCACAGTAACTTTTCAGTCCGCCTAAAACTATCAATGAAGAATAATGGCTCTTCCTTGGCTTCTGTTTCTTAAGCAAGTTCCTCTCATTGAGATTTTAACCCAAAAGTGACATGGAAGGAGATTCTGAGAAATGTATTTCTAAGTTCCTCCCCTGCGATACAAAGAATAATGTAGAAAAGAGGAGGTATGGATGGAGAACTAAAGATATTGAGGAATACTTAATGATACAAATCCATTAAAATGAAAAACAAAGCTAATGTCAGATGCTGTTTGCCCCTATCTACCTGAAATCCCTTTCATTTTTTAGTTGTTGGAAGGATCTATTCGAGCTATTATCAACAAACTAATTTTGTATTATATAGTTCATATTTAAAACATTATTTAAGAGACAACATATCATTTTTGCAACTATAATTAAGTTCATTAAAAAATCCATCTTTAACTTGATCCCATATATGTTGTCAATGTTTCATTTTACTTTTCCAAGTTATTTTTATTAAGATATACCTATTTAATGAATATATTATTTTGTTAAAGATATTGGTAACATTTACTCTAGATTTCAGTTGTTTGTTCTTTATACCTATAATATTTTTTATCATTAAAATTTAGCCTTATTCTCCTTTTACTTATTTTGTATATTTTTCAAGGCTTTAATTTATATTAATTCATATATTTCGGATACTTAACATAAACTGTTGCCTTCACTATATTTGTAGGTGTCTTTTTCATTTTGATCCTAATGTTGCAATTGCAATAATTTTCAGCTTTTTTTTTAGGCTGTGAGAAATTATGATCACTATGGTATACATGTGTTAACTTTATGTGGTTTTAGAGTCTCTTATATTTTTAATTGTAAAGCAGATTTTGTTCAGATAGGTATTCTGTTTATGTTGTGATTCTATATTAGTGTGATTTTATCTTTTTGAATGTTATTTAATTTAACTTCAAAGCCATGAACTTAACCTATTAATTTTAGATCCCTTAACTTTAATGTCTCTCTGTGATATCATCTAAAAAAAGGACAAATCCTACAAAATCAAAACTATTGAATTTGAAAGGATTATACAAACATAATATTTGCTGAGGCGTTATCAGATAAATATAATGTAAGTATTTGTGGACTCAATTTAGATATACAACATTGAAGATTTCACCTTTTCTTTTAGATGTCATCTTTATTTTTGTCTAGTTGTGTATTAGGGTAGTTAATGGAAATAGAAAATAAAATTGTTATTAACTCAGTAATTCATGGTTGGAAGGAGAGAGAACAGACAGTATTTCACTTACTATTTTAAATCAAGCAAATGTTATAGGTAAAGCTATTGTGAATCGTATTGGAAACAAAACCACTGAATGACCTTCTACATCATATTTAAGGTAAAATTGGAGATTTTTTTCCTGCATTTTAAAAAGTTAATTATAAAATATAGACTCTTTTACACTTTAAAATGTTAAATAGTATAATCAAAGGTCCAACATTTAGTTTACTATAGCAAAAATATTATTAATCAATGCAAGTGTTTTATTTCTTAATCATCCTTTTAGAAGTATCTGCTGACATAAAATTATTGACTGTGACTTCCTTAACTTAAAACATAAAATGCCATCTTGGCTGATGAAACTTAACTAGAAATAGCAGGCTGCTTATCAAAAATAGCATTCCCTACAATAGTAAATGAAATATAGGACAAGGACAATCATGTAGATGCTAAAACAGGTTATGGCAATTATAGAGAAAATAAGAGGACTCTTATGAGTAAGTTGTGAAACACTTCCAGTTCTCAGGAACTCTCAAACTTATAGTTTTTTACTACTTAGTACATTTGCTTTGTATTTTATATACATACACACATACTCACATATACATTATATATTATAAACATACACACACACACACACACACACATATATATGTGAAAAGGAGATGTGATGTAATTCCAATTTTCTAATTTTTGTTATTCCACATTATTGCATAAAGGACTGATGGAGGATTTGTGCAGCAAAGAAAGCTAAATGGTGAATACCGTTAAGTAAGTTAAATCTTAGAAATGTAAAATGTTTCCTAGATGAAAATAAATACGATGTTCGTGACCTCATCTTGCTTGTGGGGTTAGAAAAAGAAAAACAAAACTGTCTAAGTGAATAAGTTTTATAATTTGTGTTTGCAAGTGTGCACACATGACATTTTTTCTTTAATGACACTTAATGATAAGATAAACAGAAATGGATTATTAACATGTATTTTTTTGTCAAATACAAATAGAAAACAACATCAGTGATCCAAATATGCCATCTTCAAACACTGGGATACTTAAAGTAATAAGATTCTTTGATTAATTTTCCTTATGCCTACCTCTCAGTTGAATCTTAATTTCTTGGGTAATCTTAGCTAAATCATGTTTGCTTATGTGGGGCATTTCTCTCCTAATAACTGCTTCTAAATGATGCTTCATATCTCATCCTAGCAGATCCAGTGTGCTGTTTGATATGCACAAGTATTAAGAATCTCACATTAAACTCTTCAGTATAACTTACTTAAAAAAAATCTGCTTCTTTTAGTCTAAGATTTCCACTATGTATATTCTGTTTTCTGTATATACAGATAGAAAATTGCTGGGCATTCTTAGATTTTGTTTTAATTTAAAATATTTTCTTGTAAGTTTGGCCTGATCTATTCTGCTATGTCTGATTATGTTCACGGTGAAGTTCTATATCCATTTTTAGAGAGAAGATAAATTAAAGTTGGGCATTACTTCCTATCAAGACCTATAGACTGGTAATTTTTCTTAAGTCAACATTCCCAAAATTGAAACATGTACTGATCCACTAACCAAGCAGATAAGTACATAAGATAGCCAAAGTCAAGTAGAAGATTCATGTGAAAAGAGGAGTGGACTCCAAGAACTGTCACTAAAGTTAGTGGACATATTATTGATCACTAATTTACTTATGTGAAAGATTATCAATTAATTACATGTATATAGAATGTGGAGTCAAAACACCTGAATTTAAAATGAGTTAAAAAGCAGAGATAAGATGGTGACCTTATAAGGGGCAAAATTGAAATCCTCCTCACTAGGAATTCACCTATTCTCCAGGAATAAATACCAAGGAAAGGCAAGCACAGTGGCTGAAGAGACTGTCTTTCATGATGACAAAGATTAAATGAAAATGTCCCAGTACACAGCTAAACCACAGATTTGGGACATGGGATAGAAGTCATAACAGAGTGGGTGGAACTGTAGGAGAATTTGAAGGACATAGAGAGCTGCTGCAGAAGCAGCAAAGAGCCCGTCCAGATGGGCTGGGAGGTGGAGGTGGGGGAGACCACTGTGGCGCAGAGTGGAATGAAAACCAGAGCCCCGGGAATTGAGCTGAGTCCTACCCGGTGATACTATACTGGGTGATATGATAACCAGAAAGAACTAGGGAAATTCTCCATGCACAACCCGCTCCAACCATCATTTTGCACTAAAGTCTAAGGATCTGCTCATAGGATATCCTGCCCACTGCATATCCTACCCACTGGATATCCTGCCCACTGGATGTGTTACCCCTGGGATAAAAGGAAGAAGGTAGTCTCCATCAAGGGACTAAACTTCAATTTATCCAACAGTGCCACCATGTGGGTGGAGGCAGAACTACAACCTGACTGACAATTGTGAGTCTGCAGCAAGGTGATCACCCTACAAAATGCCATCACTGCAGGGAAACTGAACCCTTTGAAATAGAAACAGAATCCTAAATAGAGCAAAGGTACAGAGAAATATAAGTGAAATGATGGAGGCATTGAAAATCCAGGGGAAAATCTGAATACATATGCAAACAACCTGCAGATGAATATAGGGTAACAGTAATTAACATACTCGTGGGAATCCAGAAAACAATAGAGGAAGTAAAAGAAAATATCTAAAAAGAAAGAGAAGAAATTAAGGATTATATAAAAGAAATGAAGAATACAATAGCTGACTAAAGAACTCAATAGAGGGACTCAATAATAGGATGAATGAAGCATGCAATAGAATCAACGTTCTGGAAGATAGGACAGAGTAACTCACTCAAGCAAATGAGTGGAGATAAAAAAAAGCAAAGAAATGAGACAGCATTCAAGACCTTTGTGATAATATCAAAAGGAACAACTTTCACATCATAGGGGTCCCAGAAGGAGAAGAGAAAGTGGGGGCAGATACTGTATTTGAACACATAATAGATTAGAACTTCCTTAACGTGAAGAATGGAGCAAAGCTCCAGACCCAGTAAGCTCAAAGATTTTCTAATAAAAGAAACTTAAACAGACCTACACCTCATTACAGTGTCATCAAAATGTCAAAAATATAAGATAAAAAACACATCTTAAAAGCAGCCAGAGAAAAACATGGAAGATAAAAGAAGTCCCCGTAAGACTGACAGTGGATTTCTCAATGGAAACTCTATAGGCCAGAAGTGAGTGGCATGATATAGTCATAATGCTGAAAGAAAATAATTTTCAACCTAAGATACTATATGCTGTGAGATTATCATTCAGAACTCAAGATATGATAAAATGCTTTTTCAGATAAGCAAAACTTAAAGGAATTCATTACCACAAAATCACCTTTGTATAAAAACATTAAAGGATGTTCTATAAGTGTAAACAATCCCACATAAAAATAGTAAGACAACAGATATAAAAAGCAGGGAGGAAGAGAAGAGAACAAAAAATGTGAATGGTTAGAATGAGTGGAAGACTAATCTGCTTTCAAATAAAAATAGAAAATAAACATAGAATTGTTAATGCTAACTTTAGGTCAACTTCAAAATAGATCCCTAGGGAAAAAGCAAAGAAGAAAACAAAAAGAGGAACCAATCAAAACACAGCAACACCCAAACGACCTAAGAAAAGAGAACAAAAGGATTTTCTGGGTCAATGTACAGAACACAAATTACTAAATGACAAGGAGCTACATATCAATAATCACCCTAAATGTTAACAGACTAAACTCACCAGTCAAACAAACAACTCAGAGTGCCTGAATGGATTAAAAAGCATAAACCAACCTTCTGCATTCAGGAAACCCACCTTCTTTCAGAAGATAGACTCAAAGTCAATGTTTGGTAGAAAATCCCATAGTTAAAAAGCAAACACAAAAGAACAAGAACAGCTATACACAGATTAAACAAACTTCCATCTAAGAAGCATAACAAAAGACTGAGTTAGGTATTACATAACGATTAAAGGGTCAATCCAGCAAGAAGACATAATGTTATTAACATATATGCACCAAAAGAAGGAGCCTCATAATATATTAAGCAAATATTATGAGATCTGAGGAGAGACATCAACGGCAACACAACAGAAGTGGGAGATTTCAACACCCCACTTATAACAAAGGACTGATCAACCAGGCAGAAAACTAACAGGAGTAACAGTTAAATGACCATCCGGAACAGATAGATCTAGTAAGACATATATTGAACTCCACCCAATGACAATGAATGTCACTTTCTTCTCAAGTGTGTATGGAACTTTGTCAAGGATATATCAAATATTGGGACACAAAGCATCCTAACAAATTTACAAAGACTGAAATCATCCAAGCATGTTCTCTGACCATACTGACTTAAAACTAGAAATCAACTACAAGAAGAAAGCTGAATGACCCCAAATTAATTGGATGACTTCTAAATAACTCTTGGGTAAAAGAGTAAATCTAAAAGAAACTTAAAACATATTTAGAGAAAAATGAGAAGACACGAGTTACCAGAATCTGTGGAATTCAGCAAAAGCAGTACTAAGAGGTAAGTTCGTCACAATCCAGGCCCACCTTAAAAAACAAGAAAACTTTACATTTAAAACAAACAGAGAGAAAAACATTTAAATTAAAAACTCAGCGGAAGAAAGGAAATAATCATAATTTGAGTATAAATAAATGAAATAGAAAACAAAAAGACAATCTAGACGATCAGTGAAACCAAAATTCGTTCTTTGAAAAAATAAACAAAATTGACAAACTGTTGGCTAGACTCACAAAGTAAAAGAGAAAACTCTCATACCTAGAATCAGAAATGAAAGGGGAGAAGTTACAACAAATACCACTGAAATTCAAAACATCATAAGGGACTGCTCTGACCAGCTCTATGCCAACAAAATGAGCAATCTTGAGGACATGGACATATTTTTAGAAAATTACAGTCTACTGAGACTGAACTGGAAAACCTGAACAGAACAATCACAAGCAATGAAGTTGAAGAGGTAAGCAAAAGTGTCCCTAAATATTAAAGCCCAGAATCAGATAGATTTTCTAATGAGTTTTACCAAACCTTCAGAGAATTAACACCTATTCTTCCTCAATTTCTTCAAAACATTGAAGAACAGGGAACAATCCCAAATATTTTTATGAGGCTAAAATCACACTGATACCAAAAGCTGATACGGACGTCACCAAGAAAGAAAATTACAGACCAAAACATCTAATGAACATAGATGCAAAAATTCTCAATAAAACATTAGCAAACCAAATACAACAAATCATTAAAAAAGACCAACCATCATGACCAAGTGGGATTTATCCCAGGGATGCAAGAATGGTTCAACATATATAAATCTATTAATACAATACACCATTTCAACAAGAGCAAAGGGTAAAACTACATGATAATATCAATAGACACAGAGAAAGCTGTTGATAAGATCCAACACCCATTTATGATAAAAAAAGAAATGCTTTATAAAATGAGAATAGAAGGTACCTACCACAATATAATGAAGTTCATAAAGGAAAAACCTACAGCCAACATCATAGTCAATGGTGAAAACATTTTCTCTAAGTTTGTCCACTCTCATCATTGCTGTTTAACATAATACTGAAGGTCTTAGCCAGAGCAATTAGGCAAGAAAAGGAAATAAAAGGAACCCAAATTGGAAAGAAGGAAGCAAAATTATCATTACTTGCTGATGACATGAATATATATATATATATATATATATATATATATATATATATATATATATATATATATTACCCTAAAAGCTGTTAAAAAATCTTCTGGAACTCATCAATGAATACAGTAAAGTGGCAGGCTACACAACCAATGTACAAAAATCTCACACAAACAGCATGGTAGAAGAAAATGAAGTCACGAAAATCACACCATTTAAAATAGAAGTTGAAAGAATAAAATGCCTGGGAATACACTTAATAAAGGAGGTGATAGAGCTGTGCGATGAAAACTACTAGTTCTTCTTGAAAGAAATATAGGAGGATGCAAGGAGAAGGAAAGACATTCCCTGTTCATGGTTGAGAAGAAACATCATAAAAATGGTCATCTTACCTAAAGTAACATACAGATTTAATACAATCCCCATGAAAATTCCAGAGGCTTATTTCCAGGAAATAGAACAAAAAATCTTAAAATGAAACAACAAAAGATGAATAGCCGAAGCAATTATTAGAAAAAAAGAATATGGAGGGATTATACTCCCAAGACATTGAGCTATACTATACATTAATAGTGATCAAAACAGTATTGTACTGGAATAATAACAGAGGAACAGATCAGTGGAATAGAACTGAATCACCAGAAATTGACCCATTCATGTACAGTCAGTTAATCTCTGACAAAGGAGCCAAATACATATAATGGAAAGTCTCTTCAATAAATGGTATTGGGATAACTGGACAGCCACATGAAAAAGAATGAAGCTAGAACATTCTCCAACACCATTTACAAAAATTAACTCAAAATTGACTACAGATTTGGACACAAGACCTGAAACTATAAAATTCTTGGAAAACAACATAAGAAAGACTTTCCATGACATCAGCCATAGATAGGTCTTTGGGGACTCAACTTCAGCATAAAAGGAAACAGAACAAAAATAAAAATACTGGGACTACATCAAACTAAAAAGTTTCTTCACAGTGAAAGAAACCATTACCAAAACCAAAAGGCAACTAACTGGGAGGCGATAGCTGTGTTCCATATTTCTGACAAGAGCTTAATATCTAAAATATACAAAGAAAACGTAAAACTCAATAACAGAAAAACAGGCAATTCAATCAACAAATGGGAAGAGAAATTGGAGAGGCATTTATCTGAAGAGAATATACAAATGGCCAACAAGCACATAGAAATACGTTTCTATGCTGTGGGTATCAAGGAAATGCAAATCAAAACAACAATGAGATATCACCTTACACCTGAAAGGCTATTATCCAAAAATCTGGAAGCAACAAATGTTGGCAAGGTTGTGGAGAAAAGGGAACACTATTTACACTGAAAAGATACAAAAACACTCACAGAGCTTATGCATGCCCATGTTTACTACAGCCCTATTCACAATAGCTAAGAACTGGAAACTACCAAAGTGCTCAACATCGGATGAATAAAGATGTGGTACATACATACAATGGAATATGACACAGCACTTAGAAGAATGAAATCTTGTCATTTGAATCAACATGGATGGAACTAGAGAGGATTATGCTAAGTGAACTAAATAAAAAAAAGATAGATAACTGATGACCTCACTCATAGGTGTAACATGAATTGATAAAACAAAGGAACAGATGAAACACTTGGACACTTGCAACAGAACTGAGGTGACCAATAGAGAATGGGACGTAGTAGAGTTGGGGCAAATGAGGTTACTGTCTACTGGACAAGAACACCTTTATTTGGTGAAGGGCAGTCTGTTTACACATATCTGAGGAATAGGGAACCTATAGATATAAGGTTATTTTCCTATGTAGAATAAGTTGCCACAATAAAAAACAAACAAACTTCAGATGACAATTTGAAAAGCAAAGTCAAGACTCCACTTTAGAGTAATTCTCTACACAATTAGTAAAATACAATAATATTATTGCTGCATTGTCTGTAGTATAAAATGTTATAAACCATAAATATCCTTTAATATATAAGAATCAACATTAAAAAAAAGGAGTTAAAAAAAGTAGGTTCTACTGAAAAATGTTCAGCATGTCATTTACTATTTTGTCTTTGAATCTTATAGTGAGGGCACACATAAAAGATACTCTCTATTTAAGTGATATGAAACTTGAAATTATTTTATTGTCTCTGAAAATATTAATCACTCTTACATTTACATGATATTTAGAAACATCTAGTTTACACAGTAAATTATTTGTAAGGAAAGCTCGGTTTTTAAAAAATCAAATTTAATGTTAGAATTCATATATATTAAGTGTACAGGTGGATTTCTTTTGTCAAATATGTTACTTGAATAACCATAAAGGTAATGAAGCTCTGGAAGACTTTTATCTTACCAAGACATTTTTCCTTTGCAATTAAGTTCTCCTCCCACAAGCAACCACTAGTTTGATTATGTTAACACTTAGTTTTCCTTATTTTCAAATTACATGTGAGCCCTGATCGCCTATTGGTTAAACCCTGGTGCAGTCCACGTGCATCCTAAAGATTCCGGTTCAAGACCCAAATTGGGAAATGACTGATAATGAACAACTGAATAAAAATAAAGTACTTCATCCTCTCTCTTCATGTCTGCTTGTCTACTTGTCTTCATTTCTAGGACACACTTCCTTTAACAACTACAATAAAAAATTTTACATGAATAGAATCATTTTGTTTACATTTCTTTGAGTCTAGATTATTTTGCTCAGTGAAGTCTGCGGTGTATCCACTTTGCTGTGTGCATCATGTATTTGCTGCCTTGCTCTAGTGGTTAGGTGCATGTTACATACACCCGCAAGGTTCCGGGTTCATGCCCTGGGACTGGCGGAGGTAACCAGCATAAACAACTAAATAACATTTTCATCCTCTTTTCCTGCTTGCCTACCCTCATTTCAGGTATAGCTTTCCTCAAATAAAAAAAATTGCTACATTTCATTATTCAATATTTTACTATTGCACTAATAATCATGATAGCTTTTCTACTCACCCTTTTAAAAAATGTGTACACTTATTTTTAAGTTAATTTATTGAGGTAATTAAAAAAGCCCCATATGTTCAGCTCATCTTTTGATGAATATTTTAAAATGTTTCATTTTATTTTGCTTTTCTCAATAAAACTGTTATAAGCAGTTGCTTACAATTCTTTTTGTATTTGTTTGTTTTTATCTTGTGCAAACTCCTAGTCATGGAATCTCTTGGTTATATGCTATGTTTAAGTTTACATTTTAATCTAAACTACCAAATGGTTTGTCAAAATAACTTAACTTTAATTAACATTAGGTATTGTTCCTTGTGCTTATTAGCCATTTAGCTTAATATTTTGTAAAGTATTCAAGTTTTGCTCACATCTGTGGAGGTTTTATTGTTATGTTATAATTTTCATATATTCTGGTTATAATTTTCTTTTTACTTTTATAAGTATATTTTTAAGAAGAGATTTTCTTTTCCTTTGATGACATAAACTTTGTAGGAAAGTTTTAAAATATAAACTTGATATTTCATTGATACAAATATTTTCACAGTTTTGTAAGTTGTTTCTCAAAGATCTTGTCCATCACATTTAAGTGATATAGAGTTGTTCATAATATATCTTAGTACTCTTTTAATTTCTATTATCATCTTTACTCTTTTCTTCTACTAAGACAAATTAAATATTTTCTTCTTTTCTGATATATTTAAAGCTATAATTTCTACACTATTCAGTACATTATCTGAATCCACATATATCAAAATGTTGTGTTTCATTGTCATATCTGAAATGCAGTTATATAATTAATGAATATAAATCAAAGTAATTTTAAATTTCTTTGTGATTTTTTTATTAAGGAATGGTATAAGCAGGAATGAAGGTAATGAAGCAGGCAGAGAGGGAGAGGAAGAAGTATTTTATTTGGTTATTTATCTTGGTTACATCTCCAAGCCTCAGGTCATGAACCCAGATCATTGGGATGTATGTGAACCACGCCCAGTCAGAGGCGGCCGACCAACCATAATTCCACCAGGGGGAAACCGTGATTTATTTTTGACTCGTGCTATTTAGGAATGTGTTTAATTTACATATAGGGAGTTTTCCAAATATATGTTATTGGTTTCAAATTAAATGCTGTTAGTCAAGTTATACTACTAAAATTTTAAGAAAAATAAACTGAAATTTCTGTATGTACTTAAAAATAATGAGTATTTGGTAGTGATTAGGTGTATTATTCTTTAACGTAAATGAAGAGAATTTGAGAGTGTTTATAATATAATTTAAATTCTTACCTTTTTCTTCTGCTTCTGTCAATTACTGCTAAAGTTGAGCTATAAAATCTTGTGAATCTGGACTTGAAAGCAATTGAGTTACACAGGAATAGCCATGCATGTATTTTTACAAATTTGGGAAACCATTAAGCGATATTTAAATATGCATCCATTGACTTCTAGCTATAGCAAAAATATGATTTTATTTTCATATCTGGTAATGATAACTGCAATTTACTATAGAGAATACTTGGATGATAGAGGTGGAGA
Source organism: Solenodon paradoxus (assembly GCA_004363575.1). Classification (NCBI taxonomy): domain Eukaryota; kingdom Metazoa; phylum Chordata; class Mammalia; order Eulipotyphla; family Solenodontidae; genus Solenodon; species Solenodon paradoxus. The sequence continues at coordinate 756,320 of RJWH01000307.1, forward strand.
TTGTACAAAAATTGGAGCCAGAGATATCCTAAAGAGGCAATGTTAATAGTCCACAAAGGCAATAAAAATGTTAAGTTAATAAATGGATAAGGGAAAACATGTGATGCATTGTAAAATAATATTGAATTATCTTGATGATACGTTATTGAGAGGATGTGTTTAAAATATTGATTAAAAAAGTTTTAATACATACTGTTATACCAGGTAAAAGACTGTTGAACAAAAGGGAATGGAATACATAGTAAAGAAGCCTTGTTTTCTTTTGTTATCACAGCTAGATGAGCTAACCAATCGCATTTTTTTATTTATTTTTATTTAGATGGCAATGGAATCCTTGTTTTCATTATTTTGATATTTTAAAATTTTTCTAAATTTCTTATAACACAACACAATGCTCGAATAATTTCATCTTACTGTATTTATTAACTATTCAAAATGAAAATTGGAATTATTACAGGGATTCCATATGTGGTTCTGTTCCTCACTTCGAAGTTTTAATACTTGATTTTTTATCCTTTTGAATTTTCTTCCCTGAGAAACATTTTTATTCAAGAATCATAGAAAATGTATTTACTGAAGGAGTCAAAATCTCTCAAAGTGTATGCTAGTAAAATGTGTTTCTAAAAACATGAAAGTTAACTAGAGTGTTAATCTCTGTTGACCGTGAATGAGAAAGTTCCTAAAAATCAGTGACTTTAGACAAAGGAAAAGACAGAACAAATGAAGAAAATTTTGGTGCTTTATATACATGTATTGTTTAGGAGGTTGAGTGATAAGAAAAAAGATGTGTAATTGCTTTCTTTTTTCATAATTTTATTGAAGTATTATAACATTTGATGTTTCAGGTGTGAATTATTATATATCAGCAACTGTATATGCCTCAATAAGAGCCCCACAAAAGTCTTTAGCATCTACTATTGACCACCTTTAGCTGATTTGTCCATCCAGCTTCAATCATTTTTTTAATTTGGTGCCTTTTAAATTGCAAATTTGTATGCAACTTTGCTTTCTTTCATCAGCAAAGTGTGTATCCTCCAAACAATAAATATGCCTCTTCTACAGAATGGGTAATGTATAGGGAAATAAGTGTGTGTGTGTGTGTGTGTGCGCACATCTACACACAATGCAAAATTTGGTTAATGAAAGAAAATTTAATCCATGAGCAGAGCTATATGTATATACAACTTTCCCAGTAACTTAGTTTCCTGTGATCAATGTAATAAAATCTTAGTAATCTTTGAATGAAGACATATGCACTTTCATTTTACACTGAGCTCCTCAAATTATCAAACTGATCTTGTAGTGGGGTTTTGAAGTAATATTAGTTTATACTTCTGAATATTAAATCAATATCTTTGTCTCTTATCAACTTGAGGACTTATTAAAGAGTTCCGAGGTGTGTCTGGTGATTTTTTATGATGAAAGAAAGATGGTATACTGAATAATAGAGAATTTCCATATAGCTATAGATAAGTAGGTGTTTTTAGATTACATTTCAGATGCCCTGCAGAATATTAGAATTATCTAAATGCAATTTTAGGGACCAACTTTCATGTTTTCTTTATACTGCTTTTGCAATCAGTTCATGCAATAAACATTTGCACTGGGCTTTGCAAATGTAAGCATTTTCTGATCTATATGCTTGCAGTTTCTTTCACCGAACACTCTCTGGCATACAAGATCAGAGAGCCTGGTGTAAACTATTCTAATTATCAAGTAGATGTCATTTTCAGGCTTTATTTCTTGTGTATAACTACTTACCTAAGGATCAGAAATCAAAGAAATAGTATCCAGTCACTATCTAGATATGTGACATTCAGCATGTCAATTTCAAGTTTTCTAAGTTGCTATTTTTAGGGGCCTTTGTACTCTAAGACAATTAAGAGGTTAAAACAAGCTTCAGAAATACCTTCAGCTATGGTGAAGTTTTACTGAAACATAGAAATCTGTTAATTGAAACATGGAAATATGTTAATTATCTGGTATTACACATTATAATAAATCAAATTAGAGGTATTGAGGGTTATCATGTTACAGTATGAGGCACAGTGGGCCTAGTATCAAGCTGTGATTTAAGTCCTTTCCCTTCCCATTACCACTGCAGAAGTGTACTTTCATTTGCTTTTTGTAAAATGGATAAAGTCATAAGTAAAATATTTATATTTAAAATATTAATCCTCTTAACCTCACTAGGATGCCCAAATATTTTGTTTCCATAGTAATCACAAGCTTTGCATCTGAATATTATTTGTAATCTCAAAATCTATGCTTTATTATTTCACCATTTTTTCTCCATTACTTTTCATTTTATTGCTCCAGCTTCTCTATTGCAATCTACCTCAAAAATTTTTGGAAGAATTTGGAGTCAAATATATAATAAATAATGAGATAAGAGGCTATCCATTTTATTGATAGTACAACATGTTACATAGTTTTTTGTTTTTTGTTTTGCTTTTTTAAGGAAAGGTGCAGGCAGGAATGAAGACAAGCAGGCAGGCAGGCAAGCAGGAGAGAAGTCTGCAACTTTATTTACTTTAATTGTTCATCTTGTTTGTTTCCCCAGACCCTAGATCCTGAACTGCAGATCCTGGGAGGTATATGAACTGTGCCACTAGGCCATCAAGGTGTACCAGCACACTATGCATTTTAGAAATTGATATTGTCCTATACAGAATGATTTTCACATCTTTTTAATATAAAAATTAATTTTATTTCTAAATAGAATTTTTTAAATTTATTGAAGTACTATTGTATTGTTAATATTATACAAATTTAAGGTGTATCATGGTAAATCAACAGCAATATATACTATATTAAGTTACCACTAACTGTTCAATTCTATCCTCCTGAGCATCTAATAATTATATCAAGTTAAAATACCATTTAATGCGTAGAAGAACTTCCATTTATTACATGCAGCTATTCATACAGAAAGCCTGAAAGGTATCATATGTCGATGTTGTAAGAGGAAAAAAAAAGTTTTGTTTAGATATATTTAACACTCCAAAACACACAGGTATTTTTCTTCAACATATAATTTTTCCTATCTAAATTACCTTGGAACTTGTTTTTGAAATTATATAACAAAGGATACAGTTGTGAAACTAAAATAAAGTCCTAACAAGATTGCTCTATCATACTCAAAGACATAGTTCATTAAAGAAAAAAAGAAGCCACACAAAAACCCCTCATGCTTTTATTTCACTTTCAATTAAAATCACAGTTTGATTCCCTAATTTTATTCCTTTAGCTGTATTTCCTTAGAATCAATTATCTACTGTCCCCCAGGCTAATCTGCTCTGCCTCTTAATGAATTACCTGATCTTAGATGTCACTTAATAAATATAAATATCATTTAAAATATGTTTCAAATACTAGTAGAAGTGTTTAGTTATCAGAAAATATTTGGAATGACATTAGGGATTTAATTGCTTTCCTATTAGGCTATATTTAACCTAATTAAAATAAAAAGGAGGAATAATTTTTAAAAACAGCATATAAGCCCAGATATTTTATTAACTAACTGTAACTTGATGACGTTTTTGCTCTGTGTTTCTTATTTGTTAAATGTAGGTTTAATTAATTAGCATTTAAGTTAAAATCTCATTTAAAGATACTATTAGTATGATTGTTAACACACAGGTGTTAAAGTGTTATTTAAGGAAAGATCATAGTAGCATCAAATAAGCTTTTAAGACTATAAGCTATAAACATGTATGATTATAGCACACACATACAAACATATTTTTACCACCTATGTACAAAAACTACGTAAAAAAAGCATATTACCTAAATGTCCTGTTCCCCTATTTATGTTTCATTCCTTTCTGTATATTCAGGCATTCTCCTTATAACAGAATTATTAAGGCCTGTCAAAAAACATTCATAGCTACAGAGGTCAGTTGCTAAGGAATCCCTTTTACATTGAGTAACTTACTTCTTTTTCTGAGCAGCTTAGTTTTTAATTGATGAGAGACATAATGAAACAATAACTAATAATCAGTTATATTTAAAATTCATTACCAGAGACCCCACTTTTACTCTTATTCTTAATAATGTAGATTTTGTCTCTTTAAACCACCTCTTCATGTTGAAGTTCCTTTCACATTAAATTTCACATGTGAATTCTTCAAATTCTACTCGTCTCTTTTAGGAAACTCTTCCTTATTCCCACCCCTGATGTGTGTTTGTGTGTGTGTGTGTACACACACACAAGAAGGATGGTAAGTATGTGATATATGCATACATGCATATATGTATATGTGTGTATATAAACATGTAGATACACATATATGTATACAAAATCTTCCTGAGTTATGTCCATCTTTTATATTCTCAATCACCATACATTCTTTAATCCTAAATTTGTATATGCAAAACCACACTCACTTCTGTGAGGAGAGTAAAAATGATGTCTGTGATGTTGAATTTTAAATCTGAGCAGCTAAGGTCATTCCTTGCTTCATATCTAAGGGATACAACTAAACTTTATCCATGGAAATCACACTGGCAGGGAGGCCCAAAGCATACAAGCAACTCAGGAATTACAGAGACTACATTGAGGGGATTCCCAAGTATTTGGATATATCTGAGTGACTGAAGGTGACTTTTAAGGAACAACTTTTGGTAGCTGCAGTGAGGTGGTGGCATCTGAAGGTGTGACTGCTGGAGCAGAGGCAGACAGCAGGACTAACAGCAGGGGAACCAGCCTTCAGTCCAAGAGAGGGAGGAGTTAGGATTGCTGGTGGTATACATGCTCAGCCTGAGTGAAGATCAAATGTTGTCAAAAATAGTCTCTGCACCTTGGGTCCAAATCAGGAATGAGGAGACAGTTTGAGTAGATACAGAAAAGAAAGTTGATTTCTTTACCAGGCAAAGGAGGCCCACAGCAGCTCGCACCTTAAAAACTGTGGGCCTCTCCAAGGGAAGGAGTCAGTTATTTTTATAGGGGCAGCACAGCCTTATCTTCTACATTCTTGTTAATTTCTCTCAACAGTATTCAGCATAGTTTTACTGACCATTTCTCAACTTCTTTCACATTCTCCTGGGGCCACCAGCTTCATTGTTTCTGTCTGTTCTTCAAGTGAACAAAGGTTAGAGATTACACTAATTACAAAGTGGTGGTGGTGGGATAAGTATAAGGTTATGGCTGCTGGCAATTTTCTTATAGTTAATCAGCAACTCTGCAGGCTTTTGCATTTTACATATCTCACCCTATTATCTCCATATCACAAAAAGAAGGAATTGAGATCAGAACCCCAGTCCCTATATAGGTTGGGAACCTGACAGGAACCAAAAAGGAAGGACTATACTGCTCACCCAACTCTTGGGGAGCTCCATCACCAAAACAGATAGACTTCCCATATCCAGTTCTGGGAAGAGGGTTGTCCTTGGCATATCCACACAAACAGGTTTTACCACCCCTTGCAGATCACAACAGCTACCCTGTACCATATGTAATCCACCTCAACCTCCTCTACTGAGTAGCCATCTTCTACCTCCGTGACTATACACAAGACGTTCTTCCTACAAGAGCTTGCAGAGATCAAAACTCTAAAACAGAACCAGAGTACTACCTGCCAATAAAACCAATGAATAGATAGAAGGATCCTGTGGGAAAACAAAGAACTCAAGATACTTCATAATCTTTCAGTATTATGGCATCTCAAGAAGATAACACTGCATCAGAAACCAATTTTGAAGACAGGGAGAATTATATCTTCTTGGTAGATAAAGAATTCAAAGTAGCAATCATAAAGAAACCTAAAGAGATAAAAAGAAAACTCAGAAAAACAGATCAAAGTAGTACAATAAGAAGCAGCAGAACAAATTAACAAGACAAAAATGAAGTTTTACAAAATAAAACAATATATTTAGAAAGTGAAGAATGTAATAAATGAGATCGAGAGTATCAATGAAGTCTATGGAAACAAACAAAATGAGGAAACAATCCTGTGATCTGGAGCATGTAAATGTGGAAAGGATCCAAGTGGAAGAAGAGAGAGAGAGAGAGAGAGAGAGAGAGAGATCAAATATTAAAAAGTGAATGAATTCTCAGATAATTGACTTCATCAGGAAAGGCACACATACAAATAATGAGTGTCCCCAAAGGTGAATAGAGAAGAGAACCAAGAACATATTCAATATAATAATTGCTGAAAACTTCTCAAATAAGACATATAATTGTGAAACTATCAAAAGTCTAAGACAAAGAATATTAAAGGTGACATACAGTGGTACTTCTGATACACTGTCATTGTACTTCTCACCAGAATCTCACAGTTTAGGATGGAATGAAACACTGTATTCAAAATACTTTGAAGAATACTTTATATTTCAAAACTCTATCTTAGATCTGAGAGAGAAATAAAGGTTTTCCTTGACCAAAAAAAAAAAAAAAAAAAAGCTTAAGGAATTTGCCATTACAAGATAACTCTTCCAAGAAAAGACTAAAGATACTTTTCTATCTAAACCAAAGAGAAAATAAAAGTCAAAATGTCAGTAGAAAGTCCTCAATAACCACCCTGAATGTAAGTGGACTAAACTAACCAGTTAAAAGCCGTAGAGTTGCTTGATGAATCAAAAAGACAAAACACATCTATATGCTATTTGCAAGACATTCACTTAAGCTATAGACACTGTATACTTAAAATGAAGCAATAGAAAATGGTACTCCAAATCAATGGTGAATCTAAAAATACCCAAGAACTTCTATACTCATATCAGATAAAAGAGATTTATAGCTGAAAAAAGTAATAAAATAAAAAATGGTCATTATATAATGATGAAGGTATCAATATAGCAGGAAGAATTAATAATATATATGCAGACAATATAGAGGTAACCAAGGAAATCAAGCAAATATAAACAGACTGAAAGGGAGACATTGACAGCAACATGACAATAAAGTACTTTAACACTCTACTCACAGTAACACACAGATTATCTAAACATAAAATCAAAAAAAGGAAACAATAACCTTAAATGACAATTTAGATGAGATGGACTTAATTGATATCTATAGAGTATTTCACCCCCAAACAATAGACTGCATATTCTTTGTGCTCATGGAACATTCTCAAGGATAGACCACATGTTGGGACACAAATCAAGTCTCAATAAATTTATAAAGATTGAAATCATCTAGCGTCTTTTAAAATTACAATGGCATCAAACTAGAAATCAATTAAAAGAGGGAAGGAAAAACCTGCAAAAGGGTGGAGAATAAACAGTACATTGAAGAACTATTGGGTTAATGATGAAATCAAACAAATTTAGAGAATATCTAAACTCAAATGAAAAGCAAAACCTGACTTATCATAATTTGTGTAAGGAGAAAAATCATCAAAAAGGGTACTTATAGTGATACAATCCTACCTCAGGAAACAAGAACCACAAATGAAAAACAACATTTAACCCTTAACCTAAAGGAATGAGACAAAGAAGAAAAATAATGAACCCAAAATATAATAGAAAGAAGGGAATAATAAGACAGAGCAGAGCATAAAACAAATGAATAGAAATGTAAAAATTAAAAGTGTTCAAATAATGAAGTCAGGAGCTCAATTCTTTTCTCCCTTTTTTTTTTTTTTAAAGAAGAAAGCAAACAGGAATGACGGCAAGCAGGCAGACAGGAAGAAAGACGAGTGAAATGAGCATTTATTTATCTAGTTAATTGTTCACTTTTGTTGTTCTCCTTCCTTGGGTCAAAACCTGGATCCCTGGGCATTATTTATACTATATTTCAGTTGTAGAAATAATGCCTGACCCACAAAGACTCACCAAGAGCTATTTTTTGAAAGGGTAAATAGACAAATCACTCTCCAGACACATAGAGCGAAAGCACAAAAAATAAAACCAGAAATGAAAGAATATACAAAGGATACTATAGAAATATAAAATATTGTAAGAATACTATGAACACCTTCATGGCAACAAATTGGATAGTCTGAATAAATAGACAAATTTCCTTGAAACACACAATGTTTTAGGACTACATCGAAGAAATAGAAATCTGGAATAGATAGATCACAAACAAGGGAATTCAAATGGTAATCAATTTCCAGAAAGTACAACCAAAACTAGATGGTTTTACTGGTGAATTTTACCAAAATTCAAAGAAGAATTAATACCAGCTTTTCTCAAACTGTTTCAAGGAATTGAAGACATTCAAACTTTTTTATGATGCCAACATTACTTTTATTGCAAAACCAGACAACATATCACCAAAAAAGATTATAGACCAATATCTTTGATTCCTATTGTTGCAAAATCCTCAATAACTATCAAACTAAATTCAACAACGCATTAGAATATCATTCACTATGATCAAGTGCTGTTTATTCCAGGGAACAAGGATAATTTAAAATATGCAGATCAATAAATGTAATGCACTACATCACAAAAAGAAGGTAAAAAAACATGTGATCATTTCAATTGTTTTAGATAAATCATTTGATAAGATTTAATACTCTTCCATGTTAAATGTTTTCAAAATATGGGTATTGATGCAATGTACTGCTCATAATAAAGGCAATATATGAAAAACCCAAAACCAACATATTATTCAATTGGTAAAAAATGAAAGATTTTCTGCTAACATCAGGAACAAGGCAAGGATGGTCACTCATCCCATTATTATTTAATACATTGTTGGAAATCCTGACAATCAAACAAGAATCAAACAAGAATAGGACATGAAAGTTACCCACAATGGAAAAGAAAAAAGTAAAACTATCAATATTTGCAGATAGCATGAAAATAGAGAGAACCCCAAGAATGCCAGTAAAAAGCTGCTAGAAACAATAAACAGATACAGAAATGTGTCAGGCTAAAATTAGTATTAAAAATCTATTGCATTTCTATATGCACATACTAAACTTCCAGGAAGAAAACAGTATGACTTTCAATTGCATCAAAAGCCATTTCTGTCTTGGGATAAACTTAATGAAAGTGAAACACTTATATTCTGTAAACTATAAGACATTGTAAAAACAAATAGAAGACAAAAGCATATAGAAGGGTATTCTATGCTCATGAACAGAAAAATTGACATTGTTAAAATAAAATAGTCATATTATCTAAAGCAATATACAGATTTAATACAATCCCCATCAAAAATCCCAAGACACTCTTCATAGGAATTGAACAAAAATTTATGTGATTCATTTGGAACTACAAAAGACCCCCAATAACAAAAAATCCTAAAGAAAAAGAAAAAGGAGGTGCCCCATTCCTGACTTGAAACTAATTCTACAAGGCAATAGTAATCAAGTGATCATGGTACTGAAATAAAAAACAGGCACACAGACCAATGGAATAGAATTGAGAACCTGGAAGTAAACCCACACATATATTGACAATTATATAAAATGGTGCAAACATTATGGAAAGGAGGATGGAGATTCCTCAATAAACTGAGAATGGAAATCCTATATGATCCAGTTTTTATTTTCCCTTGCTGGAGATTTACCCTAAAAATACAACAACACTTATTCACAGAAACATATGTACTGTCAGCTTCACTGAAGCATTATTTCCAATAACCAAGAGCTGGACACAACCTAAGAGTAGATAAGAAAAAATGTATATATACACATATGGAATACTACTCAGCTATGAAAAATTACAAAATTATGCTATTTACAGAAAGATGGATGGAATTAGAGGGGATTATTCTTCCTGAGATAAGCCAGAAGGAGAAAGATACACATTGCACGATATCACTCATGTGTGGTATACAAAGAACCAAGCAATGAGATGAGCTAAATGAAACAAAAATAGAGTTTTAGTCAATAAAATCAAATTTGATTTTGTAGGAATAGAAGTGCTGAAAGAAGAAAAGATAGCCAAGGAAGGATTCTATATCCAGTAGAACATTCCTTCAAAAATGAAAAAAAATCAAGAAATTTATAAATAAGCAAAAACTGAGAGAGATCATTACTATCACACTTGTCTACAAGAAATAACAGGAATCCTTTAGATGAAATAAAAGAAAATTACTATATAGTCTTTGAATCTACATGAAAACATAAAGAATATTAGTATAGGTAAATATATAAATAGACAATAGGTAAGTATAAAAATGGTAGAAATTATTTTTATATGTAAATTCATTTTTCCTACTTGATTTAAAAACAACCGCATAAATAATCATTACAAACCTACGTTAATTGAAACATTTTTTACATTAACAGCATAAAGGAGGGTAGGATGTGGAGTTTTCTAGGAATAAAGAATGTGTATACATTGAAATTAGGTTTGTATTAACACTAACTAGATTATTATAAATAATGATTTGATTATATTCATCTGGGAAAATATTAAGAAAATCCCTCAAAAATATAATAAAATAAGGTAATTAAAATGGCACATTAAAAATCTAACAAAATAAGACATCAGTGGAGAAAATGAGTACTAAAAAGACACAAGATTTCTAGGAAAATAACAACAAATGGTGTAACAAATTTCTTTCTTATTCAAAATAACAAAAATATAAATGATTTAAACAACAAATTAAAATTAAGAATTGACAGATTAAATTATTTTAAACATACTTGTTTATATTGATAGGCATAATTAGGAGGTCATTCCAAATGGGTGGGTTATTAAGATATGGAGCTCACACCCTTCCCATAGACAACAAAGCTACACCTATTTAACAACTACAACCTTTGAAAAAAATGAGCACCAACATCTCCACAAAGGGAAGGAACACAATTAATATAAATGGTAAGAGGAACTATTCTGTCTTAGGGAAAATGCTGCCTATTACCAACCCAGAAATGAGAACTTGGATTCTGTCAGTAGCAATCAGTGATACAGATGTTCTTCCCACGACTAAAGGGTTTGCCCCCACACAGGGTGCCCCCACACCTCAGAAGTGACCTCAGGTGTGTATAAAATGGAATGGAAAATAGAGGGGCTTAGGAAACAACTGGACACTGGAAATCAAGGAACACAGGACTGAGAGCCAATAGATGAAGTATGCATAGATCTGACTACAGGATGTTCATTCGTTACCAAAAACATCAGCATGGAAAATAAGAGGGATAACCTCCCAGAGAACCCATATGCTGCTGAGCCTCCTCTCATATGCTCTTTTGAGTGTTTGGCACTGGAGGTTGCCATATTGTAGTAAGGCCCTGAGGGGTAAACATTCTAACCCCTTCGCTATTAGTATTCTTGCATTAGACAATTTGTTCTCACAATTATATTTGATTTCCTACAAAGAGGGTTTCCCACATTTCTCCATGAGGATCGTTAGAGAGGCTCCAGAACAACAGCTTTTCAATCACCTGGGGCTACTGCTCAACAGTTTTGCAAATCTCCCTACCACTTGTTAGAACTACCACCTCTCAACCCCAGGTCTTATTACATTGGTGCCTTGCTGGGTATGCTGCCCAACTAAAGGTCTGGGAGACTTTTTCCAGGGGAGTATGGTTTGCCTGGACAAGCTCCTGAGGATACCAGGTGACATCTATTTCTTTTTCATTGATGGCCTCTGTTGGGAAAGTGTCCTGCTTGTGGTCTATGCCCACATCTCCTGAGCCTATCACTTTGCACCGACTAATTCATTCTTGTGACTCTGGGGAAACCTTTGCATTTCCTGTCTTGTCATGCCTGAAAGCTGGACTCTCAGACCTCAACACAGTACTGCATCTAAAGTTTCAAACATTCTGACTGGTACAGAGAACACACAACAAAGCCCATCACTATGGGCCAATACCCCAGGCCTGTTCTTGATACCCCAATGCAAGGTTTTTACATAAAGACAGAGAAGGAAAACTTTATCCTAACCCATAGAAATAAGCACATAATGCCAAACATATCAAAAGCATAAAGAATGTACATGTCATAACAGAAAAAAAACGATGTGAATGCAAATTATTTTAGCAAACTACCTAAGGAAAATTTTTTAAAAGGTACAGGCAGGAACAAAAGCAAATAGATGCAGACAGGCAGGAAGAGAGAGGAGGAAGAAGCTTTTTATTTAGTTGTTCATCTTTGTTGTTCCTGTTGGTCCTGAGACTTTGGCTGTATGTGACTGTACCCAACCATTATTCACCAGGGTATAGCTGAAGATTTTGAAGCAGTAGTTTTAATGATGTTCACTGAAATCAGGAAACAGTGGAAAAACAAAAAGAAAACTACAACAAAGAAAAAAAAAATTCCAAACAGAGTTTTTAGAGATAAAGAATATAATCAGTGTGCTAAATAACATAACAAAGGGGTATAACAGTAAGAAGCCTCTAATAAATTCAGTAAACTCGAAGATAGAAGATAGAATAAACTCAAGCACACCATCAAAGACAAAAAAAGAATTAAAAGAAAACGAAAGAATTTAAAGAAAAAAAAAAGCATAGGAGACCTACAGGATAACATGGAGAAATCATATTCACACTATAGGGGGTCCCAGAAGGAGAAGGAAGAGAAAGGGGCAGACACAAACTTGAAGAAACAATAGGTAAGATTACCCTTATCTTGGGAAGGAAAAAGTTTCCAGTTCCAGGAAGCTGAGTTCCCAAGGAATTCCAAACATACATACACCGACATACACTGACATTAAAATGACAAAAATTAGGTATAAAGAGATAATTTTAAAGAAAAATTAGTTACATATGGAAGACTTCCCATATCTGCAAGTTTCTTGATAGAACTTTACAGACCAGAAGGGACTGGAATGATATATTCAAAGTACTGAAAGAAAAGGTTTTCCAGCCTAGACTATACTAGCCTGATAGGCTATCCTTTAGAATTGAAGGAGAGATAAAGCATTTTACAGAAAAACAAAAATCAAAGGAATCCATCACAACTTAATCACCTTTCAAGAAATACTAAAAGGATTTCTTTAAAATAATGCAAACCCCTGCTTAGGAACAATAAGATACTGTAAAATGTCGGGAGGAGGAGAATAAAAACGTGAGCTGTTAGAATGAGTTTAAGAATAATATCCTTTCAAATTAAAGACATAATTGAATTTAATAGGATATAAATAGTAAAAGGATGAAAACTATAATATAAAGAAAGTTGGAGAGGTCATGCAATATTCAAAAAAGATTTTAGAATAAATATTACTATTAAGAGAAGGAAATTATATAATGTTGAAATAAACAAGCTTTCAATAATATTTAATAATTATAAACATATTAAAAACAGCCATATCTCAAAATATATAAAATCCTGAAATAGATTAAAGAACTATAACATTAGTAGTTTGAGGTGCCAATACCTCATAGTACATATTGGATAGAACAGTAAGATGAAAGATTGGCAAAGAGAACAAATGCATTATAAATCAATTAGATATAGGCTTCCATATAATAGGCTTCCTCCAACAACAGTTGAGTATTATTTTTTCTTAAGTACGTGTGGAAAATTATACAAGATGATCCATGTGTTAGATCACAAAAAACAAGAAAAAAAGATTTAAAAGGCTGAAATCACACAAAGTATATCCTCATGTCCACAGTGAAATTAAAGTATACATCATTAACAAGGACATTTAGAAAAATTCTAATTATGTAGAATTTAAACAACAGAAGAAATGATGGGTAGAAAAGCAGTTAGAAATAAAAGTGGCAACACAACATTCCAAGATTTGTGTGATACAGAAAGGTAGTGTTCAGAGGAAAATTAATGTCAGTGACTTTCTTTATATAAAAAATAAGCTCTCAACTCAGTAATATAAATATCTACCTTCAGAAATTAGAGAAAGTATAGAAAACTATACCAAAGCTAACAGAAGGGAGAAAATAATAAACCTTAGAGTGGAAATAAAGCTGATTATAGCAAGACAATGAAGAAAAAAAAAGGAAAAGATATTGTTTTTTTGGAAAATGATAATTAAATTGAGAAATTTTTATCTATATGGACCAGCTAAATAAAAAAGAAAAGAATCAAATTGCTAAAAAAAAAAGAATGAAATAGGAAACATTTCTACTGAACTTAGAGAAGATAAGGGAAAACTATGGACATATGAATCCAATATTTAGATAAACTACGTGAAATGGAGACATTTCTAGAGAAACAAAAATTACCTAATATGGCTTAAGAAATAGAACTCTGAATGGCACTATAACAAGTAAAGGTACTGACTTAGTAATCAAAATTATTTAAAGTAGAAAACCATAGGACAATAATTCACCAGTGAATTCCAGCATGTGTTTGAATATAATTAAGAATATCTTATTCAACTGATAAACAGGTAAAGACAGTTAACCAAAGAAATTACAATAAAATGCTACATACTATCCTTGTTGAATATAAATGAAAAATTTCCCCCCAAAATCAGATCTAATAGATCTAATAAATTGAGTAGGGTTGCACATTAGGAGAGAAATATTAAAAAAAGAAATACACGAAAAAAGTTTAGTTGTTTGTCTATACAATAGCATTAAATCTGATAAAATAAATTATAAATATATATCTTTTATTTTTTAAAGATGAAGAATGCAGGTAGGGACGAAGGCAAGTAGGCAGGTAGGCAGGAAAAGAGAGAGAAAAGGAGAAAGCATTTGTTTATGTATTTATTAAGCTGTTCAGTTTGGTTGTTCCCCCCTTCCTGTATCATGACCTTGAGCCCTTGGGCTTTATGTGGATTAAACCAACCAGACAGCATAATTAACACCTGAGCCACCAAGGCATGCCTATATTTCATTTTTGATATTCGAAAAACTTTGAGAATAAATTTAAAAAGAAGTAAAAAACTTATCCACTGAAAATATAAACAATTAAAAGAAGGTATAGACTTAATAGAAGGAAATTTATAAATGTTTCTATATTAGAAGACAATATTCTTATTTTATAATTGTATCCAAAACAATTTTAATTATAAAATAATCTCTTTTAATATCACAACAGTGATTTATACAGAAATAGAAAAACTCACTCTGAAATTCATATGGACTCTCAAGAGATCCTAAATATCCAAGAAAGATCCTGAAAAAGGACAGACTTGGAAGACAAATTTCATGATTTTAAAACTTATTACTAAAGTTGGCATGGTAGTGATTTTATAGAGAGTGAAAATGCCTTCAACATACATTTTTGGAAACTTCTATGCAATTTTGGATCTATACCTTATAAGCAATTTTTGACCTGCATCTATACACAAGAAATGACTCCGAATTCTTAGAGAAAAACATATTCCTGATCTAGAATTAGGCAATGAATTCTTACTAAAACTACACATATAGTAATAGCACATGTAACAGAAGATAAAATCAAGAATTTGATTTTCACCAAAATTAAAAAAAAAAACTTTTGTGCTTTAAAGAATCATTAATAAAATGAAAAATAAACTCTTATACTGGTAGAAAATATTTACATGTAGTATTTCTAATAAGATATTTATGTTCAGAATATTTAAAAAAATATTACAGATTCATGATGAAAAGAAAAATAACCTGATTAAAAATCAAATGATTTGAATACATATTTCTACCAAGAATCTATGTGAGATAGCTAATAAGCACAGGAACAGACACCATATCATTAGTCATTAGGGAATTGCAAATATAAACCATAATTAGATACAGCTTTATACCACCTAAAACCACGAATGTTTTTTGAGGATGTGGAGACATTAGAATTCTTATACATTATTGCTTAGAATGTAATATTTCATAACAAGCAGTCACTTTGAAATACAGTTTGTATTTTTTTTTAAAAGTTAAATGTAGGGTTATATGATCCCCAAATTCTACTTTAGATAGAATAGCTATCTACTAAAAGGGATACAAAGGGATACACAAAAACTTGTACACCAATATTTACAGCAAGACTCAGAAAAGCTCTATGTGGATCATCTCAAATGTTTCTAAGTGGATACACAAATGTCTATTATTCTAAAATAAAAATAAATGAAGCTGTGATACATGCAAATGAATGAATATGAAAAACATGTCAAGTAAAAGAAGACAGCCACAGGCAACCACATTCTGTCTGATTCAATTTATATGAAATGTCCGTAACAGGAAGATCGTTTCTATGTAGGAAGTAAGCAGACTAATTCTATCTAGACATCCAGGAGTTGGGTGATGGGAAACAAGTGTTAATTGGTATAACTTTTCCTTTAAGATTGGTGTCAATGTTCTAAAAGTAGAATAGGGTAATGATTGTATAATACCATAAATATACTGGTAAGTTCTGAAACATACACTTTATAGATGGATATACTTTATAGGTGTGAAATTACATATTAATACATTTTGTAAAATAGTAAAATTTTTCATTTCATGATGACTATACCACTCTACGAAATGTTATATCCATTCCTCTCAGTGAATTGAAGAACATTACTAGTTAGACTAAACGAGGGGGTAGTAATTTAGGATGTTTGCTTATAAAAACATTTAATTATTCAATTTAAATAACATTTCAAAATTATTTCTCTGGGCAGTGAACTTTGTTGGATGATAAAAGTTAAAGTTGTAGTAAGAAAAACCACTCAGATATATTTATAATAGAGGAGAAGACAGTGATTATGATAAGAGTAACAGAAGATGTAGTAGTGTTGAACAGAACTTGAAGAATGGACTAAATTTCAGAGATGGTTTGGTTAGGAAAATATTCCACTTATGGGAACAACAAACAATAGAAATAAGCACAACTAGGTTAAAAGATAATTTATAAAATAAATACATACATGAATCAAACTATAGATAATTTGAAAGTCATCATTCTCTAACAAAATGATGACAATTTTATTCTCTAGACCTCCATAACAGTGAGGAAAACAATTATTTATTTCACTGGAAGAGTCAGGGGATAAAGTTGTGACTGACAACTTATTCCTATCATGACAGTGGTGGATAAGTCACATACTAGAAGGAAGATTTGGAAGTCAGAAGAAAGTAAGTGAAATAGTGTGTTTGCTCAAGATACCTTTCCTTAATGCTTCAATATTCAGTAAAGTTAGTAAATAACTGCCCTGAGACTAGTATTAGCTTCCTGCGAAAAACGATTTTAAAAGGTTTTCTCACTGGTAGGTAAGCTCCATGATTTTGTAAATTTTCACAAGCATACAATTATACAGAGGTGACTATAAGAAGGTGAGTTCGATCAGTTAAATGATCATTTTAAGATTTCCAGAATGGCCAGAATGTAACTTAAATTTCTGAGATTCAAAGAAGACAAAGACAACTATATCACACTTTCATTTCTGTGTCTTTGAGAATTCTGAAGATTTTGATTAAGTGAAAAGACTATGTTCTAGTGTCACAGAAATGAACCAAGCATGTGTTTAAATTAATATCAAGGATACAACCTTTAGGCTCAGGCAGTTGAGGTGGTTAGGGTACAGACCACGTAAACCCCAAGGACCTGAGCTTGTGACCCCAAGTAGCGAGGGGCATAAAAATTAATTTTGATAATTAAAGAAAATATTTCTCAACTATTATGGATGATTTGAAACTTCTTTAGAAGAGAATAATAAAGCACTGGTGCCAACTCAATCAGTTGTATTTGTTGTTCGGAAGAAAAAGAGTGAAAGACAAGGGAGAAAGATAGAAGAAAATGAGAAAAAAAGATTGACTTTATCAGTTATTAATACAAAACTAGTATTAAGAAAAAAACCCCAGGAATAAAAAATTAATAGAGGAAATGTTCACACTGCAACATAGCTTTCTTGGTTTCAAATGCCTGTTTTTTTTTTAACCTTATGGTCACATTGATTCTGATCTCTTATAGACATATTTTTAAATTATTTATTTTGTTTACATTGCTATATGATTTTCAGAATACTGAATTCACACCTCAATGTGTGTGCACGTCACACTACACCTGCCACCATCTTTCTAATGTCCATCACCACCACCATATTTACTCTTTCATTCCCCTATTCTCTCCCCATCCTACCCCTTTGATAACAACAGTCTTATGTTCTGTGAATTATGTGGTGCTTTATAAGTTTCTTTATTTATTTGTATTCCACATATGATTGACATAAACCTACAATTCTTTTTTTTTCTTTCTTATTTATCTTGGTATTCTCACCTCAAATTCCACCCCGGTTATTGTCAGAGGCAAATTTTCTAAGAGTAAAGAGAAATCAAGAAATAAATTTCATTCACAGTAATACCCCAAAGGATAAAATACCTGAAATAAATTTAACAAAGAAGGTGAAAGACTGAAACATGATAAGGCATTGGTAATAGAACTAGAGAAGACACTATAGAACAGTATTTCATGCTCAAGGACTGTGAGAATTTACATTGTTAAAATTTCCATCTTTTCCAAAGGAATATACAGATTTAATGCAATTCCCATCAAAATTTCAGGGACATTTTCCCAGGAAATAAAACAAATAATATTAATGTTTTTATGGAACAAGGAATGGTCTGGATAGCCGAAGTTATCTCAGAAGAAAAGAAGAATAAAATGAAAGAATCACATTTCCAGATTTCAAATTATACTACAGAACAATTAACATCAAAACAGTTTTGTATTGGAACCAAAAAACGGACACAGAGCAGTGGAATAAAATTGAAAGCCCAGAAGCAAAACCATATTATATAAATAGTTAATATATGACAAAAGAACCAAGAACATGCAATGCAGGAAGGAATGCATATTAAAAAAACGGTGCTGCAAAAACTGGTCAGCCAAATGCCAAAAAATTAAAATTAAATACCTTGTTGACACCATACACAAAAATTAACTCAATGTGGATTAAAGATTTGGATATAAGACCCAAATCATAAAACACTTAGAGAAAAGCACATGCAGTATGTTTCATGACTTCAGCTTCAGAAATGTCTTTGGGGAAGTGACAAAAATGGTGAAGGAAACAAAAACAAAACTAAACAACTGGGTCTGTATCAAACTGAAAAGTTTCTGTACAGCAAAAGCAACCACCACTAAAACAAAGGCAGCTCACAATATGAGAGAAGGTATTTGCACAGCATTCTTCAGAGGTTACTCTTCAAAATATATAAAGAACACATACACATCAAAGTAAAAACAAACAACCCATTAAAAAAATGGGCAGAAGAGTTGGTAGACACCTCTCCAGACATACATAAGGATGACCTACAGACACATGAAAAATGTTTTGCATCTTTCACCATCAGTACAAAAATTTAAACCACAATTAGATATCAACTTATATCTGTGTGAATGGTAAAAAAAAAGATACAAGTGTTGGTAAAGATATAGAGAAAAAGGAACTCTCTTACACTGTTGTTGATAGAAATGTAAATTAGACCAAATTGGAAATTCCAATATTAGATACCACGAACATATATATATATATATATATATATATATATATATATAGTAGTTTATACATAGAAAGTGGAGTTTATAAAGAAGAAACTGAAAATTTCAGAAGAGAAGAAACAATAGAGGCAGACTTTCCATGAAGAGAAGATGTGTGGTATGTAATGTTCCTCAAGCTTTCTTATTTGTCATAAAGAACTGATCTGGTATCAATATTGTTGAATATTTGGAAAAAAATGGTTTACAGTAACCGTTCATCAAATGTAAGGGACATAGAAGGAAGGTTAGAAATGTTTAAAGTAAATAACTTAAAATCTATTGTATTTCCATACAGTGGTCTACCATGACAAATTTAATGTCCTAGAAACAACATAAGTATTATTGATTTGCATTAATTTAGTCTAAATTGTGGAGATGCGAGAGTCTAGTGAATTCGTTCACTTTTATGAGCCATCTTCTCCTGGTTGCAGTGAGGTTATTAAATTGGGTGAGTAATGCTCATCTCACTTAATAACTTTGTACTCAATTAATGTTTAAATTAATATTTTCCATCTCATCTGGGAAGATCTTCAGATCATAAAGTATCTTGAAAAATGAATGCTGAGATTGATAATATTTTTAATTTTCTAATCAGTTATACTCCATAAACATAGAGGAACACAATATTCTTCCTCAACTATTTGGTTTCATAAATTAACCTATAATCAAATTTATCCTAAGTGTACTCTTCCTCAAACTCAATACTGTACATTGTTCCTTCCAATTTCCCTAGTTTAGCTGTGACACTTTACTAATTAGTGCCATCCACTTAAACATCTATTTTTACCCATATAGACCTCTTTAAAGACTGCTCATAGCAATAATTTTTAAAGGTATTTTATGTGCTTGGCAATATATAGATACTGAAAATATAGAGCAAGTGTAACTTACACAGTTCCTGAGCAATTTAGACAAAAAGATAAGTACAAGGCAATTTTAGTGTTAACAATCATTGAATCTGGTATAGATACTTCAGGGAATAGAATAGGTATGTCACTGAAACTTCTGGGGTGAAGGATTAAAAAACTTGGAAATTATGAACATTTACTAGTGGGAAAGACATCTAAGTTGAGGCCTGAAGTATGAATAGAAACCAAGCAGATTGAAAAAAATCATTAAAAAATACATGAACACAGAAAACAACATGCCTGAATTCTTGGAAGTAAGAGATAACGTGAGATGTCAGAAGAACTAAATAGAGTTTTAATAATGAGTGTGTGTGTTCATGTGTGTTAGTGTGTGTCTGTCTAACCAAGCAAATATAAAGGCAACATATCAAATTAAAAAAAAATCAGTGACAATGCAACAAAATGTCATATTGCTCACAGGCTCACTTATGCCACACATCATAAACATTTCTTCCTCAAACTGTAACTATCACATTTAGTCTTGTTTCTTGAAACCAAGATTCTAAGACAGACCCATTCTTACTCTCTACAGAAGGCAAAGCTTGAAAAAGGAAACACCCAGATATTTATGTAAAAAGCAAACAAAACAGAAAATTGGAAACTCCTTCTGTTAACAGATTATCTACTCCTTATGCATTACAACATAGTTTCTCGGAACAGCAGATATTAAGAATAGAAAATGATTTTTTCAGCATTTACTATCAGATGAAATCATATATTCAATTTCCAAAAAGTTCAACTAATACGATGTTTTGTTTAGTTAAAAAAAAATTCTAGCACAACATACACGTTTACATGTATAATGCGTTATGAAACCATGCATAAAATACTCTTATTGCTTTATTAGACAATCCCCTTCAAGGATGTTACACTGTCAGTTGAATTATGGAATTAAGTAAACATTTAGGCACATTATTCTGGGACTCATATATAAACTATTGTCTAAATGAGATTCGTTTTTAGTGAGAAGTGTTAGCCTTACTTATGTGGCTCTACTTTCTAAATGACTATCTCATATTTATTTTATATATTCGGATAACTGTTATTTTCTCTTTTACAAAACTCTGAAGAAGTCACCCATAAAAATACTTTATGATTTCTGAGCTTCTTTTGAGTTACTGTTAGTTTCTTACAGATATTTGGTAGACTAAATCAGTAAGCTTAAAAAGTCAACACTGCTTTTCAAGAAAGTGAATTTATTCAGTTTTGTAATTTAAATTTCTGTAGAGGCATATACTCATAATAAAATTTGCTTATATTATTTAATCAGTTCTACAGACTAATTCAAGTGAGGATTTTATTGATACAAATTTATTTTGCTTTTACTTTGCTATATATGACTGCTATAGTCTTAAATCTGGGCTACTCTATTTTAAAAAATGCTATTAACTATTTAAGTAATATGGGTGACTAAAATATAAGGATTATTTCTTAGCAAAATTATTAGTTTACGACATAGAGAAATACATAGAAAATTAAAAACACAAAAAACAAAACAAGCCCTATCAAATCCTACTAGGGTAATGACCTTCCCTTAAAAATTTTAATAATCCATGGTCAATGTGAATCTTTTGTTGAGGTCCTCCTTCCTCTGATACCTCTATTTCTAATGTTCTCTTTATTGGGATAACTTTCACACAGAAAAGTCTATTTTCTAAGACAGTGCTCAGTATTGCAAGGCTGCTCCCTGAAGGTTTAGAAATACCCATGATTTTAGAAAAAGAGATCAGCGATCACTTCCCAAAGCATTCACCAGACCCGTAATTGAAGTAGAACACTTTTCTTCCCTAAAATAGCTGGGAGGCAGTGCTCTTTAGCAGGAAAACACTAGGCTAGTCGTCAAGGGACATGAAATCTTATTTCAGGTCAAGAATAATAGAATTTGTTTCTTTGTCTCAATGCTGTTTTTCTGTTTTTACTCTTACGGGTTTTATTGGTGGAGGAGAATATCTCTAGTTTATAAAAATAGATTTGAAAATAGTTTAGTAGAACTATCCACAGACAGTATAGCTCATATAGGTGAATTAGAACACATATCTACTGAGATTTTTAATACTTTTCTGATTAACTTTGGAACTTTTGGAGTATTTTCTGCTACTCAGAGGCATTTGTTTTTGTTTTTCTTTTTCTTGTTTACAAAGTCATGGGCATATGAAGACTGTGGTTGACAATTCATTAAGTGTTTTTATTTAAAAATGATTAAAGTATACTTTCTGATTTAAGTAGAGAAGGAATTTAAGAGAGCTTTAAAAAAATCAATTGATGGGCAGTTTGCCAGCTCAGAAAAAATGGGCAAGCGTCCAGGGACATAAAGTCACACCACAAAACCGGTTCACTGAGGAAACCAGAGTCATAGGGCACTAACACTGCAGGTTAATTCACTGCCAATGCTTTTCCTGGAATTTCAATGGGGTGGCCAGGTATCTGAATCTAATTGATGCTTGAAGGTCTCCTACTGAAATGATGCTACACGAAAACTGTGAAACTGATTTTTTTTCACAATACAGCAGCAGTTCAATTTATGATTACCAATTGAAAACACATTTTGTCTTTAATTTACGGCTGCTAGTGACAGAGTCTAAAGTACAAAGGGACTGAAATAACAATAGTTTGTAAGTTGATGAATGACAATTACATATAGACTAGCACATAATTTATATAATATCAGAAATATGTAAGTTCCATAAAACAATTTAAGTTATAGAATGCATATTAGGAATGATAAATTTTTAGCTCAATAGGTTAATAAGTGCAGAAGCTATGCTACCCTTAGAAAATGTTATTCACCCATTTTTTGTTATCCTTCATTAATATTTGTCCCCGAACAAATCATTTTAATTAATACTAGAATTAAATAAAAGTAGATGTATTACACTATATATTCTGAATATAGTTCCACTGGTTGCTTATATGGAGAAATTCCTCACTTTTGAGTAATTTTTTATTTATCACTGGTTGCTTTTAATTATTGTATCATAATACATGCTGTGTACATAGGTGAAAATTAAGGTGTGACACAGTTAATAACACTTTCCTAATAAATAATTTGACATCTTTTCTATAAGAAAGTACTAAAGAAAGGAATGGAGGTCTGAGGAGGATTCAAAAGAGATGAGAACAGACTTTCCATCTTCCCATATCTAAGAGAATTGGAAAGAAATACAAAAAGGAACCAGAGACAGAGAAATTGTATTTCTCTCCTGATCAAGAAAGTGTGAATGAAGATGATGCCTTGATCAGAAATAGACCAAATGAGGATTATTATCTTAACATTTGTATTTTCCTGGGTGTGTGTTAGTAAATAAACTGCACCATTTCTGTGGGAGTGTAGCTGAAAGAGGAAAGATAGTGGTTCTTCAAGTATTGAGAAGACAAATCTTGAACATTTTATTTTTTTATCAATAGACTTCTAGGAAATTTGAGAGACTGAAAAGCTCTTATTGAAGACATTTAAAACATGATGGAAATAAAGTGCCAATTGATTAGGTAAATGGATTTTACAGATTGTCACTTAATTTTTTTTCAATGTCCAGATAAACAGTTGACTTTATTTCAGATATTTATTTTACAGAATTATGTTAGTTTTAATATGCTTTTATGAAAAAAAGCTCATTGCATTTTTATCCAGAAACACCATGAAAAGTAATTGTGGTGGTAATGCAACAAGAATTCCACAAAATTAATTTACTAGAGGTTTTATCAGGATGTATAAGGGTGATGTTGTGACCATAATTGTATTAAGAGGAGACTTGAAACTAAAGTTAGAGCTTATTCACAACCCAAGAAGAGTGAATGAAAGGCAATAAAAAAAGATGTCAAAAAGTATAGTATAAAAATTTTATAACAAGAACAAACAAAAAACATAACAAAACTAACTCAAGTAAAATTGCTGCATCTTAGAGGGGTCCACAACATTTTGTGAAGGGTGACAGACACAGACAAAGTTTAAAATTCAAATGATATTTCAAGATGACTGCAGCTATGTAACTACCCCTGCCAAACCCTGGTGAAGAAACAGAACATGAAGAGTATATTAGAAGTATTACTATAGATCATCCCAGTATCAACTACCCTTTTAATTTCTATAATCATAAATTAGTTTTGACAGATTTTGAACTTAAATGAAATTATATCAAATGTTCACTTTGATCTCTGATGTTTTTCACCTGAAATGTGTATGAATCCTTTTATGTTTTTCAGTATTCCTCCCAAATCTGCATTTCCTTTTCCTAAGTTTGTTACTTGTAGCCAACCACAGGGTGAAAATATTTTGATGGCGGGAAAGAGAGAACAAGACCACAATGACATAAATTTTATTACAGTATGATTGTTCTATTTTATTGTTACTTATTGTTGTTAATCTCTCACTGTACCAATATTATGAGATACACTTTATTATACTTATGTAAATATAGGAACAAACATTGTGTGTGTGTCTATATAGACACACATGGGTTAGTACTATGTAGTTTTAGGCATTCATTGGGAGTCTTGGAATATATCCTCTGTAGATAAGGAGGGACTTTTAATTTGTTTTTGTCATTGTTATAATGTATACGACAATGAATAAATATGAAATATCACATTTTAATTATCTATCTTTACCAATGGTTAATCTAGATTGAGAAATTATTGCAGAAAATTCTTCAGTGAACTTTAAGGATGCCTTTTTATGCACATATGCATGCACATAGCGTATGTATGCATATGCCAGCTTTAATAGGCTTCGACAATTTTCTAAAAATAATTTGCCAATATTGACTCAAACAAGAAGGGAATGAGAGATCAATTACTTTTAATCTTTACTTACACTACTTCAGTATTTTTTGTACTTCATACCCTCTCCAAATTCTACTTCTGAACAAAATATACTTGATGAAAACCTTTACTTAATTGATAAAAAAACTTTTTTAAAAATACTTGAATGTAAGAGTATTACAAAAGAGAATGGCTCTTAACGGAGCACTAATAAGAACTCAATGATAAGGATACAATAGCTATCCTTTGATGAACTCTGTGATGAATAATACCCTTAGTTAAGGACTGGAAAAAAAAGCAAAAACAGAGACTATAAGACTTCCTTAAGATAGGGCCTAGCATATCCTCCTGCTGTCTTATAGAGAACAAAGATCAATAAGGGGTTTAAAATTTCTCCATGTGACAGACAGCAATCATGACCTTTTCTACTTTTGTCATACAATGAGAGGCACACATTTTATCTATAATTTTATATTTGAGTCTAAGGTTTAGATATAAAAAGTAGTCTATTATATCATTCATTATTATCTCCTATTACATTCATCCATGAAGATAAAATAGTGCCTTTCTAAGATATAGCAAATAATATTATTATATTTTAACAATGATCATCCTGAACTTTTCTAAAGTAAAATAATTAGAAATATTTGACAAAGGGCAAAATTTGAGTTTAGCACAAACTAACAGAAGATGAACACAATTTGGGAAATAAATAGTAAAGAAACTGATCTGTTAAGAGATACTGAAGCTTAATATTACATTAAAATGGGCAACATACATCTAGGATTTGCAAAAAAGACAAAACCAACTATTTGGATATAAAATGTGTCACTATTTCTTTTTCTACACAAAATTGCTATATCATAGCTCACTTCTTTTTAAGATAAGATTAAGTTGAGAAAAATATCTTCTACTTTAAGCAGAATACTTAAAAATAGTGATGTAACATGAAAAATGAAAACACACATTTATGCAGCAAAATAACAATGAAGATAATCTCCTTTGAGTGAAGAGCAGTTACAAATCATGAGAGTAGCTAAAGGTTATAATTATGTATTAAGGAGGGTGAAGATTGGCAGGCAAGTCTTCGAGCCGGACTTTGAAATATTGAATTATATTTGTATGTTAGCAATCACTTTATTTTGTGACCTTGAACAAGCGGCTTAAGTTCACTGTCTCATAATTTTCCAAAAGCATAATGAGTTTAGCATTACTTTTTTCTCCATTCTAAAGATTTATTGGAATGTTCTTCAGAAGAGTAATGGTATATTAAACTCATTAGTATTATTTTTAATATTTCATGTCTTCTTCATGAAGCAGTTTTTGAAAATACTTCAAAAAGGCTTTTAAAGAAAAATCTACACTAATATTCTGTGGCTATCATAAATGATAAGAGTTGATGTTCACCTTAGAACTTGTTTAACTAATAATAAGATCAGCTATGAAAGGTCTATACAGCAATTTTGCTCATTAAATTAAACAGTTCATTTCCCAAATTTTATGCTTCATGGAAATTTCTTTTCTGCCTAATCAATTCTGTCATCAACAGAGCAATTATTTGCCTATGGATATTTTGGGTGTTGATCTGTTTTGAGAATAGATTTCCTTTTTTATAGATTAAATATTATAGTTTTAAAAATCATATTTCTGCAATTATGTTATTCACCAGGAATATATAGCATTAACAACTGACCAGTTAATTATCTGGAAAATGTTCCATATAATATACTATTTAATGTTTTTGTGCTTTCAAAAGAATAAGCATTTACTCTTTAATATTGTAATAGTTATGTCTTTTAATATACTTAACATTAAATATTTGAAAGATACATGCTTTGCAAGAAAAGGAGAGGCTAAAAGATAACAACCTTGAAACTAATTGTTAGGGATGGGGCAAGATTCTATCTTAAATTCTGTTACTTTAATTTGTTTGATACATTAACATATTAAATAAAATACACAGTTGTCCAATAGCCACTTGAAAAAATGTTAAATATAGCTTATCGTTAGAGACATGCAAAAACAAAACCACAATGAAATATTATCTCACACCTATTGGCCTATGAAGAATATATAAAAACACTAATCTGAGAAGACTTATGTTTACCAGTGCTAATGGCAGCACAATTTATAATAGCCAAGACATAGAATCAACTTAAATACTCATTGGGAGATGGCTGGATAAAGATGTGATATATGTATTCAGTGGAATACTACTCAGCTATACATACATTTAAAAAAAAGATGAAATTTTGTCTTTTACAACAACTGGGGTGAAACTTTATATGATTATGCCAAGCAAAGTAAGTCAGAAAGACAAAGAAAAGTGCCAAATACTGGGTGATTTCACTCATAAGTGGAATATAAAGAAAGAAAGCAAATAAACTAACAGAACATATCAAAATACTCTTAAAATGTAGAAGTAAAAATTGTGGTTATCAGACAGGGGTAGGGCAGGGGAAGGGCATTATTGTGAGTTTTATGCTTGACTTCTTGAAAACAGTGGGAGAAATAATTTTGTGGAAGGCTCAAGTGGGTGACACATGGAAAGCTTAGTAAAGGAAAGGCACAGAGATTCAAGAGTGGGTAACCTATGGCAATTAAAACTACAACATTTTAGACTGGGGCAGGTCTTGTACCCCAGGGGTGGAATCTTCCAGGCATACATGACATTAATAGTGGCTTTTTTTTAGTACTCTCTGGTTAATTGCTACAATTTTCTTTATATTCTTACAATTAGAGGTTTGTGCTATTTTCCCATCCTCCCTCCTATGCTTGACTTTCTTTTAATTTGCATCCTCACTGTGTGCTCTCATCAGGAACTCAGTGCGTGCCTCTCATCAGGAACTACAGGTAGAGGGGTTAAATTGATAGTGGTAAATGGCACTAGAACCCTGGTAGTGGGAAAGGGGTGAGAGACACATTAATTCAAGTGAGACTATTCTCTTGCAGTTTATATAGTATTGTAAACTAATGATATGTCAGCTTAAAACAAAAGAAAAAAATGTTGCTGTGTTCACATTAAGTACTTAACAAGACAATTCAGTAAAATGTACAAATTATTAAGTATACCTATTTTTGTACAAATTTTAAAGTAGGGAAAGTAAAGTTAAAATAAGGCAAGTTAGTTGTTTATAATTATACATTCAGAAGCCATTGCATCTCAATCTTAAACCCCTATATTCTAACTTGAATTTCTTTGCTGCTAAGTAAGGCACAGGGGTGTCTTGAGACTCCATTTACTCACAAACCGAAAAAGGTAGTAGATAATACAAATGACTGTGGAACTCTGCTAAACTCACCAGTTCATTTCACTTTGAACAGCCAATAGTCATTAAGCAGAAGGGATTTTAAGTGATGACCTAGAAATCAAAGGCAGTATGTAACCTATTACAAATCTCTTGAGCCATCCAATCTGCCAACAAATTTTAAACACTTGGTTTTGAAGTTGCAATGTCACACAGTAATTTTATTGCAGAAGAAAATAATCTGGAGTGTATGACTGCTTCAAAACTTTAAATTGCACTGTAATTACCAGAGAAGAGCTATAGTAACTTAGTAAAATTCAATTACATTTTTCTTTTTAAGTCGGGGTATCAGAGAGAGAGAGAGAAATAGTTTATTTGTGTCTTCCCTACAACTAAAATTTTCCTCTTCCATACCCTGTTGGGATCCTTCTCCCTCTCTGCTTTTCAGGGCTGTGCATATCATCACATTTTATTATTAATTAACATGTAAGTAATGGTATGATGATGATAATGATACTGTGGCTTCCTTCTCTCCTTCTCAGGCAGCCCTGCAGATAAATTATAAGCAATCGATTGCTGTTGAAGTGAATAGATGGCCTAGTTTTGCTGTAATATTCAAGTTTTCCCCCCCTGCAGTCAATTCCCAGTGTCCCAGTGATTTATCTACCTTAGCTAAATTTTGTGTTCATGTTCTTTCTACCAGTGGCATGGAATTTTAATTAGTTTTTGATAAAATGTATAAGAGTACTTTCTAAACTAGGAATGGAGAAAAATTACACTTTTTCAACTCTACATGTCACAATTTCTGCAAGCTAGTAGAAACTAAAAGGTGTAAATAGTTTGTGTATTTTAAGCTAAAGATAAAGATATATGGGATTCAATGTGTGACAGTTCCTTGGGTATATCCTGGGAAATTGTAGGTTTTATTAGGTTTCTAGTGCAATACAGTGAGTCAAGGAAAAACTTAATGCCTTTTACCATGGATTTTACTATTTTATTTTAAAATAATTTTAAACTTAGAGAAAATGTACAAAATTTGTATAACTGCTTTTTAAAAAATATGTGGATTTTTAATATTTACTTTTTCTTCTCTATCTAAAAATCACATCAGTTTCATAAACCTATAATACTTTAGCATGCATTTGCTATGACCAAATTGTTTAATTACATAACCATAATTCACAGAATAGAAAAAATTCAAGCAAATTAATCAGTACAACTTTTTCTGCTCTACATAGAATATTCCTATTTTATAAACTGTGAGTGACATACCTTATAGTTCTTTATCTTTGAATACAAAATGTAGTCTAAAATCAGTTGAGTTAGCCATTATGTTTATTTAGTTTCCTTCAACTTGGACCAGATCTTCATATTTTTTCTTTCATGGCATCGATATTTTTGAAGA
The DNA here is from genome assembly GCA_004363575.1 of Solenodon paradoxus. Taxonomy (NCBI): domain Eukaryota; kingdom Metazoa; phylum Chordata; class Mammalia; order Eulipotyphla; family Solenodontidae; genus Solenodon; species Solenodon paradoxus. Next base: position 785,899 of record RJWH01000307.1, read on the forward strand.
ATATAACTAGCAGCTTTATAGATTATTCCTCAAATTGATATTGCCAGTATTTCCCTACAAACAGATTTAAGCTATATGCATTTTGGGTTGGGATACCACATAAGAATGAAATATTTTTTTAGAATATTAGTAGTTTATATCGCTTATTGATGCTGTTAGTTTTAATTGCTTGGTGTATTAACTATCTGTTGTTATATAACAATGTGGCCACAAATTTAGCAGATGAAAACGCACAGTTTAGTAGGATAACATCATTGAGTCAGAAATCTGACTGTGGTTCAACAGTCACTCTGTTTCAATAGTTTATGTGACTGTGATCAAAGATGTCAGCTGAGGCTGTGGTATCATTTCTAGGCTGAGCTACAAAATGATATGCTTCATATCTCACAAAATTATTAACAAAGTTCAGTCTCTTCTAAGCTGTAGGACTAAGGGCTTCACTTTTGGGCTGGCTGTTGGTCTGAGGCCTCTTAACAGGGCAGTTCACAATATAGCAACTTGGTTCATCAAAACAAACAAGGGAAGAATTTACTAGCAGCATAGGGTACAGTTATATGTAATAAGATCTTGCAAATGGCATCCCACAATTTTTGCTGTATTCTACTGCTTTAGTATCAGTCTTGCTCACACTCAGAGTGGGTTTACACAGGCATTCCTATTAGGCAAAGGGTAAGATCAGGAGCCACCTAAAAATCTGTTCAACACACCATAGCACAGGTTATAATATTTTCTCATGCCTTCCCCACTTAGTTACCATTTTTCCTTTCTCATTTATAAATATTCAGGGGCTACTTGAGATTGTGTAAATATTCAACTCCACAATAACCAATGATCTTGCCAGGATAACCTTATCAGAACTAATGATCAGTGATCTTACTGTAATGAAATTTATATTAATTCCAAAATGGTCATTTTCTAATTCATATTTCATTAGTTAGTATCTTTTGTTGGGAAAGGGTTTTATTATCCCATATTTATTTGTATCTGTCTTTATTTGCAGTCAAAATGATCTCATAAATTATTTTACAAATGAATTTAAATCTATACGTGATTTTAAAAATTTTGATATTCTCTTATCTCCAAGATATATTCAGGGCAAACCTTTCAACCTGGATCCTGTGACTAATTATTATTAAAGTATATTTTACACATATTAAAATGCTCCCATTTAAGGGCACAGATTTGTTGATAAATTTTAAGAATTTAATCAATAGAATTTTATCATGCTAAAATTTCCCTCACTTTTTTGCAGTTTTTATTATATACTTTATCTAATACAAAATTATTTCTTTGTATCACTATCTGTTTTTGCCTATTCTAGAATGTGTACACATGAAATTAATGCTATATGTACTGTGTTTTGTGCCGTTTTTTTGATTAACATAATGTCTTTATAATTAATGCATACTATACAGTTATCTCTTGGTCCTTATTACAGCTAGGTTTATTAATCTATTGTATATCTAAAAAACAATCTATACATTAATTCTTCATTTGATGTGCATTTGATTACAGCCAATAATCTAATAAACTAATTATGAAAAGGTGTGAAAATTTTGCATAAATATGGTCTCATTTCTATTAGGGAAATACCTAGAAGTAGAATAAATGGGTCTTATAGTAAATATATATTTAATTTTATATGAAATCACCAAAACATATTCCAGTGTGATTATGACATTTACATCTCAATTGAAAATCTGTTATTTCATATCTTCTCCATACTAAGTATTGTCAGTCTTCTAAAACTTTAAATATTTTTTGGAGGGTGCGTAAGGATATATCATCTAAGCTTTAAAATACATGTCCATAATTATTATTAATGTTGTGCGTCTTTTCAGGTGCTTATTGACGACACAACTTTAGGGAAATGTGTTCAAATCTCTTGGTTATTTCACTGAACAGTTTTTATATTATGATGAATTTGAGATTTTTTAATATATTATATTGTATTTTTAAATAATATATTTTGAATATTTTCACTTACTGGGTATCTTATATTTGTTATTTTCTTTAGCAGTGTCCTTTAGAAAGAAGTTTTTAATTTTTATGAACTTAAATGTCAACTTTTTCTTCCACAGTTTTTGTGGCATGTTCAAAATAATGTTACCTTTCCCAAATTGGCAGTGATTTTTTCTACTGTATTATGCTTGAAATTCTATAGTTTTACATTTTACTATTAGTTTTATGACAATTTAGGTTTGTTAATACTCTGAATTAAGAGTCAAAGCTCTTTTTTTCCAAATGAATATGAGGTCCATATAAAAAGTGATTGCCAAAAGTTGGGGTGGAGAAAATAAAGACATGTTGGTCAAAAAATTATAAATATCTCATTACAACAGAAATAAGTGGTGTTATAAAGTACAACACAGTGACTAAAATTATTGTATACTTAGGAGATGTTGAGATAAATCTTAAATTTCTCATCATGACAACAAAAAAATTGGTATTATGTGAAGGATGTGTTAACTAACCTTATTGTGGCAAGCATTTCATACAATATATGTGTATAAAATATTCACATTTGATGTCCTAAACTTACAAATTGTTATATGTCAATGAAATAGAGGGAAAAAGAAAATACATGCATTCTTTTTTTCTAATTTGCCTGCCTTTTTTTGTGTTAATACTGATTTTAGGGTTGTCTGTATAATTTTGAAAATGTAGTGATTGCTATAATGGATTGAATGTTCATGTTTCTTCAAAATCTTTATGTTGAGTCCTAATCCCAAATATATTTGGAGATGGAGCCTCTGGAGATATTTTGGGAAAATTTCGGCTTAGATGAAGTTGTGAGATTGGAGCACCGATGTGGCATTCCTGATTTTATAGGAAGAGGATGACGTAATAGTTCCCCACCTCCCCCTCTGTTTTTCTCTCTCTCTCTCTCTTCCCCTATTCCCTATGAATTTCCCTTTCTCCCTCTGCTGATTCCTCCCTTTCCCCGTTTCCTCCTTCCCCATCCAAAGTTTTTCCCCACTGCCAAATTAAGGACATTGCAAGAAAGTGCAAACCAAGAAGGCCCTTACCAGCCAACAAATCTGCCAGCACCTTGATCTTAGATTTCCTAGCTTCTACAATTGTGAGAAATGACTGTTGTTTCGACAACCCAGTCATGATATTTTGTTATAACAACTCAAAATAAAATGTTTGACATTCCCGATCTTAAGGGAGAGCTATTGATCTTTCATCAATTATGTATGATGTTAGCTGTCAAGTTTTTTGCAACTTGCCCTATGACAATTAGAACTAGTATTCCTCCATTATTAATTTCCCGCTTTGGTTGTTTTTCCGATTTACAAGCATTATATTTTTTCCAGTTATTTTTTGAAAATACTGTATGTATTTTATATAGAAAGGGAAAGGAAAGAAGGAAGAGGAGGAAGGATCATCTATATTTATTTAGTTGATCAAGTTGTTTATTTTGTTTTTGCACCCAAGTCCCCAGTCCTAACCCTGGTTCTTAAAATGCATGTGGTCTGTACACAAGTATCTCAGCCCTCTGATCCACACTAGTGCACCATCATCTATGAGATTTTTGACAATCAAATTTTAATTTTTTAATATATATCATGTATTTTTCTCTTAACTATATTACATATTTTCCTCTAGGTTTATCATATAAACAAAACATACAGGTAATAATTCTGAGATCTCAGACCCATTACTCATGCACTATGAGGCCTTTCCATTCTGACAGTGGGAACACAAATGATTCTCTTTGAACTGTAGGAGTATATTGCTTCCCCTTGATTCTTGCCCCTGTGTCACATAGTTTCCATAAACACACATGAAGATTAATTTCTAGCTAAAAAATGGAAGATTATTTTAGATGTCGAAAACTCTTTATAAGAATATTTCTCTTATGATATTCTTTCAAATCTTAGATACCTTGTCTTTTTCAAACAATCATCATCATCTCTTTTAATAGGACCACTGTGCTTTTGTGAGTTACTACTCTCTTTGTGCTGGGACCTGAAAACTTTCCAACTAGTATGCTGGACAATCTGGGACTCTTCTCACTTGTTTCTTTCACTCAGAGTCACAGAGTGCTGTGCTAAGGCTAGAAGGTAAATCCAGTTCCTCTGATAAAATAATGGTCATTTGTACAAATTGTGGCAGGATCTCTTAATGTGATTTATTTGCTAATATTTCATATTTGGAATTGTGTATCAATATTCATAAGAAGTATTAACCTGCTGCTTTTATACTCTCTTTGAGCTTGTTCGGTGTATTTATCAGTTTCATACATGATTCATGAAATAAATTTGGACTTTTCTTTTTCATGCTGTAAAAGAAGTATAGAATTAGTACCGTTCTCTAACATTTCAATTTTTTCCTTGTAAGACTACTACCTTTTAATGGGATACTCTCCTGATAACTTTCTGTATCTACATCTAAGTATTAATTGGTTTCTTAATCTCTGCTGTGATTCATTTTGGTAAACTGTATTTGGCTAGGAATTTATCCAGTTTTTCATATTTATTTGTATAGAAGTAGTAGTAAGATTTTTAAATTTCTTATAAGTGGATATTATTTTTCTATTTGTAATTTCTTATTTCCTATGTTGCTGCTGTTTTGCTTTTATATTCATTAAACTAAATTATTTATTGTCAACTCTGCTCAAAGAATCGTATTTCATTTATTATTATGATTTACTTTCTGCTGTCTACCTTTTCTGTTACACAGTCATTATTTTCTATATTACATTTTCAACAATATTGCTTTGTTAATCTCTTATTAGCATTTGTAGTTAGAAATTTAAGATCATTGCTTGAAATAAATGCCATGAACTTATTATACATTATTTTCATCAACATGATTTTTCAGAAATGCTCCATTTATATTTTTCACTGTGTTGTTCAATAATTTTTTTCATTTTAATTATTTAGATATTGATAAATTATATTAATACAGTTTCAGTTTAAAGTTTATTCTATTTAGATCAGAATGTGTTGTTTGTAATTGTGTAATTCTTATGGACTATATGGAATATATATACACATATCTACCTAATATAATAATATTTTTAAAAACTGTGCCATGTGCTTGAGAAGAACACATGTATGTGCTATATTTCAGTTGTATTATTTTATATTATCCATAACATCTCTTTTACATTTTACTTATCATTATTTATTTTCAACCTCTTGACATACAGTGCACTGAGGATGTTACATTGAAGTATTAAATTATTAGAACATATTTTTTTCTTCTTACCTTTGTAATTTCTAATTTATATTGATGATTTCTAGGTACATACAAATTCATACATCTTATATGTATATTGTGACTTTTAGCTCATTTTACCAAGTGTATGTGGTTTTTAAAAATTATATTTTAGCATTTCTTATAAAAGTAAATTTTATTTCTGTTTACTTGTTTACTTTTCCTTCTATAGTTATTCCAATTACACGTAGAATTTAATTTTTTTGCTTGTCTTTCATTTCAGTCATTTTAATCTGATCCTCTCTAGAGTTTAATTATTATTTTCCTAGCTAATTCTTTTCTATCTCTCTTCAAAGGTTTTTACTAAATTGTTCAAATATGTACATTTGGGCACTTTGAAATGTCTTTTTTATTGATGATGAGATAGACTTTTTTAAATTTAATTAGTTTTTTCATAATTTTTCAAATCCAAATTCATTCTTAATTTTTAATATATTATTACATTATTTTTTATTTTAATTTTATCTTTTAAAATTTTACTTAATGGAGAAAACAGATTTTAAGCTGTATATCACCATTAATCAACATCTGCATATAATAAATTAAATTTACCACCAACAATCCACTTCCATACTTCACCATATAATTAACCCCAATTTTCCCACTCCTCTCCTCTTCTGGTAATCTCCAGTTTGATTCTATAGGTTAACATCTATTTTTGTTTGATTTGGCTCATCTGTTTTTGTTTTATCTGTATACCATGTGAGTAAAATTATATGATGTTTGTCTTTTACCTGATTTTTCTCACTAAGCAAATTTCTCTGTAGGTTCATTCATGTTGTTGCAAGTGACAGGACTTCATCTTTTTAAATAGCTGAAAAGTATTCCTTTGTGTGTATATCCATTACCTTTTCATCATCCACTAATTTACTAATAGACATTTAGGTTATTTATAGCTCTTAAGTATTATAAATTATGCTACAATAAACACAGGGACATATCTATATCTCTATATAGATATTTATATCTATATAGAGATATAGATATAGATATAGATATATCTTTGCATTAGAGTTTTTTTGTGTGTGTTTTTTAGTAAATATCCAGAAGTGAGCTAATTGAATTGTGTGGAATGTCTAATATTCTTTCATATTTGTTTGAGAATTTGGGCTGCTGTTTTTTAATTTCCTTTTCTAAGTTTCTTTGTTGTGAGAATTTTAATCAGCTGATTTACATTATTTCTATGCTTAATAATTTTACACAGTGTTAGTCTGACTTTTTCCTATTTGTAGGTATTCCATCTTGTCTTCTATTCCATACGTGCCATTTCTCCAAGAAGCACCACTTTCTATATATTAATCTCCATTTCTCCAGGAAAAAATGATTCTCTAAGGTTATTGGCTCTCTGGTCTGGTGTCTGTGAATCCCTTTTCATGTAGTTAGTATTGTGAAGGACCTACCAAGTCCCATGTGTGTGTTTAGCATTTGGAACTTAATTTAAGACTTTCTCTCTCTGGATTTTCTTATCTATGCCTTGTCTAAATCTTTTATTCTCTCCCCTTTGTAGAGCTGAAGTGTCCTATCCCTCATTCTTTGCACCCACAACTAGAACTATTGGAATCTGATCACTATTTCTCTGTGAATAATTTCATTTGTGCAGATCTCTGCTTCTACTATTACTAAGTTGTGCAGCATGTGTTTTTATTTATATTTTATTTGTTTTCACTTGTTCTTATCATGCTTATTGGAAATATGTTGAAAAATTTAGATTTAGGCAACTTCTATAATCCTACAGTCACCTATTAATTGTTCAAGTCATTCAGCAGTGCTAACTGGTAAGAAAACAGTGCAATCATAAAATAACATGTTACTATAATTGGTAAGATACCTTGTCCCAGAGATCATAAGAACTTTTGATGTTTTTATTTCCACTTGATTATTATGATACTCCAGATAAACACTTACTACTTCATTTCAAAGACAAGAAAACTAAGGTTTCTGCAGTATGTTTCTACAGTATAGTATTCGGTATTCAGAGATGATATTTTAACTAAGCTCTGTTTTTCAACATTTTTCCTAGGCTCTTTTTGCAAAATTTCCATGTATACATTCCAGTATCATATCTGTTATGTAGATGCCTTGAGCAAGGTCTTAAATTATTTCAATCTCAGTTTTCTGAAAATAGTTACATTATAAACAATAAATTCTAACTCACTGAGTTGTTCAAAGGATTAAGTTTACATAAAACACTTATATAGCTGCCTGGTAAACTACAGATGCTTAAAGAAGAGCAGTTTCCTGTTACTCAGTCATTGGATGTAATTTAGGCAGAGATATGTGCCTTGTCTGAGGACTGAAATAATGTGAGATGTGCTCCTTTTTTAAGGTGAGTTTCTCTAATGGGTTTGAGAAATGCTTAGAATCAAAGATAAAGACAGGTATACTCTTAATAAAACTGAAAAGGTGAGTTGAGCGGTGCTAACAAGCATGAGATCTAGGGAAACCATGAAAGTAAGAATCTGGATCACAAGCAGAGGACAGAAGCTGTATTTTAATTGCTTCTGCCTTATGTGACATTTGAACTGCTGACAAAGACTGGTAGATCAGTATTCTGGAGCCCTAACTGGTTCCAATACTGAACTGTGGCTGAAAATTCTTCCTCTTTTATTTTTTAGCTGAACCTGATGGAATTCATTGCATCAGTTAAGGCACCTAATAGGTTTCTGGAATTTCATTCAATATATCCACAATTATAACAATTCAATGCCTATTGTTAATCACAGGTTAAAAATTTATGAGTAACATTCGGTCCAATGTGATTTGTATTCTCTTTAGATTACTTGTTCTAAGTTATAGCTTATAATTTTTAATATAGAAGGCTACTTTGACAGTTCAATTTTAAAACTACATTACATTCATTTTTCATAATCAACACCAAGATAGAACTGAGTACATATTGAGCATTTTAGAAATTCAGTTTTACGATCTAGTTTCGAACTTAATTTTTTAATTATAAGAGTAATTTATGAAAAAATAAGATCTTTAAAAATACAGTTTAGCAGACTATCAAATGTCATATTAGTGACCCCAGTGAGTTTTTAAAATACATATTATCTATGCTCCTAAACATACTCATTTTGATCATTCTAATTAAACATAATTAAACTTAATAATGTGTCTACCTAGGTATCATATGCCAATTACTGAAGCTGATTAATGAATTATAAACAATTTTTAATAATATCCAGAAGCAGTTTTAGTATATTCTGGGATTGCACTTTCTTCTGAAACACAAAAGGACAATCCTTATTTGAAAACATAATAATAATTTGAATCCCTTGCTACTGTTGTGGCAATCAAAAAGTATTTGTCATGAAATCTGGATAAAGCATAACTTCATAAATTTTTCATTATTTTAAGCATAACTGATTTCATAAAGGTGTTTAAAAATACCTGAATTTCTACTTAAAAAAAAATGTAAGTCTCTGTTATGGGCGGAATTGTGCCACTCTGAAATTTGTCTTTTAATTTAAGTTAATTTTATTGATGGAACAATATATCACAACACTACATTGATTTAAAGCATGCATCATAGCAAATCCACATCTGTTTAGATAAAGTTCAATTCACCATCATGTCAGTTCTTCCTTCACTCTATAATTGATCCCCTCCACCTAACTGGCCTGCTTCCCTCACCCTTCCTGGAACCACCAACTTGCTTTCATTGACCAGAAGTCCACCTCTGCTTGATTCAATTCACTCAGCTGCCTGGCCTCTCTATACACCATATATGATGTCTTTACCTCATAAATTCTCATATTGAAGTTTAACCTCCATTATCTCCATTGTCTCAGAAGGTTAACATATTTAGAGATACGTTCTTTAAAGAGGTGACTGAGTTAAAATGAAGCTTTTTGGTCGAGCCCTAATCCAATATGCCTGGCATCCTTAGAAGAAGGTGAAGAGGCATCAGATGTGCAGGAGTACAATGGAAGAGACCATGTGAAAGGAGGCATCTGCAAACCAAGGAATCTAAGCTTGCTACTACTTTTATTTTTCATTTCCAAACTCTAGAAGTGGTAGGAAAAATTCTGTTGATTAATCTACCCAGTTTATAATATTTTGTAATGGGAATCTTAGGAAGCTAATACAACAACCTATTTTACACCAGTTATTTGCATAAACTAACTTCAGGAAATAATTTAGGAAGAAGACAGTTCTAAGACTGTAATATTTTAAATGTATTTTTAGTTACCTAAAAGTGATATTCCATGGGTAAGGCTTCACTTACCAATATTCCCTTGTTGCTTTTGCTCCATCTTTCTCATCAGAATTATGTGAATATCTTCATTATGAGTTGTGTAGAGGAAAAATGAAGGCATCACTGTTAAAAGAAGTTCTTGCTTTAGTTGTACACTGATCTGATACAAGTTCATATCTGCATTTTGAAAAGAATTAATGAGCAGGAAAGCTGACAAAACAGACAACAAAAACACTGTATTTTTCTGTTACAATCATCTGTTTAGAATCATGTGGGTAATTGTGACATACTACAGAGTAAATACCAGGGTCCTCTTTTTGAGATATACTTATCCACTACAAAGCTTTTGTAATATTTGTGCCCACTGTGCTTTCTTTTGTCCTTTATTTATAATCTTTGGCTATCTCTAAGTCTATAAAACTTCAAGGTCTAATAGGCTAAAATTATGTAAAATCAATCATTGTCTCCTTTACTTGTATTGCTCTTACATCAAACATCTAGTGCTTTTTTCTAGGAAAACCCTGTACCACTCATTTTGTATTTCAAAATAATTTCATAATAATTTAAAGGCACTTGTTTTAGTTCATAGAAATAATTTCATTCAATTTTTATTTTAAATTATTCATAGGATTTTAAACTTCAGAAAATAACATAAAACTGTATTTCTAAAATCCAGAGTTTTATTCTAAGTCTCATATTGGAAGCTTATATATAAATAACTGTATTTCAGTCTCTCAGATACTGTGCAGGCTCACATTTGAAAGACTCATGAAAAAAAGTCTGTTCCAAAATCCAAACCAAACACACAGTATATATTGCCATTGCCACATAACCCATGTTTATTTTATTACCACAATTTAGGGTTCCATTTTCAATTCCCAACAGCCTCTACTCTCCTTTTTCTACTGTGCTTCAGTTTCCATCATGATACTTATACAATGCTTCATCATTTGTCAAATCTCTTGTTTCTATATAGTCTATGCTTCTCAACTGAAAGATGAACAGCTTTTGCCCTTGAATCCACTAATTCTTTAATGCTTGAACATAATTGTATATGATTTCTGTTTGTTTTGCTTGAAATAAATTTTGTTTATAATTATGTGAAAACAAAGACAACATATTAATATTGAAAACACGAGTTCATAAAAGTATTACAGTCTTGTCTTTGTTAAATTGTCTAAGATAGTTCTTCTCTTTATGGCCCCATTATGGTTGTTTTGAACCATCCTAACTTGGCTCAGCTGAAATCATATATGTGAGAACACACCGCTTGTTTGATTTTAGGTTAACATTAGTTACAAAGAGGAAGAAAAAAGAAGAAAATGATGAGATTTGGTATGTATAAATGAAGAATCAGGTGTTACACTTAAGACTGTTTCTTCATGGCTATAGGGATGTGTCAGCGGCTTTCTGTTTGTTCTTCTGCTTACCTACTTCATGCCTCTCTCTTCTACCCAACTTTTTGGCCATGACAGTCAATAGCAACTCAAAGTTAATGTCCAAATATTTGACTGAAATTATCGATATTTTCATTATAATGAAGCAACATCTGCCTATAGAAGGCAAGTCTGGGTAACCACAAAATTGTTTTTTTTTTTTTTTTTAAATAATGGCAATAATTAATTTGAGGTGTATAGTGGGTTTAATCTGTTATTTCTAATTGTATTGGGGAACTTGGATATAGCTTCCCAGAGAGAAACCATTTTATGCTATGATCACTGGACTGATTTTCCCAAATTATCTTAGAAATCTTGCAGAGTCTACTGTTAAAGTCAATGCTTTGGTTGGGTATGAGCATCTGATACTTGTAGTCATTTGGGAAAATTTACAGAGAAGCTGAGAATTTTGTGCTGACCCTCCTAAGCAGCATTTCCCTGAATCCAAGTAGGTGAATATGTTTTAATAAAGAATCTATAATGATAACCACAAAGATAATCCTGTAGGGATTGGAGATTCTCTTATCTGCACTAACCACAACCTTTTCATTGCTTCTCATCTGGAAAAATGTGATCATTTTTATATAGTGGTAAAAATCTAGGCTACACCAATACTTATGATAATGTAGAAAATGAAAAATATTTCTAACTGAATTGAATAGTTTGGTAAGGAGATTTTCCGGCAGAATTTTGAAAGTTCCAGGGAGTTTCACTACGGCTATCTATTTATCTTTCTATCATCTAATACAGTGAATAAACTTATTAGAAATGCTGAAGTTATCAGTTTCCAGTGGAATCTAGAGAATACCTTTCCATATAAGGAACTGCTGAATTTGAGAATAAAATGGTTTCACACTGTTCTCAAGATAAGAAAGGCCTGAGAGAAAAGATCAAATCCAGGCTGTCAGTAAAATATGACCTTGGGTAAATATTCCAAATGTGCTCTTTTGTAAGATCTCAGAAAGATTTCGGTGTTTCATAAGGTGTTTCATAAATCCTATTAGATTTCGAAGAATTTTATAGACATTCCTTTTAGATCCTCTTTTCTGCATGAGAGGGCTTCCTATCTTTTAACTTCATCCTTCAGTGTCTTGACTCTCAGAGATTTATGAGTATATTTTCTATCCAATGGGAATATATTTTAATTTGATAAACAAAATTCTACAAAGATTTCAAAGATATTTATATGCTTGAAAAGAAAAATACAGACAGTTAAAAATGCAAAATGCTCTTGAGTCTCTAGCTTCCTACAGACAGAACAAGGCTACAAAGCTAAACAGATATAAAAAAAAAGAATATTTTTCCCATGGAACATGAAAAATTTAAATACCCAGTGGGCAGGGTTTCGCCAGGAGGAAGCAAGAACAGAAATGTGGCTTAATCAATGATACAGGGACAACTGTCAACCTGTACCTGGTGGAATTGTAACATTGCTATGAACAAGGGACTGCTATTTTACCCATTTTGACGTCCTATATCTTGTATTGCTGTTGTTGATTCAGTTCTCCTGTACCTGTTACACAATTTTTTTTTTTCCATCTGCAGGTCTTATGAGGAGGAGATATATGTATCCAAAGAAACTCATCTATCTTGAACTCATTTCAATGAAGATATACTGAAGCTCAGTACTAAACCTGATGCCCCATTGGGGTTAGTCTTGGGGGTTCCTGGGTCGGAGTGTATTTCTATGTGAGAAAAATGTTAATCTTGAGTATCAGATGGTAGACTGTATCAGCTCATCTCTAAAGATGGTCTATGTCTTTCAATCACCAATGGAATGTAGTAAAACTGACACCGTGTCAGTTCAGTTCTTGTGTTTAAGAGGACTGACATAGTCTTCATTTTTGATGAAAGTGTTGCTTTGAGGAACCCTGTAGAAAAGGTAACTACTCTGTTGCAGAGACCCATAAAAAACTATAAGGAAAAGAGAAGCATTTGATTTCATGAAGAGGAAGAGAAACTCAATCATCCCAGACTCTCTGGTGAACCTAAAGATGACTCCACCACCAGTTGGGGCCTTCGTGCAAATGTGTGAAAGACTCCAGCTGAGTTCAGTAAAAGAATTGCCAAGATTAGCATGTCAATTAAAATAATGCAGATAGATAATAAAATAAGCGCTGTCTCAATCCACTAAGTCTAAGGACAGTTTATTTTAACAATAGATAACTCTGTCTTTGAATTCTCACTTCTCTACTGAAATGGCAAAAGTTCCCTTATTTATTTCTGAAGATGTACCAATACTGTACCTTGATCTTAACTTATCCCAGGTAGTTTATACCATTTCTTTTCTGGTAGTCAAATTTTAACACGATGTTTGGATATGAATTATGGCTTTTGTCTCCATTGGGTATTTTGAGCCTGTGAAACTCGTGAGCCTGGATGAGTCAGCTCAAGAGGTCAGATATTTGATCTGAGGTCATCACCCTTAGATACTAACATCAAGGAGAAATGATAATACTGCGAAGCGGTTTCTTGAACAAATAAGCTTTGATGTATTTTACTTGTAAAATAGTTCTTTATCATATGTTTCAAAGTGTTTCGATTATTTGGAAGATTTCAAAACTGTTAATGTATATACTTTCAAATTTTCTTTCAAAATGTGGTATCATTAAGGTTAAACACTAAAACAGCAATGGCAAATATGTATTATTTTGATTCTCCTTCAGTTCTAACACATGATTATTGTTAAACGATCATATTATTATTTGAGTATTGTTAATCTCAGATAGTATTTGGAAACCTTCACACTGTATTTCCATGAGTCGATTCAATTCAGCATTGTACTGTAAAAAATTGCCATGTTACGATTTACATTTACAGTGAGGGATTTACACTGACATTGATAAAAAGGAAATTATGTACATAAAAACATTATTATTTCATGATTTTCTTGAAATTACAGCAAATGTAACACTAAAAATAATTAAGAAATAAGGAAAAGGGGAGAGAATGTTAAAGAATCAATATTTATACATAATTTGATTGCATATTTTGTATTCCAATGTTAATTGAAAAGAATGGAATCTGAACAATATGCTAACTGGAAGGCATTATATAATATTTATAACCTTTAAATATTATTTTCCTATATTTCTTTAATAAAAAGTATGTTAAAATGATTTTAATCTGGAACATACTTGCAAGAAATAGGGAACCAAAGCAGAAAAAGTTTAAACTTTACTCCAAGATATACAGTTGAATGATGTTAAATCATAGTAATTATCTAGACAGAAAGATTAAATATCACAAAATAATACTTTTGAATCAAGTTCTAATATTAATATGATTATAATAAAATAATAATGATAATATTATTGGTAACTAAGAAGTAATCATAATTACCTTTGATAATAAAGATTTCTTGGTGTTTTAACACTTTCCATGAAGACTGTATAATACAGATATCATAATAGGCAGAGAAATAAAGTAGAACATGCAACTTAAAAATGACTCAAGGGTAATAAATATGACCATTCATATTTGTAGGTAGGTTTGCATCATACAACAGTGGTGCAGGGAGTATTAGTCAATTATTAGAAAATTAAAGTTATGTTTATTTGGGCACTATATACCAAAATAACATCACTTTAAACTAGGTTAGACAACCCAATACATAAATAAACAAAAATGATGCATAAATTGTAGAAAAGAACATATGGGAGGATGCATAGGAGATCTTAAAAGATGCCCAAAGTTTTATAAGTAAGAGTAGGGGAAAAACACATTTTCTAAATCTCCTCAACTCGTAATTACTCTCCTTTCTCTTGTAGTGCCTATCTTTCTGTACTGGGTTCATAAAGATGAGAACCTAGCCACCATATTTAAGGATGGTGCCACTTTTATTTATTTATTCATTTTTGAGCCAGTTTCTAGAACAGTGCTTGGTAAATACAGGCACTCAATATTTTCAAATAAGCGTCTGACTAAGGAGAACCATGCATATTCTCTTGGAAATCCGTAAATTTAACAAACAGTCTATTGATTACCTCCTTCTATGGCTGATACATACAAAGAAAATGAAGAGAAGAGATCATGAACTTTCCTGGAAACACAAAGAGACCTTTTATTAAGAGGGAAAGAAAACAGAGAAAATTCAGAGGCCAGAGGATTAAATATCCAAAAATTGAGAATATATTAAAAATTATAATATATTGATTCAGTACATTAGTGAGCATTCAACAAAGAACACATTCTCAAGGTATATTCAAGAAAAAAAAGGTAAATGAAATACCATATAAAAGCTAAGGACTTAAAGTTTATTTTTATGATTTAATTTACTGCATGGGAATACAGTAACAATCTTGGTATATTATTCAGTCAAAAGTAGTTTTGTTTGGGGGACATAAAAAGACATATAATTGAAAACACAAACTTTAATCTCTGACACACATATATGACTATGAACAGAAGCATATAACTGATTCATATGTAATTTCTTGATAAGTCTATAAGGTCTGTTTTCAAAAACCAAGTCTTTACTCTTAAAAAAAAAAATAAAAAGCAAATAATTAACATCTTATGTAGAGCCTAAGTTCTTTAAGACTTGAAGTCTATATCATCTTTTGTGCTTAAATAATGGTACTACTTTATGGCACAAAGTTCGGTGTTTCTTGAAATTTAACAGAAAGCACTATGTATTTTCAAAGATATATTTTACTTTTTACATAATAGTTAATACTATTCACATGTATTAACAATTCCAATAAAAATAACAGCTTTTCAAACTTAACTTTCTTATGCATTATAACTCAACTGGTGAAAAACATTGTCCAAGTTAGTGGAGAGTAGCTCACTAGCAGAATTGTTCAGTGTTTAGCATAGCTGGAGATGCAGTCTTTGTGTGGGAGTAACTGATAATATTAGCTAAACTCTCTTACAGTTAAGTGTGGATCTATTAGGAGAACTACATACTGTGAAGCTATTTTCTGTTTATGGGCCATCAAATGCACCCTGTTCAGGAATACGGAGTTTTAAATATGTGTTAACACTAGGTTACTAAATTAACTCAGTAGAGTACAAAGAAGAAATGACTTCATTAATAGCTATTTGAAAATTCAAATTTCAAAAATAAGGTACAAAAATACATAAAATATAATTTCACACTTTCAAAAATATTATAAACTGAAACCTATATAACTATCTCACCTGGGTCAAGAAATTGCTAGCACATATTACCAATCATACTTTCTCCCTCCCCACAAAGCAATCACTGTCCTGTTTTTTATGATCATGTTTTAAAATTTTAGTTTCTTTTAGAACCATATTTTCACTTATAAGTAAAATGCTTTATATTTGTTCTAAAAATGTATAAATATGGAATCTGACTTCCTTTTCCTTTAAAAATTTGTATGTCAGATATTTCCAGATGGTCATATGTAATACCATAGTGCTATTCTTCTTGGTATTCTCTTTGGAATTTATACATAATTAATGTCTATTATCCTCATTTTGAGGGTTCTGGTCAAAACATCCAAAAGTAGTCATTTTCAACATTTAGCATTTGGTTTCATTTGACTCTTATGGTGGATACAGAGAAAGAGAGAGATAGGGAGAGACAGGGAGAGAGACAGAGACAGAAAGAGAGATGGTTGATATGTGAATATCTGCATTTTCTCATTTCAATGACTTAGCAAACTTTTGAAACCAAATACTTTTCAATAGTATAAATTCAATAATAAGTAGCTGAAAAAAATAACATTATATGGCTAATATGCAACTTTTAAATTACTTAAAAAAGCAATGTAAGATCTAGAAGGAAAAACTGAATGCCTTCATATAATCATGGTATTAATGTAACTCAGAATTTTGTATCTTAGGAATATTCTTATCTCTAAGTATGTTGAGGATTTTACTTTTTCAGTATTTAAAAATCTATACACTAAAAGCAAAACCAAGCTTATATTTTGTTTTTAACCATAAATTCAAAATTCACAGATATTGAATTATAGAAAATAATCAAAAACCCTAAGTACTATTGATAATTTCTACAATGTTTCTTATTTTTATTTTTTTACATGTTATAGACCATTATTGAGAAGTATTCAATAATGATATTTGCCTACAATGTTATAAGCCAAGTTCTAATTTAACCTTTACTGAATTATAAAATATTTAAAAGCTCTAAATATTATGGCATATATGATTCTAAATTCAAAATCCATTAAATTTCAGCATTGATTGCTGAGCTTATAATTGTTTCAGAGATAAAATAGTTAATATTAATATAGATTACCAAGAATTATTTTATTAATTATATGTTTCAACACATGTTAGTTAAACAGAAGGATTATTTTAATAGACTTCCTCTAGTAGTCTAGTTTTATATATCCACTCAGGTTATTCAAATAGAAAAAGCAGTATCTTAAAATCTATCTTTAAATTACTTATCCAAAATTAATATTTCTTGACAACTTATTAATATATTTGTTTTGATGAACTGAGAAGTTCTAGGGATTGAGGCTAGAACAATTTAGCATATTCTGTCTGAGTGCCACATTCAAAAATTTACATAAACCTGGAAATTTAATTTCAAAATGCGTTATAATTATATTCTAAACAGCTTAATGAAATGTAAAAGTGTCAGTTTTCACATCTTTAATGTAAAGATTGAAGTACTCAAGAACTTCAACATCGTTTCACTTTTGCTTCACTTACCACTCAATTTTCATAAGCAGATTATAAGACACTCCCTGTATTTCTCAAAAAGCAAGATGAAATAGCCTAATCAGTTATTCTCAGAAAAGTGAATATAGTTATCAAGACAGAATGCCTCCCAGGAAATAAATTTTGAAATGATTGCAACCAAACAAATTTTACATTTTATATTATTATTTTTACTAAATTTGGGAAATAGAACTTCTTTGGCATTGTTAAATCACAAAGAAGTACTTCATCTAAGCTGTACTATTTTCTAAATAAAGGTATAAGTTATTATTTTGTATCTTACATGCATTGTGAATACATAGCTGGCTAAAAAAGAAAAGTACTAGAGTAATTTACATGAGTGGAATTATAGCATAACTTAAAACAAGAATAAAGTTCAAGTTATTTTTCAACATTTGTTAATACCCTAAATTCTACATTCCATGAAACTCACACTAAATGTACTTATATGTGTTATCCATCATTTTTAACACTATGTTTGCTCATCATTCTATTTTCGTGCATAGCGTAAGTTTTAGAAGTCTGCTCTTGCATTAAATCTTTAAGGTATTTTTCATTTCTTATTGCTATGATTTTTTAATTTTATCTAGTTTCCATATTTTATTGAAATAACATTGCATTGTAATATCATCTATGCCTAGGTGTGCATCATTATAAATCAACATATATACACACATACTACATAGTACAAAGCAAACCTTAATAGCCTTTTTTTATTGTCTATTTTTTCTCCTTATTTGGCAGAACTCAATCATATTTAACATATGACACCAGACAGGGGTATGGATCAACTTAGAGATCCCATTTAAGCATTCAGATCTCTCACAGATCTCAAATTAAAGGCAGACTGACTCACACTGCTTATGTTTCAATTTCCACTTTGGAACAGACATTTACAAGGACAGTTTTGTTATTTCCTGCTAGCACGTTCAGAATTTCTGGTATTCTGAAGTGATTATAAGAAAATTCTCAAAGTGGGGTCTCTTCTACTATTTTGATCTTCTATCTATCTATCTGTATTT
This sequence comes from Solenodon paradoxus, assembly GCA_004363575.1. Lineage (NCBI taxonomy): Eukaryota > Metazoa > Chordata > Mammalia > Eulipotyphla > Solenodontidae > Solenodon > Solenodon paradoxus. Next base: position 804,450 of record RJWH01000307.1, read on the forward strand.
TACCATAGTGCAACCAGCTACTAATCATCCTGTTCTGTTTTCTGATAACTGCATTGCCTAACTGAATGAGGACAACTGATGACTTTTTCAAAGACTCACTTGCAGAGCAAGTGACAGTCTACACATTATCTGTTTTGTTCAAAACTTGAACTGATGATGTGGGGAAAACTGAGGGTAAGCGTAAAGGTAGATGAAATGAGAAGCAGATCCGGTAAAAAGAAGAAAAGAGTTTTAGTAGGGAAGTCTCTCATTTGGGGTTGTATCCTAGGAATTTTCAAGTTGTGGCCTTTCTCTTTGGATCTATTAATCCTTTTGTAGCAATTGCTCCAGAATTTTGGCAATGAGATGACCAGATTTTACAACTCTTTTCTTTATGAACATTAAAGCTCATAAATCAGAAATGGTAAATCAGAAACTTGGTTAGGAATTGTTAATTTTTTAAATGAGCATTTTATTCCTAAGTTTTAAAATTGAAGATTTATTTTGAAGATAACGCAGAATTTCTATACATCCCACACCCAGTTTTCTTTATCAATAACACATTTCATTAGAATGGTAATACATGCTAAAATGAACTAATACCTGATTATCGCAAAGTGCACACTTTGTATTCAGATTCCACAGATTTTCCTTCATGTCATATTTATGTTCTGGAATCCCACTCTGGAAATATATTTTATTAGTTATGACTCCTAGGGTTCCTCTTTATTGTGCCAATTTCTCATACTTTCATTGTTTTTTAATTACTTTGATAGTTTGAAGGGCACTGGGAATTTTACAAAGTCCTACAATTGGGATTTGTTTGCTGTAAATCTCATGATTAGACTTGGGTAATATTTTGGAAGTCACAGAGATCAAGTGCTATTTTCATATCATATGAAGGGCACATAACATCAATATGACATTACTATTGATGTTAACTTGATTATCTGTCAGGAGCCAGCATTTATCAGATTTCACCCTTTGATAGCCACCCCTCCCTTTTCATATTGTGCCTTTTTGCATTATATTTCACTTCCTTAAGGACGGAATATCTACAGAAATTACTTAAAAAATATATTCATAGGATATTTGTTTAATCTTGACCATTTATTATTAATACTAAATTTATTAGTAATTACTGATTACTAATGACTCATGGGTATTTATTTGATATTTTTAGTAATAACAAAATGCTATTTATTTTGTTGTTCAATTTGTTCAAGCTCTGATCTTAGGAAGCTCTTTCATTTTGTTTCACGATCCCTTAGACATATTACTTTACCTTTTGTACTTCTAAAAATGAACTAACTTTCTATTACTACAAAATGCTATAGTCTTATCTTATAATTCCAAATCCTGGGAATCAATGATTTCTCTAAAGGCTCCTGTTTCCTTTTTATGGAGACTAATATTTGGATGTAAGATCTGAATACAAGGTATGCTCATTAATATTGGGGTGTCATGATTGTAGGCCTTCTCAGCAAGGAAATGTATAGAATGATGCATGTTACACACACTAAACCTTCTTCAATTCTCAAACATGCATATTTCTTTATGAAATTATATATGTGTGTATATATAGTTAAATATGAATTCATACTGTATTTCCCCAACTCTAATCCATTACATGAAAATGAATTAATGATTCTTATTCCCTATCTTATCTATAATCTCTTGTTTCAACAATGAGACACCTTACCATTTGCTATTCATTACTTAATTGTTCAATTCCAATATACATATGCAGTGGTTAGAAACTGTTAATCCATATCTCTATATACCAACCACACAAAAGATATGCATATCTATGTATCTACCTCTCTCTCTCTCTCTCTCTCTCTCTCTCTCTATATATATATATATATAAAAAATGAGATAGGTAGATACATAGATATACATATCCTTGTTTTCAATCTTAGAGAACCTAGTCATTTCAAATTTACTTAGAGCAATACCTTTTCAACTGCTCCCTTTAAAGAGGTTGTTTTATGCATTGGTACATTTAGATGGTTTTGTAACATCCTTCACTCTATGGTGAGATTCTCATCCCATTAAGTGATTTTCAAAAAGTGCATACATTAAGGTTTATTTAAAGTTGAGAATATCTATGTAATGCAAAGTACTGTGGCTTTTGACAAATGTTTAATATTTTGTATTCACCATTGTAATATTCAATAAAGTTTTATTTCTCCCAAGTCCCTGTGCTTCTGCTATTTAGCCTCCTTATCACTTCTTCCTCTCTCTTCCTGCCTATCTGCCTATTCACCTTCATTCCTGCCTTTTTCTTTCCTAAAAACAAACACAAAACAAACAAAACCCACAAAAAACTGCCATCTTCTAAAAATGCCTGCACCGTTTATATTTCCATCAGCAAAAACCAAGTTACTGTTGTTTTAAACAGCCTTATCAGTAGTTAACATAGTTAATTATTTGATTTTAGCCATTATAAAGACATGTAGTGGTATTTTATTGTCTTAGTGTACAATTCCATAATGACAATTAGTTATTCTCGTATGTTTATGTATCATTTGATGTCTATTCATTTGCAGAGCTTATATGTGCCATTGAGGCAATTAATAGCATCATTCCACCTCTGGTCTAAGAAAAAAACTATAGATTATTTAATGCATTTAACATTTTCCTAGTACCATACTACTCATATTATAAACTTTTCCACAGTCTTTGGAGAATTATGAAATGCAAATGCTATAAGATGACTTTCCTAAAGAGATGTGTACTTGATCTGGCTTACCACCAATTATTAAATTTATACTCTTTCCGATGTTAGTTTGATTGCTCTACAATAAAATTAAACTTCACTTATGGAGAAATATATATTTTAAGATTAAAAAGTAGATATATTAATCACCTGCTGATAAATAGGTCAACTGTTCTATGAAATAAACCAGAGCAATGATATTGACTGCCATATGTGAGCACCTATGATATGGCAGTCATAGTACTATGTATTTGACAGACATTCAGTCTATGTCTTCCTCTCCACATGAGTATGAAACTATTTAGGCTTATGGTCGCTAGAACTGACCTTGTCCATTTCTCTGTTGCTTTCATCTGCTATCCTACAATTTACTCTTTGGATTCTGTTTCTTAGTTTTATCTTTGCGCATAAATTTTGGTAGAGTATCTCAGTGATCTCATGGCTAACTATCCATATCTGAGTCTCTTGGTCCCAACTATAAGGAGTTTCACCCCCAATATACTTATGTCACCTACCCTCACAGTCTACTTGGTAAATCTTCATTACTTGGAATTTTCCCATGTATTATTTCTTCATGTCTTGCTTCCTCACAATGTCCTGCTATCTTACAACATCTGAACCTTTTAAATGTATTCCTTTTATTTCCTCTACCTATTCTTCAAATACATTAGCTCTTTTATTACCACAGTAATTTTAAAAAATGATTTCCACTCACTAAATGTTAACAAAACCTTTTTCTGGATTTTATGATGGACAAGTTTGAAGTACCCCAGGCATTTTGCTGTTATTTATTTATTTATTTTTTCAAATTTATTCCTCCTTAAATAAAAACCTTTTATTATTACTTTGATATCTGCTCAAAAGCAAGGGAAATTATATTCTTTGCCAACATTACAGTGCACCTGGTTACCGTTAGGCTCTACCCAATGTATGCCAGATTAAATGGTTCACTGATATAAACTTAAATTACTATCTCAACATCCTACTGAAATGAAGAGCGTAGGAGCTATAGGTGGTCTCAGCAGATGTTTGACAAGAATTCTGTATTTGATGAGCTGTTGTGTGCTCTATGTATGAGTCAGTTTTGCATATCCTGGATTTTTTGGCCCAGACACCATGTGTTTTATAAATTGTGCTTGTTTCTAACTTTGTTTCTTTTCTTATGTAACACTGCTGCTGCCAAATCAAGAACAATCTCACTACTATTGTTTGCCTTTGATCAGCTGCCTCCTATGAATTTTTTTCAGATGATGGTGATCGTAAAATAATAGAGCTTCTATTAGCTCACCAGCTCTTTAAGTCCTTTCCCTTACAGTTGGAATATCACTAATGAGACTTTGAGTACCCACCATTTTATTTCTATCTTGTTTAGGAGAAGCTGATATATGCAAATCTCCTAATCTTTCTCTTTATGAGTAAAATATTCTGGCACATGGATGAATATTTTCCAAGTTTCAGGGCCATTTGGGGTTTCTCCGTAATTCTTATATTTTTGTTATTAATTTCAACAATGATCACTATGTGAAAAAGTGAATTGCTTTCCTATCAATATCACATGGGGAAGTCTGTTAAAATTTGGGTGAAGATAATTTTATAGTAATTTCTGATCTTTAAAAGTATCTTTAATTTTGATTTTACAAAAGGAAATAAACCCTGAAATAATCCACTATTTATCAAGTTTATTAAATAAAAACATTCATTATGAAAACTTGTTTTCTCTATTAAATTCATTTATAAATGCTCATAAAACTGAATGACACAACTTTCACAGTTATTTCTATGTATATTTTCTATTTGCAGCAGCAAAAATTATTGATTTTTCATATAATCAATACTAAGATTGAATATATCAGCCTCTTTTGGTAGTTTTCCAGCTATTGAATGAGGAATTTAAACAAATGAATGAAACAAGAGATACTAAAAGTGGAAAATCCTATAACTTAAATGGCTTTGTGCATTTTATAACAGATTTATTATAAATACATTAAATATCATTCTAAGCTAAGGTCAAATTAGATGTATTATATTAATATTGATTACAATGTATATCCATCAGGGTCTTGACAAGTAATAAGTGTGAAAGTTTGCAGAGAATATAGTAAAGCATTTCTATACAGTGTAGCGAAATCACAAGTGTTTTGCTGTAATGTGGGGCTAGTAATAGACTATCCCCCTTAGACATGAAAATAAGAGACAGCGAGAGCAGTAGTGTGGGTTACAGTGGAATTCTAACAAACGTAGCTACTTCTAGATGACTTGCAGGGAGGTGCCAGATGTATATGCACCCTGACCTCTCCTCCTTCCCTTATTGACATTTCTGAATTATACTCCCCTTGACCAAATGCAATAGAAAGCCAGAAGTTCATCAAACCAGCCAATTTGATCAATATAGGTCAGTTTCCTGGGGCAGAGGAGAAAGAGGGAAGGCTGACTCTGGAGGAGTAAATGAGAGACAATATAGTATGTATTGATTTGTTTTATGAAATAGCAATATTGTTACTCTCTAGAAATATGCAGCCATTTGATAATGACCACTTTAAAGATTTGTTGCAATATTTTCAACAAAACAATATAAAAATTGCTTTGGACAAATCCAAATTCATCATATTTGCAGAACCTGCTCTTCCAGTCTTTTCCTCCCCACCCCCTAATACAAAAAATATGCAGTACTACTAATGTGCTTTAGGCTTATTCAGTATGCTACAGAATATACTCAATTGACATTTGTTCAGTACCTTTCATGTACCTGGAATTACATTACTTTTTGGGAATACCAAGATGACTAGGCCTAGGCCTCCAGATTCACACATCTTAATAAAGCAGCATTTTTTAATTCTTTTGAAGGGTTTCTGCATTATCCTCCAGCCCCCATTCCATGAGTCAATCTATTTATATAAGGGTACTGGTTTGCATCTTTGATCATTACATTGCACTTTCAAGCTACTCCCTTTCCAAAGGGCATTGTACTAAGTCCTATATTCTTTACTATTTTTGAAAATTAGATTGATTGTGGAACACAAGAAAAATAATTCATTCCATAGACTAATGAATTTCAGGAAAATTCATTTCATCAGCATATATTACCGTCATTTGAGTTTAAAAATAGGAGAGAAGCAAAATTCCTCATTCTTGCTGATTTTGTCAATATAAACTTCCCTTAGGTCACCCTTCCCCTTCTTCCAAACTTTCATTTTCCACAATAGTCACTGCTTGTGGTCATGCTAGTGTCACCTTTTTTGTATGTGTGTTCTCATTATTTCTATTATTTTGATACCATTTTGTCACTTTTAAAAAACGTTTACCACTCCTGCATATAGCATTTTCTTGAGTACCTATGTATACTGTTCTCCCCAAAACCCAGCTTGGGTTCAAAAGGGGTGCTGGCACCTAGTAAAATTACTTCTTATTGATGTCCTATGTGCAGGGGAACACAAATGGCTTTAAAAGCAGTGTTAGCAGTACAGTTTTAGATGACAGTCATCCATTCTGCTACCTGAAGAGTCTTGTATGCAAATAAGATAGGCTTTAAATCTTAGATTCTATAGTCATTTACCAGGCCATATATTATCCCTACTTGCCTTCACTGATCACTGGCCATAGTGATCTTACCAATTTCCAAATAAACACTTCATATTCCTGCATATTGTCCCATTTTTCTCAGCCAAAATTCAGGTTGGTAATAGGTAATCCCTCCAAACTTATTCCTCGTTTGATCCTGAATTTATGCATCAGGACATACCAAATTAATTGTAAGACTCATAGGTTGCCATCCCAATTCATATTCTGTTGACTTTTCACATGTCCTCTGCCTTAGCTAGAATACCAGCTCCTCTAGGACTATTTGCCTGAAACCAACATACATTTCAAGAATGAGTCAAGGCTTCCCTTCTCTAGAAGAATATCCTCTTATTTTCTAAATATGTGGGGATAGCTTATCTCTTTAGTGTCTTTCTTGTAATCTTTACATATATCTTATTGCATTATTTTTCTTTTTGCATGATTTCAATCACTCTTATATCACCCCCTATATTGTAATTTATATAAGCTTCTTCTTTTAGCTGAGCATTATTATCTTCTTAAAGGTAGGAATTATCTTTTTATCTTTATGGCTCTCATGGGACCTTTAAATTATAAGGCACCAAATAATATTCGCTGAGTAATTATATTTGCTTGGAAGTTTCTGGAACATCCAAAAAATGATATTGCTAAAAGGTATAATAATTCTGCCTTCCCATCACTATTCATAGAAAAATTATGTGCGTAGTTCATATATTCCAGCTATTTTATTGAAAAATTAGCTGAGGTAGGTAAAGCATGAATTATTTAGTTTTAATTATTTTAGTATATTTTGCTTTCTCAAGGAAATAAATGAAAGAATATAAAATAAAAAAGCAAAATCATTGGGAATGTTATATGATTTCTCCTTTAGTTTAAGATTATTAACATGACTTTCATAGAGTTTATCTACATAGTCAGAATTTAATTTAAAATTATAGTTTAATTTAATACAAAATTTCAGACCTTTGTTCCTGCATAAAATTATAATGAAAGTTATAAATCAGTAGTTTGCAAATTATGATACCCTTTTTTTTGTGAGTATTTTTCAAACATTTTCTGTCTCTTGCTTAAATTAATAACAGCCTATTTTAAAGCCTACAGAACTTTAATTTCAGATATATCTTCAATTCGCCCTTAAGAATTATAGTGATTGGAAAAATGGATACATAGCCATCAGATTAAGGAGCACAGTTCTTGAAGTAAAGTAAAATAAAATACTTTTTTTATAAATAATTTTCCTATATTTAATTCCTGGAGAATTCATGATAATGTTGAACAAAAAGTAGATACAGTTAAAATGACATGATATATAACTTTTTATGTTAGATTATATAAAATTTTGTTAAATATCATATCTTTATTTCGCTATATCTCTATACTGAAAACTAAATAATACATTAACCTAATAAAAATAAGCAGTGTTCATTAAAATGTTAAATAATAAAATGCAAGCCGATTTTCCACACTATGTTGATAATGGAAAGAGTAAAAGGTGAGTCACAGAGTGGGAAAAATATCCGAACATTTTAATCCATAGTATATAAATAACAAGTACAAAATGAAAGGAATGATAAAATTGGTATGTAATTTTATAATTAGTTAAAAGACTTGAAAAGCCATTTCACAGAAGAAAACCTACAAATGACAATAAGCACATAAAAATGCTTAGCATCAAGGATCGAATTCCGGTTGGAGACCCTATAATAGGACGCACTTTCAGGTCGCTCCCCACAGACACTGAAAAAAAATTGCCTATTTTCCTGAGATGAACACCAAGAAACGACTGGTATTTCAGCTGGAGAGGAAACAGCTGAAGACTGACGGTGGGTGAGGACACCTGACACAGTTCTCAGCTAAGACATAGATTTGGATTTGGGACAGAGCTCGGGAGTCTCCATACACATAATAGGGTGGAGGCTAGGGATTTTGGGACCAGATGTGGAGGTAGAAAGCAGCAGACCCAGTGGGGCTGAGTCACAGACAATGGAGGGCTGACTTGGGAGGGGGTGAAAGGAGAGCCAGAGGACCCAGGGCTGAACTGGAACTCATGAAGTGAAATTGCACTGGGTGCAGCCATAACCGGAAATCAGTCAAATCAAACCCTGCCCACAACCATTTCACGCCAGACTCTGGGGTCCACTGAGCGGAAATCCCACCCACTGTATATCCAACCACCGGAAATCCCACCCCCTGCATTAGAGTGCGAAGGCAGCCCTAAACCTCAATGCTACCCGTTAGTGCCACCTTGTAGGTAGAGGTGAAATTGCAGCCTAACTGCCAATCTTGGGCAAATCAAACCTATATAAACCTCAGAAATATAAACAGAATCCTGAATAGAGCAAAGATACAGAGAAATATACGTGAAATGATGGGTCCCATAAAAAACTCAGAGGAAAATATGAATACAGTAGACATACGTAAATTACCAAGCAGGAGTTCAGGGAAACAGTGCTCAACATACTCATGGGAATCCAGAAATCAGTAGAGGCAGTAAATGAGAATGTCAGGAAGCAAAGAGAAGAATTAAAACAAGACACCAAACAGGTAAGAGACACGATGGCTGAATTGAAGATCTCAATAGAAGTATTCAACAATAGGATGGATGAAGCTTCCAAAATGGAATCAGTGATCTGGAAGATAAGACATAGAAATCAATCAAGCAAACCAGCAAAGAGATAAAAAAGTCAAAGAATCAAAGACAACATTCGAGACCTCTAGGGTAACATCAAAAGAAAAAAACATTTGCATAATAGGGGTCCCAGAGGAAGAGAGAGAAAAGGGGCAGAAACCATGTTTGAAGAAATTATAGATGAGAACTTCCTCAATATGAAGAATGAAGCAATTCTCCAGATACAGGAAGCTCAAAGAGTTTCTAATAAAAGAAACCCAAACAGAAATACACCTAGACAATTTTCATCAAAATGTCAAAAATTCAAGATAGACTATCAAAAGCAGCCAGGGAAAAATGTGTCACATACAGAAAAGCCCCTAAGATTATCAGCATACTTCTCAAAAGAAACTGTAAAGGCCAGAAGGAATGGCATAACATATTAAAAGTGCTGAAAGAGAAGGCATTTCAACCTAGGATACTATATCTGGCAAGATTATCATTCAGAACTGAAGGAATGTTAAAAACCTTTCCTGACAAGTAAAACTTAAGGGAGCTTATCACCACAAGATCAGCTTTGCAAAAAATATTAAAGGATGTTCTATAAAGCATAAAGAAACCACATAGAAAAATAGTAAGACAGCAAATATTAAAAGTGGAGAGGAAGAGAAGAGAACAAAAATGTGGATAGTTAGAATGACTGGAAGACTAATATGCTTTCAAAAACAATTAGGTAGTAAACATAGAACTGTGATGCTAACTTCAGGATGAGAGGCTGAATGGATTAAAAAGCATAACCCAAACTTGTGCTGTTTTCAGGAAACCCACCTTCTTGCAAAAAATAAACAAAGACTCAAAGTCAATGGCTGGAACACAATCTTACACTGAATGGCAACCACAAAAGATCAGGAACATCTATACTCATATCAATAAAGCAGACTTTCATCTAAAAAGCATAACACAAGACAGAGATGGATACAATATAATGATTAAAGGATCAATCCAGCAGGAATACATAACGCTTATTAACATATATGCACCAATGAAGGAGCATCAAAATATATCTAGCAAGTATGATTAGATCTGAAGAGAGACATTGACAACAACACAATGATACTGGGGGACTTCAACACCCCAATTACAACAATGGACAGATCAGTCAGGCAGAAAATTAACAGGGAAACAGCCACTTTAAAAGACCATCTGGAATGGATAGGTCTAATAGACATACATGTATGTGTCACCCAATGACTACAGATTTCACTTTATTCTAAGTGCTCATGGAAAATTCTCAAGGATAGGTCATATTCTGGGACACAAAACTTCTCTCAACAAATTTACAAAGATTGACATCATAACAAGCATCTTCTCTGACCACAATAGCTTAAAACTGGAAATCAACCACAAAAAGAAAGCTAGAAGGCTCCAAACCAATTGGAAACTCAACAATATGCTCCTGAGGACTCTTGGATAAAAGAGGAAATCAAAGAGGAACTTAAAAAATATTTACAGACAGTTGAGAATGACGACATGAGCTACCAGATCTATGGGATGCAGCAAAACTGGTACTAAGGGGAAAGTTCATTGTAATCCAGGGCTATCTCAAGAAACAAGAAAAATTGCAAATAAAAAAACTTAACTATATATTTCAAACAAATAGAGAAAGAAGAAAAATTAAAGAAAAAGTTAGCAAGAGGGAAAGAATCAAAATTAGAGCAGAAATAAAAAAGAAAACAAAGAAAATTCAGAAAATCAATGAAACCAAAAGATGGTTCTTTGAAAAAATAAACAAAATTGGTAAACCATTGGCTAGACTCTCAAAGAAAAAAAGGGAGAAAACTCCCATAATTAGAATCATAAATGAATGTGCAGAAATTTACAACAGATACCACAGAAATTCAAAACAGCATTAGGGACTACTACGAACAGCTCTACACCAAAATAGACAACCTTGAGGACATAGACAGATTTCTAGAAAAGTACTCTACCAAGACTGAACCTGGAAGAACTGGAAACTTGAATACAACAATCACAAGTAAAGAAATTGAAGAAGTAATGAAGGGCATCCCAAAAAATAAAAGCCCAGGACTAGATTGTTTCTCCAATGTGTTCTATGAAACCTTCAGAGAAGAATTAGCTCCTATTCTTCTCAAGATATTCCAAAATATTGATGAACAGGGAACTCTCCCCAAAACTTTTTTTATGATACTAACATTACACTGATATGACAAGTTGACAGAGATGCCACCAAGAAAGAAAATTACAAATATCTCTAATGAACATAGATGCAAATATTCTCAACAAAATATCAGCAAACAGAATTCAACAACACAGCAAAATATTTTGCATCATGACCAAGTGGGATTTGTCCCAGGGATGCATATGTAAATCTATTAATGTCATACACCATATCAAAAAGAGCAAAGGGAAAAACCACAGGATTGTATCAACAGATGCAGAGAAATTTTTTGACAAGGTCCAACACCCACTAATGATAAAAATCCTCCTTAAAATGGGAATAGAAGTTTCATACCTCAGTATAACAAAGGCCATATATGAAAAACCCACAATCAACATTATAGTCAATAGCGAAAATTGAAAGCTTTTCCCCTTCAGTCAGGAACAAGACAAGGTGTCCACTCTTACCACTGATATTTAATATTGTACTGTAGGCCTTAGCCAGAGCAATTAGGCAAGAAAAAGAAATAAAAGAAATTCAAATTGAAAAGGAAGGAGTAAAACTCTCATTATTTGCAGATGACATGATTATATACATTGAAAAATCCAAAAACACTATTAAAAAATTTTTAGAACTCATCAATGAATACAGTAAAGTGGCAGGCTACAAAATCAATGCAGAAAAATTGTCTCATTTTTATAAGCAAACAACACACTAGAAGAAAATGAAATCTCAAAAATCACACAATTTAAAATAGAAGTTAAGAGAATGAAATACCTGGGCAAATATCTAAAAAAGGAAGTGAAAGATCTATACAATGAAAACTATAAGTCCTTAAAAGGAATAGAGGAGGATGCAAAGAAATGGAAAGACACCCCCTGCTTGTGGCTGGGAAGAATCAATATCACTAAAATTGCCATCTTACCCAAAGTAATAGGTTTACCCAAACCTATAGGTTTACCCAAACCTATAGGTTTAATGCAATCCCATTAAAATTCCATGGGCTTATTTCCAGGAAATAGAACAAAAAAGCTTAAAATTTGTATGGAGATACAAAAGACCCCAAGTAGCCAAATAAATCATTAGAAAAAAGAATGAATCTGGAGGGATTACACTTTCAGGCTTTGAACTATATTACAAAGCAATAGTGGTCAAGATGGTATGGTACTGGAATAATAACAGAGGCACAGATCAGTGGAAACTGATCCACTCACATATAGTCAGTTAATCTATGACGAAGGAGCCAAAAGCATTTGTTGGAAAAAGGAAAGTCTCTTCAATAAATGGTGTTGGGGAAACTGGATAGCCTCATGCCAAAGAATAAAGTTAGACCACACTAATACCCTTCATAAAAATTAACTCAAAATGGATTAGAGATTTGGACATAAGACCAGAAACCATAAAGCTCTTAGAAGGTAATATAGGAAAAATGTTCCATGATATCATTCGTGGAGAATCTTTTGGGAACTCAACTCCACCATCAAGAGAAACAAAAAGAAAAATAAACAACTGGGACTACATCAAACTAAGGAGCTTCTTCACAACAAAAGAAAACACCACCAAAACCAAAAGGAAACCTAATTGGGAGAAGATATTTGCATTCGATATTTCTGACAAAGGCTTAATATCTAAAACAGACAAAGAACTCATAAAACTCAACAACAGAAGAATAGGCAATCCAATCAAAAAATGGGAGGAGGAATTACAGAGATACTTTTCTGAAGAGGATATACAGATGGCCAACAGGCACGTGAAATTATGTCCCTACTGGCTGGCTATCAGGGAAATGCAAATTAAAACAACAAATAGATATCACCTTACATGGAAAGACTGGTTATTATCCAAATGTCTGAAAACAACAATGTTGATGAGGATGTGGAGAATAGGAAACAATTTTGCACTGTTGGTGGGAGTGCAAATTGCTACAACCCCTATGGAGAACAGTTTGGAGATTCCTCAATCAATTGAAGATGGAAATCCCAAATGATGCCATCATTACACTTTTGGGCATCTGCCCCAAAGATACAAAAGCACCCATCTGCAGAGACATATGTATCTCCATGTTTATTGCAGCCTTATTCACAATAGCTAAGAACTGGAAATTACCTAAGTGCCCAACATCAGATAAATGGATAAAGATGATGTGGTGCATATATACAATGGAATACCACACAGCCCTTAGAAGAGATGAATGTGGAATAAATGTGGATGGAACTAGAGGGGATGATGCTAAGTGAAAATAAGTCAAAAGAAGAAAGATAGATATCAGATGACCTCATAGAAAAGGATAATGTGAATACAAAAAACAAAGGGACAGATGAAACATAACCAACCGTGAAGCATTTGCAACAGAACTGAGGTTACCAAAAGGGAATGAGGATGGCGGGGGCAAATGGTGGTGGTGCCCATGGGACAATGGGGAAGAGCACTTGGTGATCTTGTGGAGGGTGTGGTGTGTTGAAATAAATCTAAGAAATGTGGAAACTCTACATAGGAAATTATTTAAACGTGTAGAAAAATTACTACAATAAAAATAAATTTAAAAAAATGCTTACCATAATTATGCATTTGGGAAATAAATATAATGACAAGGAGATTAAGAACAAAAAACAGAAAACACGCATCCCCTGTTGCTTCAGGCATTAAATCTGTGACAGGGGCACAGTTCACATTTAGCCCAAGGACATGGTTTGTAACCCTAGCCAGAGGAACCACCAAAATGAACAAAAAGAAAAAAGAAAATAAAAAGCCACTTGCTTGCCTACTTGTTTTCTTTCCTGCCTGCTTCTTTCCTCTTAAGCAAACAAACATACAAAAATCAACATATCTGGACAGTGGTTTATGTATCCAATCTTTAATAGTAAATATTATACCTCAATTCAAAAAAGACAAACTAAATCAGAAACATTTGAATCAATAGAGAAATAAATATTCTGTGGATTTTGGGTCCTCTTTTTGGTATGCTTCTTACTAATTTGCAGCACAATAAGTCATATGCATTATAATTCACTTTATTCATGTTTTGTGCATTCCTTGTATTTTTCAGTTTTCAAGCAATAATTTTCATTTTGATATCAGGAAATGCTATATTGCTTAATTTATGTTACAAAGAATCGCTTGCTCTCAAATAATTTTAGCCATATTTGACATGAGACATTTGAGTCTAACAAATCAGCAAAGAAATAATTAGGAAATTTATGTTAGATAACAATGATGCTCAACAACAAAACAAACCCTCAGGGGTATATGACTGGCTTATATTCCTCATGTACCTGGAGATCTAGACCAGGATCCACTGATGCAGGTTGTTCCCTTATCCCATTCCTCACCTCAGGATATATACCCTTATTTTTGACCCATTTGCTTTGGAAACCACATCTATATAGTTTCTCCATATATATATATATATATATATATATATATGTGATTGAATTTGATTTATCTCCTACTAACACGTGCAATACTAATTTCCTCCACAGTCAAGGAGAATCAGCAGAGCCAGGAGGAAGTTTATTCTCTGCCCCTATAATCTCAATGGTCAAGTAAGTCATGGGTAAGCCCAATGGAGGAAACTGCAAGATGGAGAATACTGACAAATGGCTTTGGAACAGGAAAAGCTAAAGAACTGAGGGCAATAATGCATACATAATAATATGCATCTAGCAAAGTAACATAAAACTCAATGTAATCTCAAGTGATATACCTCAGAAAATTTACATCATGAATCCAAGTGTTTAGAGAATTTGGTTTATAGATACATTAAAAATACTTTGTTAGTCACAATGTAGTAGAAATGCTTCATCCAGTACTTTGAAGTTTGTCTAAGTCTGCCTTCATTCCTTCTTTGCTGAGTGATAATTTGACAAAATAAAAGGATTTTAAAAAGCATCCATTATGGTAACAAAAGGTTTATTTTTATTTCCTTAAATAAAGCAGTTCGAGCAATGTAAAAACTAATCTTTTTCTGAAAGTGAGCTTTATTTTTGTCTCAAACAAAATTTCTAAATTTAATCAAGTATTTAAGGATGTAGTCTGTATAAAGATATCATTTCTGTAATAGAGAGGAAGTACATATTCTCTTTTCATTTCTTGACAAAACTTCTTGAAAACGTCTGTGTTCTGATGGTGGCAATTTTCTTTTCAATAAATAATATGGTTTAAGGTTCTTAAAGCCAAGTCTTTTGAATATCAAATAATGCATTTTATAGACATTTGGGCTTATTTCTACAAAGAAACAAAAAAATAATTTGTGTCACTTGGGACTAACTACATCAGTGGTCAAAAAATCCAAAATTTTCATTCTAAGGAAAAAATTGCTTAAGATTAAAAGAAGCACAATTAAATTTCTATATAGGAGCTTAATAACTGAGAAATCTACTTTGCTGATAACAGCAAGTATATACAATAGTTAAAAACAGGTTGCTAGATGAAATGGAAATCAACAGCAAAATTATATGGTGTATGATGGATGAAGACCAGCGCTGGACTTTATTCTTTTCTCATGTTAGGTGCTTCAAAATACACTAAAAGAACCTGTTTCAACAGTCTTCTACCACTTCAAATCATAAAATAGCTCAGCAATTCTTAAACAATGCTTCATCCATGTGTGTCCAATTGTGTGTGATTTATTTTGCTTGCAATACAATTACAAACTTTTCAAGTAGCTATAGATAAGTGCTTTTAGTTTTTGTTTAGCAAGATCAAACTCATGTTTAATTTAATTCAAGAGTTTTCTTCTTCATCATCCTTCCTAATAACACACTTAACAGGGGAAAAAAATATTTTACAAGATGAACATGCTTCTGGTGTTCTAGAGCTTTGTAAGCTTCCTGCTTTTATTAGTAAGAGATTTGAACACAAGGAACAATGATTTGTGTGACCTAATTGCATTCTTAATAAAAATAAAATCAAAGTTTTGCAAAGTATACATATTTCTATTTGATATTGTCTACTAAAGGCAGACCTGCCGTAAAAGCAAATATAGACATCCATAGTCTTACTATCAAAACATAAGCCTTTTACTTCCATTTGAGGGAAATTCACAGGATTCATATATGGTACAGCGAATAGTTGTTTGTTACTTGAGAGTATAATCATAAATGTTACTTGATTGGAAATGCAGACTCACCATTTATTTTGAATGCAATTCAATCATATTTAGCATTTTTAAAAATATTGCTATTTAAAAAAAAACATGTATATTACAGACATAAATAGTTTATGTTTCACCTACATTGGGTTCATGGGAGAATAGAAGATTTAACGTAATAGTCATCTACTCATACAACCTCACTATTTAGTGGTTATATGTTCATTATATGAGTTAGACATATCAGACTTGAATTTCTGCTTATCAGTTTTGTGGGATATTTTAGGATAATCTGCTAATTTGGGGGAAATCAGTTTTAGCACATTTTAGGGAATAAATTCTGTTACTGTTAAGTGAATTAAGTCATGCTATATAAAATAGATGATAGATCTATGTACTAGTTATGATATAATTATTTATTTATATAATTATTTGTTATATAAATTGAATATATATCTACATATACATATACACATAAACACATATACATAGAGCACATATTCCTCTAATAGTATCAGATACTTACAAAGCACTCCATAATTATAATTAGCTTCTATAACAACAGCCTAGCATGTAAAATGCATTTAAAATATTTTGTATGAGTTAGCATAACTACTATTATTATACTGTCATCATTTTATGTCAAGCTGTATAGTCCAGTGATATCGATCTTCTTTCAACTTCATGAGTACCGGAATTCCTTTTGGTTTCTGATAACTTCCCTGCCTTCCATCCTTCTTGCAGTGTCTTTCCTATTTTTCCTTCCTAGTAATTAATTGCATGATCTACTGCTATCACCTTTTTCCCATTGTCATCTAATCTTTGACTTTTCTTGACTAGCATCCCCTGACACATCAGTTGTTTTTAAAATATTAACTTTATTTCTAACAGAAGAGATTTGACAACTAAGATAAGGTGCTTTGAATGTTGCCTGTTGTTTATATCCCTTACTAGACTATTAGCTCACTGAAGGAAAGGGTTATAGATTGCTCATCTACTTTTCTCAATGAACCATCACGCTGCATTCTAATGAAACATGGCTGGCTTCATTATGTATATTTTTGCAAATCAACACTATTTTTTTCTAATGCATTCAATACGTGCTGTCTGGTACCTAATCTTTATCTTGAAGCTAAACTCAAATTAATGAGTTACAGAGAGAGAAGAGCATGGTCTCTGACCCTGCAATTTA
This sequence comes from Solenodon paradoxus, assembly GCA_004363575.1. Lineage (NCBI taxonomy): Eukaryota > Metazoa > Chordata > Mammalia > Eulipotyphla > Solenodontidae > Solenodon > Solenodon paradoxus. The sequence continues at coordinate 821,777 of RJWH01000307.1, forward strand.
AGCTTCATTTCACGGTATCTATAACATTTAATGGTAGATGAGAAAGTAATTTGACTGAATATCACTGGAATAGCAATTCAACCTATTGTGCACTGTATGACTCTATAAAGGAAAAGGCACATATTCCATTTAGGAAAATCAAGATGGGTCTGTCTTTGGAGAGATTATGAATATCTGTCATACATATAATTTAAATAGTTTACAAAATATAATTTGTTTACAAGTTAAGCACTTAGTGTTATGGTGATCCTTAAAAAGTGGGCATTACTGAGGACTTTTTATTTTAAAGGATACATTTATATAATGTTTTAATATATGGCTATGATACATTTCATAGCCAAAATACTGGTAAATTTGTTTTAAGCCTGATTAAGATACATGAAAAATACTAATTTAAGGGATAATGAACTGGGTCTACATTTGAATAATCTGGAGAAAGAAAGAAATAGGGAAAGGTATAGTCAGGAAAAAAGAAGAGGAAAATATATTTACTTTTATGTTCATTTTGGTTGTATCCCCCAACCCCTGGATTCAACATGGGTCCTTGGGATACATATGGACTATGTTTGGTGGCCTCACTGCTATAACACCAGGGTATGTCAATATCCATTCTTATTTTTAATTATCTCCACTAAAATATATTTTCTTGTTTTGCTCTCTCATATCTCAAAGTGACTAATTTTATCTCATATAAATCTATAGTATTATGTTCCTTTTTGTTCTGCCTATTGAGACAGGAACTTTAAGCTGATCCTCTCATCTTCCACTAAAATCATTTCTCTTCCTAGTTGTAGATCACAAGAGTCTCCAATTTTTCCTTACCTTTGTACAATGATATGCTGCAATAAAAATAAAAGAATCCAAATGCTTTAAAGTTATATACTGATTTGGTTAAACTTAATCTTCCACATTCAAGGTGAATCACTGAAGACAATTTCTGAGCACATATTATGAGCGTCATTTTACCTTACATTGTACTTAGCTGAGAGGTCAGTAGTCTGAATTTTTTTGTAAAAAGAGTTCTTTGAAATGTACCACTCAGAAATGTCCCACTAATATTCCATTTTGGAAGACACTTTGGAAGATCCTTCCTTTTATTGGAACATCAATGATAAAAATATACCTACTGTTGGCTTCTCTTACGATTTAAAAAAATCCTTAAAATGTATAAAAATCACATGACAAAAATGTCAATTTTTGCCAATTTAAGTCTACAGTTCAGTGACATTAAGTGCATTTATGCTGTTGAACAATCATTACCACCATTCATTTGCAGAACCCTTTGCATCTTTAAAAAGTGAAAGACTTGGCATGCTCGGGTGGCCTAGCAGATGAGTCCAGCACCTCCAGTCTATGCACATACATCCCAAGGATCTGGATCGACATCCTGGGGCCAGGATGAACAGCCAAAATGAACAACTAAATAAAATGAACAAAATGCTTTTGCATTCTCTCATTTCCTTCCTGCCTGCTTGTCTATTCACCTTTATTACTGCCTGTACATTTCCTTTAAAAAAAAAAAGTGAAACCCTATGATCATTAGACAATAATTCCACTTCACTCTTTCCTATATTCCTTGGCAGCCACTATTTTACTTTCTATATAGATGAATTTGACTATACTCTGTAACTCATATAAATACAATCATAGAGCTTCTGTCATTTTCTGATTGGTTTGTTTCATGTAGCAAAATGTACATCAGGTTCATGCAATTTATTAGATATGTGATTCTATGATTAGAGATATACCACATTGTATTGTCTTGTATGGTGGGCACTAGTCACAATGTGGTGATCAAACACCTGAAACATGGCTAGTGTGGCTTAAGATCTAAAACTTACATTTATTTTAATTAATGTAAGTTTCAAAAGTCACAAGTGATGAGTGGTTACTCCATTTGATAGCACACTCTATAATCTGCATTCATTTTTATGGTTTATAAATTTTAGATATGATTTTTATTGCTTTGATATATTATTATTTAGCTAATATATCTTCCTTCACTCAACCATTATTGCTTTTCAAAATAAATTTCCCTTTTAGTTGTCTTTGTAACTCTAAAGGAATGTGCCAATCTTTTAACAACTATAAACTGACCTGCTGAATGATATTAACTGCCTTGCCTTTTCTTACTGCTTTCTGTACTTTTATTTATATATAGAATCAAAGATTATAACTAACATAATTTCTCATGTAATCATAATTTAGGTTTCATTGTTTTAAATGGCATTGATTTATTGTAAATTCTATGATCATTACATATTTATTTCTCCTTTATTGTACTATTTATTTCTCCAGTTCTAAATGAGCATTTTTTTCATTTAATCAAACATTTTATAATTTGTTTTGTTTTAGAGGCCTCACCGAAATAGCCTGCTGTTCTCCAGTTTCAATCTATGTGGTTGCTCTCTAGATCAGCTGAAGAGTGTCAGTGGGGCTTTTTAAAATAATTTTGAGTAGTTTACCAATTAACTTCCCAAAGAAGAATGGGTATTCCCATTTTGATCATACTAAACTTTGAGACTTTGAGTCATTGCCTATTTTGCAATGTTTTTGTTTTGCTAAAACAAAGCTGCAAAGTTGGCTAGCTAAAGAATTCTGAAATGAAAGTTGTCCCTCGGAACACTGAAGCCATTGATTCACTGCAATCTTGTCTCACTATAGACTTTGAGAAACTATCTCCTGTGGGTATACTCCCTTTTAAGATGACTGTTCTGCTTCAAAGTTTATGTATTTTTTTAAAATTTGACTTTGTTCTGAATGACAGTAAACTTTATATAAGAAATTAATAATGCTTTGTGGTATATATTTGGGAAAAATTAAAGACTATCCGGGATGTATTATTTGTTTGGAATTCCTGTGCACTCAGAGAGATTCCACTTTTTCAATATCACCTATGCTACATCAAACCAAGCTTCCTGAACTGTATCTTCCCTGGAAAATCTAATATCTGTAGACGAACTGTGGTCCCTTTGTGGCATCTCATGCAGATTAGGTCTCATTATGTGATTATTTCTGGAGCATGTAGCACCTCTAAAACTCTAATTCCAATAATGAAATGGTACCAAAAGCTTTTCTGAGAACTTCACTAAGTAAATACACATTCCAAAGGAAGATAGGTGGTATCAAGCATTGCCAGATACTTTATATGAATTCTAATTATATAGCCCTCTCTCTCTTTTATGGAGAGTGCAACTTAAGGTATGACAATGTCTCTTATTCAACAAAGGAATGTAAAAATAAAAAATTATTTAAATTTTGACAACTATAATAATGGAATTTAGGACTTGAAGACCATAACAAGCCTCAAGCAATATTCTTCTCATATATTAAGCTGAACTTCCCATCAGTTTGCTGAACACATTTTATGGAAATGCTAGAAGAATATTCAGATTAATTATCTTGTCTATTTAATAGTACACAATATATTCATTTTTCTTATTCTTCAGCTAATGAGGGGCTATTTACTGTTAATATCAACTCTCAAAGTGGCAATCTATTATTGATATTTATCAGTGAATATACAAGAGAATGTATAATCATTTAGTTATTTAAACCTTTTCTTGTAATTGCAGTGTCCTAAACTTTGGACACAGGCATATATTTTGAGTTCAGGCTTATGAAAATACATGATTAATAAATGTTGCTAGGCTTAGAATCCTCTCAGAGATTAACCCAATTATTTCATTTAGTATGCTGCTAAAATAATTAGGAAACCTATCCACTAGTAGAATACAGGACTATGAAGTCCCAATCTTTATTTTTGCTTCCTTTGTTAAAATGATTTATCACAAAGATGGTATGGTTTCTTTCTCTCAAAAATTAAACGAGCAAAGGATTCCAGCAAAATAGCTCAAAAATGGAGATTTTTTTCTTATATTAGAAAATTCATCAAATTTCAATTTAGAAAGGAAGGTCAATAAAGAGCAACCATATCATCATTTTCCCTAAGGTATTATGTCAAATTCTTAAAATGGAGAGTTTAAAGTTTTTCAGGTAATTTCAAACTTTTAATGCAATATTTTTTTCACCTATGGTAATTTATTCCAGTTATTTCTACCTTATCTCGTCAGCAGCTCACAACTGATTCAAAACTGAAATGCTCTTCTAGATGTGTCTCTTTTGATTTTAGTGTCTGTCAACAGAATTTTCATAAGGCAGAAATCCCATGGGCCAGGGAAGCACACATGACAATATTCTCATAATCCAGCTAAATGTGAAGCTGCTGAAAACAAAATCGCAGTGACAACTAATTTTCTAGCTGCACTTGGAGGATTCTATTTCCCCAGGGGTACAGATCTTAATCAGCTTAACAAATCAAATATCACTTAAATTTTCTTTAATTTTTAACTTGAAATTTCTCATTTAAAGCATTAACTTAGTTCTCTATCAGAGAAGTTTCAGTTTCCTCAAACCCAACATTCTATTGAAAGGATCGAATTTAAAAAAAAGAGAAACCTAACTTGCACTTAGATTGTGTCTTGAATTTTTTAAGTCTTTAGCTTAAAAAGTTCTTTCCTGTTTACCCACATGTCACTAAAAATGATAATATTTCTATTCTTTATATTGACTAGGTTGCTTTCCCTCTTTTATTTTCATGGCAAATAGGACCTGAGTTTTCATCCTTTTATTATATTGCTTTCCTTTTTTCTCAAGTGTGTATTCCCCTGTGATTAATTAGCTCTGAATATTTCTTGAATCTCTTTCCACATGCATTTGACGGATGGAATTTCTTTCCTGTAGGAAATTTCTGTTGGGAAACAAGAATTGAACTCAGACTAAAACTTCAAAATTAATTAAAATGTATGGCTTGTCTTGGGGGTAATAGCAGCATGGTATACCCAAGCAGATTCCCTATTGTATTTCAACTTTTCTTTCTCTAGACTGTTGGTGGTGAGCATGATTAAGGAAGATATACATAATTCTGCCAGTTATAAAGTCATTCAAATAGATTTATTTTCATTGTAAAGAAAGAATTAACAAGAATGGCATATTCCTCCAGTTGCTGGGGAAGATGTCATTTTGATATCCATTTAGCTGTTTCTATAAGTAAGGAAAACAACTTGGCAATAGCTAACTGATGATAAATAGTTAACTGATGAGAACCTCAGAGCACCATCCAAAAAGTGAATATTTTTCACTGAAATCTTTGAAAGGAAAACCAATACTACCTATGAATGTGCAGGTGTGTGAGTGCAAGTGTGTGGCTGCTTGTATACTAAAAGGAAAATCTGATCCCCATGAGCTCAGTAATCATGCATAGCTACCCAATATAGTTTGCTTTTCAGAGTAGCATGTTCAAGTCATTGCTGTAATGAATCATGGATGTAAGTGTGTCAAGTTGTTTAAGCATGCTATGGCAACAAATGGCTGAAAAATATTCTTCAAGTGGATGGACAGCTTTTAAAAGTGTTGGGAAATAGTAAGACGGTCAAAAACAACCATTCACTGTGTCGAAGCATCCAGGATGCTTTTCCCCAAAGAAGACACTTTCAAAATGTCAAGTATAGGGCAGCCCCATAACAACAAAGAGGGGAAGCAAGAGAATTTCATTGTTCAGAAACAGTGATAATTAGTCATTGTCAAAAATACTCCTATACTCTTGTCTACTCATTATCGTGTCAATAAAAATTTCATAAGCAGAATTAATCCACAGGTACTGACTGTATTTCTAACAGAAGTCTCCTTTGAATAAATTTGAATGGCTTTCTGTTTTTTCCTTTTCTGCAGAGCATGCCCAGATGTTAAGATCTCTGACATATGCTAATGCATTGATCTTTTAACTCCCAGGAACCCCCAAAATGTGTCTCCTTGTTGATTTTATTTTCAAGCGCCACCAACACAAGATTGATTTTGTTTTATAAAATATTTGAATGTTTCATAAAATATACTTCTTTTTATATAAATAAATCATTTAAAGTTCAAAGCTATGTATATCACAAAATACAAGTAAACAAAAATAACCAAGCACATATGTACACACATAATAATATGAATAACTGAAAAATTACACCTTATTTATTCTTATGTAAAATAGCTGTATGAATTTTTCAGGCAGATATGTTGGGATGCTGTGCGAATAACAAGAGTTTTTGTCCACCCATTAACTCCCTCCATTCTGGTCATGAGAGTTTGAGACATTGACTAAGCTTATGTTTGTGTTTAGTATTATCAGTAATTCTATTACACATACTAGACAAAGAAAAAAAAATCAGGGATTTAGTATTTTAGTTTTATGTTTTGTTTTGTTTTGTTTTAACTCAAGATTTAAGTGATATGTGGACCTTAGAGACATTAAGATGAATGTGGTAGATTGTGATTTAAACGTCACTCATAAAAGATCATCACTCATAAGCCACTACATAAAACATTAATGTAAATTAAAGACAAAGTAAATTTAAAATACATAGACAAATTTGGAAATCCAACATAGTGAAATATTTAATGATGCATTAGATACTAATACTTTACTTCTTTTGATTTCATTCTGATACATTAATAATAGCTGTGTGCTATTCTAAATATGATACTATTTTGAAAATTATAATAACAGGAAACATTTTTGACAATTCCAGCACATCAGAGGAGGTGCAACCTCAGAGGTAAAACATTTCATGTTTCAGTTTTGAATTGTTGAATTATTTTTATAATAGGTTCATTCATTCTCTTTCCAAAAGTCAGTTGGATCTAAGTTCTGAAAGGAACATGATACTGTATAGAGTCGCTTATTTAAAGATAGCTATTAAAAATTTAACAGCATATGAAAGCTGCCATTGCAATAGGATTCCCACAGCAAGATTAATCTGAGGTCACAGTACAATATGCGTGAACATAGCTCTTCAATAATAAACATTTTTATTTGTATTCTGATCAGAAAATCACCCACCTGGTTAAACTTGCAATGCAGAAATTAAAAGACTGCTCTGTTTTTTGTCCGAATTGAGTATGGTTTATTTCTGAAAGTGGATTTCATGGATTTTTGAATCTCACTATTTCAATATACCCAGTTCTATTTCTTTTGACCAAATTTGAGTGTGATCATTGCTATGGTCATCAAGAACAGACTATCATTATCGTGGTAATAAGGATGCAGATCATAGAAATAGAAACTGATAGAAGAAAGAATTTAAGAAATTTTATTGATTTCATCTTGTTCATATACGTGTGTGTGTTTGTGTGTGTATGTGTATATATATATATATATGTATATATATGTTTCATCTGTTCTTAGTAACTACCAATATCAGTATTTTTAAGTTCATTCAACTTGTTGACTCTTGTACGAAGATTTTATAAATCAGTATTTACTTCTCTCATATCTATCAATTTCCCTCTACTGAAAAAAGAATATGACTTGGGAGCTGAGGATGGAGATGAAGTACATGGAAATGTTATCCATAAAGGAAAAAAAAAATCAGCTGCTAAAATTCTACCCTTTGTTCAGGGAATCCCCAAGAGTCCCTTTAAATTTAGGCATTTTTTTTTATTATAGATATCTACTCACAAATCCTTAGAAGTCTAGGTGTTATTTTATATTTTGAACTTTGTGAACTTTCTCTTGACAAGCATCAATTTAAGACGTAAATGCAAAGGTTATAAGTCAAACACTTGACCTGTGGATATTGATACATCAGAGGTTTTTCCTATAATTCAATTTTCTTGGTAAGGAAATGCACGCCGAAGACTATCCACAACCTAATTATATTTCATATATGATTCCCAGTACTAACTGTTTATATGAAAAACCCTAATTTTTCCAAATCCAACAAAACTATTTTAAAAATCTGATTGTTTATAGTTTGACTCCTTACAAAATCCTATATTGCTCGGTATTATAAAGAAAACCCAATCTATTCTAAATCTACCAATTCTCTATTTAAGACAGAACACCAGAAAACTTAGTGGGAGATCAAAGGAATAGGATAAAAGTTGAGAAAGACATGATGGACATGATGCTAGTTATTATTCATTCATTTCCTTCCCCAGGAATCCATTTTTTGTGTTTTCTTCTCTGCTTTCTGAAATGAAGATCAAGCTCAATTTCCTTTAAAGTCTGTGTCATACTGTGCTTAGTCCATGCAAATTACAAGGGAAGATCAGAAGGCAGAAGGAGAGAACACAATGGAGATATTTGCCACATGCTCCATCCCTGTTCTGATATTAGCTGTATATCCTTTTGGTTACAATATTACTAAGAGGCACATCTGTCAAATTTCTAAGTCTCACTTAGTTTCAGTAACCCCGTTTTATCTTTTGTTCCTTGTACCTGCCATGGTAAAGGAGTCTCCCTTATTAGGAGACTTGAAATCCACCTTGATGAATTTGTGACACTGACTCTTGAAACAGGCTTCACTTCTACTAATTTTAAAATTACATTTGTAATTGTCTTAGCTTTCTGTGCCTTCGTGGCTAGTTGTATTATTGAAGCTATTTTAGAATGGGTTGACCAGATGCCAATTTAAATCTACATTTTTAATTTGAAAAGTATATTTTAGTATTGTGATAGGAAATTTTCTCAACATTTAGAATTGACATTTAAAACATAACTATAGCCATATAATTTAACTGCTTAAAATACTTAAAAGATTGTCCTATATCCTAGGATAAATTTGAGTCTCCTTTATAATTGTGGTTCTCAAAGCATAATTCAGAGATAAAACTTGGAGTCTAAAAGATCCTTTTAAAAGATGTGAGAAGTCAAAACTATTTTCATAATACAGCAAAGACAGTATCTGTCTTTTTCACTGCCCTGATATTTGCACTGATTGTTCAACAACATGGACCCAGAAACTGCTGTACTTTAGCACAAATCATGAAGCAGAACAAAATGAAGTTAAGTAGTCATTATATTCTTGCTTCAAAAAAATAAACAGTAGACATTATCAACTTAAGAATGCAGTTAATAACGTATCAACATTGCTAATTTTTATTAAATCTCAAGGCTTGAAAGCTTGTTGCTTTCTGTGAAGTCATGGAAAGTACATATAATACAGTTCTGTGGCATGACAGGGCAATGGTTCTCTCAAGGAAAGGTATCTGTGCAATTGTACACTGCTGTGAACTAGTGGCTTCTTTACGGAACACTTTTTTTAGGTGATTTTATTCAGAGTCACTTGGATGAATAAAAAACTACAAATATTCAACCCTGAGTAGGACTTTCAAAAATAGCAGATGGTTTCTCAAAAATGAATTAAGTAAGGCTAACATTTCAAAGACAACAACTGACAATGACAATATGTGTTCCCAATGATAAAATTTGAGTTTTTAAGCAAAAAATTGATTTTTGAAAAATTTGTACCACCAAAAGTTTGACAGTTCCCTATTAATAAAGGCTTTTCTGATAACATTGGTGTTATTCTTAACAATGTTTTATATTGTATAGCAAAATGAGTCACTATCTGAAATATCTGCATATTGACTTAGTGAACTTTTATTTTCCAAATAGGTAATGAATAATGTTATGGAATGATGCAAGATACAAAGTTTACTCAAGATGCAACACAGACAAATGTATTTTACTATAACCGAGTAAAAAGCTAAATTATGGTTTTAAATTTTACATTGCGACCAATCTTCATGAAACTACTTATCAATTTTGATGTATTATAAAAATTGATAATTATTTGAAATATCTATTAAAATTTTCTCCTTTTCCCAGCTGCAGATATATGTGAAATCAAATTCTTTTCAAGTAATTTAACCAAAAATATTGTAATAAGAAGAAAAAAAGCATAGAGGCACATATGAGATAGAGATGTTTTCTATTAAGTCAGTAATTTTAAAGCTATTTTAAAAATATGTATCAATGCCAGTCCTTATGCCAAATTATTACCTTGGAAAATATAGCTGTTTTCTTCATAAATTAGATTATTTGTGCCAACTCTACGGTGCTTATTACTGCTATTAAAAATGAACTCACACTCTGTAACTTTTGTCTTGATTTATTTACTTAGAAATATAACCCACATAATTGAAAGTTGCTGGGGTTCTCAGTGATTTTAAAACTTGTAAAATTGTTTTAGGATTAACATGTTTGAGAAGTTAAAAAATGTATTATTTCATCCATGCCTATTTCTCCAGTCTCATTTACCATTAAAACTTATCTCTATAACTCCAAAGTATCTGTTTTCATTTTGCCTGGTAATATTTCCTTCTGTTTCAAGAGTTTTAACAGATCTATGCTCTAAATGAAATGTGAAACTGAATAGTACAAGATTAATGTCCCTGACAAGTGCATATTTATTATAATTATAGGATAATATTGTATTTTTATTTTCATGTGTATCTGTGTGTGTGTGTGTGTATGTGTGTGTATGTGTGTGTAATCTTGGAAGTATTGCGAGCACAGAAAACCACTTTCCTTATTTCCTCTTAATTAAAGGTTGTGGATTTGGAGTGTGGGTGAAAATAGTTTGCTAATTTATGGAAGTGATTTGAGTTATCTATGTGAAGACAAACCTCTCTAATAAGATAGAGTCAAGGAGCAATATGTATCCTATGAATTCTTATAGAAATTATAATTACTAGATTTGTAAAGTTGAGCACTATATAAGGGGTCTAAAAGCAACAATATCCACAATAAACCAGGAAATAATTCAATTAAATGGAAATTCACAAAACTGAGAGGAAAGTGATTAAAAAAAATTCAGGTTCTAAATAAATTACAAGTACATAAATATAGTATTCTGTTGGAGAAAATGGAATATTAGAAAATTATTAAAGGGGTAATTAAACAAATAGAGACTTGATGAGGTCAGTTTATTTAATTATATTAATTTTGTAATAAATAAAACATTTATAAAAGCAAATAAAAAGCAGTCATAAATATGTTCACCATGATAATTATGGATGTAATGTAGAATAGTCTATTCAGCATTTCTCCCATTATCAATTAAAAGAGAGGCTTTAGGCCAACTTATAAATATTTCACCGTCATATTGTTGGGGAGGAGAGAAAAGTGTCCTCTCCTCCTCTGAGTTCTTATAAGATTGGAGAAGTAAATTAATATCTGACAGATCAGGAGAAGAAAACTAAATTTAATTATATAAGTAACGGAAATCTACATAGAAAGGAGGATTCCATAGCCAATGGAGGAAATAGGATTTGTATCTTGATCCAAGGAATGGGATAGAGGGTGGAAAGGAGGAACTCACATGAAGTGCAGATTATAACTAATCTGAGGAAGACCAGATGCTCTGCAATTTCATGTTTGCCCTACCACATAAATAGGTTTATCTGATAGAAAGTTTACTTCTGGTAAAAATCCTAATTCTGGGTAAGAATTCCAATTTTCATTCTTCAGGGTAGTTAGGTAATGGTAAAAGTTTCTCAGGAACCTACAGGGTTGTCCTCAGCTGACATTTGCTCAAAATAATACACATGCCAAAGCAATAAATCTTGGAAAGGCCTGCTCTGCACACATCTGAAGTAGGCACATTTTCATTATAAAAGACATTGCAAGAGTGAAAAAAAAAAAAAACAATCAAGCATCCTAACAGATAAAGAATGTATGCTGGATATCATCTAGATTGGTTTCAGTCAACCTTTTTCTAATGAAAAAGAATACATGATAGTACATGCAATTGCAGCATTAATTTACACATGAAGTTTTGTCGTGTGATTTTCATAATTTATATATTTTTAAAATTTAATTGATGGCAAAATTTTAAAATACAGAAACTATTGGAATATTCATCATCATTCCATCAATTATTAAATAATAACTATTAAACACATTTACTTCTAGTCTTTTTATGTTTTTAAACTTCTAAAATAGTATTCATGTGACCAATTAATCTGAAATAAGTTTAGAGTTGAGGAAGACTTTCAAAGATACTTTAGAAAATTTCTGGGTCTACTTCACCCAAATGTTTCAGTGCTAACATCTTATATAATCATGGTACAATGATCAACACTATCACTAAATTATAAATTTTATTCAGATGTCATAAATTTTTCTATCGAAGTCCTATTTTGATTTAAGGATTCTATTTAGAATACATTGAATTTATTTGTTCTTTCTCCTTAATCTTGTGCAGTTTGTAACATGCTTCAGTCTTATATTTTATAATCTAGAAGTCTTTCAAGAGTATTGGTCAAATGTTGAATAGCTTTCAAGTGAATTTTATCTGATGTTTTATTATAATAAGTTTGAAACTATTAATTACAGGGAAGACCATCACAGATATATTTTAACAAAATTGAAAATATTCCATTTAAATGATTTTAAACTTTATTTCAAGATTTAATGCCATACTTTTCTTCCTTATCAATGACACTTTTCAAGAGCATTATTTTCTCATCTGAGATAATTATAAGTAAGTAATAGATTATCTATATACTACTAATAATCATCATTTATATAAATATATGTAAATATATATTATACTATATATACTAGTATATATACTACTACAAATAGTCGTTGATACAATGGCATTTAAATAATATTAAGAGGGAAGCTATAAATCATCAGAGATATCTAATTTCATAGAGAAGATTAATTGGGTAGGCATAATTTGAGATGGTCTTTGCAAAATAGGGGAAATGTTAACTAACTAGGGAGTTTGGAATTATATAAACTACCAAAGAGTTAGAAATATATTGGGAGTAGATACACAGTGATGACTTCAATATTCTAGAAAAAGATAAACAGATTATCAAATCCTTTCACAAATATTCTATTCTAAAAACGTAATTATCAAGAAGCTGTAATTATCTATGTTCACCAATGAAACTGTGGCACAAATAAATGATATTTTACTAGAACATGCTCTATAAAGAGGGTATACCTTCAGCATATTTTTATATACCTATATGTATATTTATATACAATATATGCAAAAAATATGCATTATTCAATTCTTTCACACAAAGTGGAGTTTAGTATTTATACAGTTCTATGCATAGATTTTTAATATAAAATAAACACTGGAAATCTTTTCAGAACTTACTATTTTTTGTAACTAGATAATAATCTATTATACTATATTGAATTTAGTCTGTTGTCATGGGAAAATATTTTGCAATTATATTATAGTTTAGACTCAGAGACCTAATAATGGATTTTATTCATCAAAATAAATATCCAGTGAAACAATAAAAAATGTTTAGGATATGGGTAAATTCTTCCACATACAGGAATATTCTGGAAATTCCCTAAAAGTTTTCAGAATAATTGTAGCTGGAGCTGTTGTCCCAAATGAGCATCACTCTATCACAGAATAATTAATATTGAAATTTCTCTCCCATGAGCATTTGATGACCCAATAAAAACTTTCTAAGAAAAAGATAAAATACCCTAGAGGGGTTACAAATAATAATTTTGATTTATATCTAACTACTTAAAAAAACGTTTTTAGTATTTTATTGAGATAACTTTGTTTTATAAATTAAACTTGTATGGGCAGGTTCCTCATATGCGCTGTTTCTCCATTTCTCAGATATATGTTAATACACCCCGCCCTCCACCAAATCACCAAGTGTTCTTTACCACTAACCAGTAGGCTCCTCCACCACTTGTTCCCGAAAGTTTTATGGTTTTTGGTCTTATGTCCCAGTGTCTAATCCACTTAGAGTTAATTTTTGTGAATGATTTTAGATAATGATCTAGCTTCACCTCTTTGCATGTGGTTGTTCAGTTATCCTCAAACCACTCACTCGAAGAGACTTCCTTTCTCCATCTTATGATTTTGGTTCCTTTGTCATAGATAGCTGACTGTACATGAGTGGATGAGTTTCTGGAGACTCAGTTTTGTGCCAATGATCTGTGCCTCTATTATTATTCCAGTACAAATACCATTTTGACCACTACCATTTTGTAATATAGATCAATATCTGGGAATGTGATCCCTCTAAATTTGTTATTTTTACTCTTAATTTCTTTGGCTCTTCAGAGACTTTTGTTGTTCCATACACATTAAATTTTTTTTTGTTCTACTTTCTTGAAGCAAGCCCATGAGATTTAATGAGGATTTCATTCAATCTGTATATAGCTTTAGGTAAGATGATGATTTGAAAAATGTTAATACTTCCTAGCCATGAACAGGGGATCTCTCTGTATCTTTACCTCTTTTGTTAAGTATATCCTAAGATAACTGATCTATTTTACTTCTATTTTAAACAGAGTGATATTCTTGATTTCATTTTCTTCTAGTATATTTTTTGGGAATAAAAACGCAACATATTTTCGTGTATTGATTTTGTAGTCTGCTGCTTTACAGTATTCATTGATGAGTTCTAGTAGTTTTATGACAGCTTGAATTTAAGGTTTTCTTCTCTTCGGTGAGTTAGTTGTAGTTATATTTTGATTGGTTTCCCTTTTTACTTTCTTTGCTTTTCCCCTGGACATGTGTTTTGAGGCTACCCTGTGGTTAGCATTAAGAATTCTATGTTTATTTCCTATTTTAATTTGAAAGCAGATTATTCTAGCGCTCATTCTAGTCATCCACATTTTTATTCTACTCTCCTCCCCGTTTTTTATATTTTGCTTTCTTATTGTTTTTACGTGGAGTTTCTTTACACTTTTTAGAACTTCTTTTAGTATATATATATATATATATATATATATATATAGTGTGTGTGTGTGTGTTTGTGCGTGTGTGTGTAGAGCTTTGCGGTGATGAATTCTCTTAATTTTTGCTTACCTGCAAAGCTTTTTGTCATTTCTTCAGTTCTAAATGATAATCTCAAAGTGTATATTATCTTAGGTTGAAAATCACTTCTCTCAACACTTTGGATATATCATGCCATTCTCTCCTGGCCTGTAGAGTTTCAGTAGAGAAATTCACAGAAAATCTTATGGGGACTCCTGTGCATGTGGCTCATTTTTCTCTTGCTGCTTTTAAGATTCTTTATTTTATATTTTTGACTTTTTAATGGCAATGTGTCTTTGTTTAGGTCTGTCGGGTTTCTTTTGTTTGGAACTCTTTGAGCTTCCTGGTTCTGAAGGCTTGTTTTACTCCTCGGGTTAAAAAAATTCTCAGCTATTTTTTCAAATATAGTTCTTTCTCCTTTCTCTCTCTTCTCCTTCTGGCACCCCTATGATACAAATGTTGTTCCTTTGACATTATCCCATAGGTCTCAAGTGCTGGCTTAATTTTTTTCTCTTTGCTCTTTGCTTGGTGCATTCCTCTGCCTTCCTCTAGCTCACTGATTCTACTGGAGGTTTCATGCATCCTATTGAATTCTTTAGTTCAGCTATCTACAGCACTGCCTCCACCCACAGGTTGGCGCCAGTGAGTAGTTTTGAAGTTTCCTCCCTCTGGAAGACTGTCTTCTTCCTTTAAGCTTTGTGGCAGGATTTCCAGTTTCACTTGTGGCTCCAAGTCAAAATGGTGGGAGGATCTGGGGGTGGGGGATTCTCCTAGCTGCCTTCCAGTTATGTTGGTGCCCTGTGTAATTTCCCCTCAGGGGCTTCTACTAGTTTACCAGTGTGCTGCTCATCCTACTGCCCTGTGCCAAAATTCTCTTGCCCATCTTTAATTCCCAGTCCTGCTGGGCGGGCTCTCTGGTATTGGAGAGACTTTCTGGGAAAGTGGGTTCTTGCTGAGGCTCACCCTCTCTGTCCCACCTGAATCCTGAATCTGTGGTGTAGCTCTGTGCATTGATATTTTTGCCTGCCCTATGTGGTGGTGATTGCTGCTACTCTGTAGCTTCTGGACTTGCTTCTCCTCAGCATTCTGTCTCCAAAATAGGTGAACTTCTATTGCTTTGTGGAAAACAGGGAAGAGTTGACTACTACAAGGTTGCCATCTTTACTCTATCCTTTCTGCACCATTATCAAGGTGCATCCAGCATCTTTTCTTCTATGCCCTCCTTTCCAAGAGGACCTCAAATAACTCTGGAAAATAAGCTATATCTGACTACTTTTTGATCATTAGTCTTGTCTAACAGCTGAATGCCCTTTCACCAAGGTCACTGTTCGTAGAGAGAATATTATAGGAAAGTATGAATCCAGGAGGTCTCTTACAGACAATAATTCTGCACTAGATAAATGATGTGTTTAAGTTTGGCAGAAAAATGTATCATGTGGATTATATTCTGAGATTGATTTGTATGAATAAACTGGTATACTAGATGACCTTCAAAGAAATATGTCACGATCTAACATGAAACATTCCCTAAATATCCATATAAACCCTGAGGACAATTGAAGAAAACAAATCCCAATTAAAATGACTTTCCATGTGCCTATTTCAAACAATATTTGCTTTCATACATATAACATTTGGACAATGAAAGTATTTGAGTATTTGGGGTTGTCATTCTTTCACACACATTTCATAACTGATTTTATGAAATAAAATTATGCATTATATTAACTTCACTTGTGATGAGTGATGTAGATTATGGTTTCTATAACAAAGCACAGCCCAATTAAAGTCATGCAGTCAAGCATTCAGTGCTGAATTGTGACACTAAATCAAACATTAGACATTTTAATTCATATTTTAGTACTTTCAGGTGGTTGTATAAAACATTAGTCATTGTAAGCTGTTCATTCAACTCAATATTATAAGATCACATTTCTTTTCCAGTCATCTCCAGAAATAACATCCATTCTACTGATTGCTCTCATTACAATATGGAAAACAGTAATACTGGATTATAGTTTAACATCACCAACTGATATAATAAGATCTACTTTTCTGATACAGATAAATGAGTAAGCATGTTCTTATTATGATTTCAGTGATTTTAGAAAGTTCTATGACAAAAATTATTGGTATGTTACAAACTAGATATCCTTTAGTTATAAATATATACATATTTTACAACCCTTCTTTTAAGATACTTTGATGTTTTATATTGGACTCATTTGCTAGTACCCTTATGGAAATGTTATCTCACTACATTATATATTATAAAACTTAAAATGTCTAACTTTGGAATCAAGAATATTTGGGAAATATATCTCTGATAATTATTTCACTGAAGAAAGTTGGTCACATTAAACTTCCTAACTATTTTCTCATTTGTATAGTATAAATACACACATCTTCCATGTCTAATGAAAGGATATGTGAATTTTTGCACATATTAGCAATTGGTATACAATATCTCTTATGATTATCATTCCTCTTTGCTAAGTTTTATGCCATAGTGATTCCTTTATCCCACTTTATCCAATAAATGTTCATCAATGTATGCCTACATTTAGAAAGAAAATAAAATTACTAAAATATAAATTATGGATTACTGGATCAGATGTCTGACTGAAGCATATTGTGAGTACTTTAGATCAAATTACTAAAGTATTTTATGTTCAAATACTGCCAGTAGTAGTATATACTGGGGAGAAGTATTTTCCACATATATTTCAAAATACTAGTAAAATATACAATATGGATTAACTCAAGAAGAGATGATGGGAGTCTTTGAGAAGTCTAAAGTCTGAGAAATAAACTCTAATCTGGTCATCATTTGAGAAGAAAAATATAAAATAATCATCTGGATCTGTATTGGTGAAAAAGAAAAATCATAAATTCTATTTAAATAAAAATGCAAAATTCTGAGGTATTTCTTTGTTTAATAACAAATAACAAGACAAATAAACAATCTTAGTTGAAAACTATGAAATGATAATTCAGATGAAGTAAAGGAATTGAAGATTTAGAGGAGATCCGGTTCCAAGATGCAGACTATTAAGATCTTAAGATCTTCTCCACCATACAACACAACAAAAACACAAACACCTATCTGGCAACTATGATCGTTGAAAAGAAATGGAACCAAAATCACCACAAAGAGAGAGGACATATGCCTCTATAAGTAGTAGTATAAAATGATATGCCTCCATGCCACACCACCCTGTTCAGAGACTCCCAGACTGTGAGGAGAGATCAGTAAAACCAAACTCTTGCAGAGATAAAGGGTTTTCTTCCTCAGAGAGTGTCCTATGCCTGGAAACTGGCTTTCAGTCACTAAGCCAGAACCCTCTGCATGGGGTATAAAGAGGGCTAGCCTCCCTGTGAATGCAGACACTGCTTCATTGTGTGCCAGCACTCTACCACAACAGGAAAACCCTCAGAAGGATGTGCCTGCCATCTCCATCTTTAGTGCACCTTTGCCGAACTGCTGGAATTCAGAGCTGCCTTTCCATGACCTACCAGACAGGCAGGTTAGTAGCATCCTTGTAGACAGTTGACTGGTTCTCAACAAGGAACAGTCCATCTTACCTCTCTCATAAGGAAAATAAATGGAGGAGTTCCAGCAAAACAGCAGTTCCTGCCATTCAGGGTCTATAGCTAAGCAGCTTCCTCTTTGCTTGGAACTTCTTGAAATTCTACCCCTAGATCACAGGACTTGCATATTGGGACTACCACTCCTCTGGAGGACAGAGGGAATTTCACAAGTAAGTATGCTCAATTACGAACCGTCTTTGGCTCTCTCTCTCTCTACTCTGGGCTCTGTTGGGAATAGGGCCTACTAGTGGTCTGTGCCCACAACTCTTATGTCTCTCTCTGTGGGCTTTGCTGTTCATGTCTACAACTT
Source organism: Solenodon paradoxus (assembly GCA_004363575.1). Taxonomy (NCBI): domain Eukaryota; kingdom Metazoa; phylum Chordata; class Mammalia; order Eulipotyphla; family Solenodontidae; genus Solenodon; species Solenodon paradoxus. The sequence continues at coordinate 840,272 of RJWH01000307.1, forward strand.
GGGGGGAAACCTATGCATTCCCTATCCCAACTCCAACTCTGTGGATAGACTCTTAGACCTCAACACAGGGATAAACCTAGAGGGTCAACAAACCCAACAAGTGTTGAGATCATACAACAAAAGTAGGACAAGCATTCTAGACTGATACTCAAGTTTATTTTGTGCAACTTGATACTCTAACACAAGCATTTACATCAGAGAAGCTTAATCAATATAAATAAACACAGAATATCAAACAGATCATAATGACAGAGAAATAGATACAAAATCATAGACCAATCTGAATACAGAAGATTTAAGTAAACTACCTGAAGACATTATGAAGACATTAAAGTAACAGTTTTAACAGTACTCATGGAAATCAGGAAAACAATAGAAGAATTAAAAGAGAAGTACAGAAAAGACAGAGAAAATAAGAGGTAGTTCCAAACAGAATTCATGGACCTGAAAAACACAACATACCTGCTCAAAAGTAGGCTGGCAGAAACCTCCAGCTGAATCAGTGAGCTACAATATAAGGTAATGGAATGCACCCAAGCAGAACCACTAAAGGAAAAAAAAAAAAAAATGAAACAAAGACAGCGTACAAGACCTATAGGTTAATATCAAAAGGAACAATATTCACACCAGAGGGTTCCAAGAAAGAGAAAGAGAGAAGGGGACAGAAACCATGGTTGAAGAAATAATATCTGAGAATTTCCATACCCTGAGGGACACAAATCTCCTGACCCAGGAAGTCTAAGAATTTCAAACAATAAAAATCCAAACATAGCTACACCAAGACATAAGACAGTCTATTGATTAGAAGAAGATATTGTACATCATACATCTGGCAAGGGATTACTATCCAAAATATATAAAAAAACACATAAGGCACAACAACAGAGAAATAAATAATCCAATCAAATAATGGGCAGAATTGGACAGACTTTTCTCTGAAGACATACAGATCACTAAGAGGTATATGAAAAGATCTTCTTCCTCACTTATTATTAGGGAATTGCAAATCAAAACAACAATGAGGCATCACCAGACATCTCTGAGATCTGCTATTATCCAATAGCTTGGAAGCAACAAATGCTAGAAAGGATATGAATAAAAGGAAATACTTTCATATTGTTGGTGGGAATATAAATTGTGCAACTTTTATGGAAAGCAGTATAAAGACTCCTAAAAAACTGAGAATGGAAACACCATATGATGACCCTGTCATTCCACTTGGTAATTTGGTGGTGGGTAGGGAGTGTTGTTATATTCAAGCAATGGTTAAAACTTTGTTTATGTTATTTTGTAAATCAAAATTATCTCAATATATATTGTTAAAAATTAAAAGAATACATTCAATAATCAATATGACTATCATAACAAATAATATATTAATATATTACATGATTATGTTTCCATAGTCACATTTTAGAGACATACATGCAAAATTGGGAGAATTACTGAAGTCGGATTTGCAAACAAACTGCCATAATGGATTATCACACATACCAAATTTTCCACTAAAATGGAAAAAAAAAAGTCAAGTATTATGAGGAACAGTCTGAACTCTTATAAACTCTTATAAACTGCTACTGGTGCAAGAATTTCATAAACTATTTGACAATTTGTACTAAAGCAGGATATATGCATATTCCATAACCTAAAATGCCTTTTTCAGGTATATATTCAGTATGAATACATATCAAAATAATTATATCTAAAAAATAATCAAAATATTCATGGACGCTGTTGACAACTCTTATTTACTGTAGTTAAAGAAATGAAAAAAAAAATCCAAATGCTCATTAGCAAGCTTTTTTGAATAATTGTACTATGTTCACACCATGAAATACTGTACAGTCAGGGTCAGTTTCACATGAGAAATCATAGTCCTTCACTCATAAGGGCCCTTTGTTTACTTGGTTTGACATTCTGTTGTCATATCAAATTCTTATTAATTTCTGAATAATGATCTCTAAAAATTATGTAGCTGGTCCTGCACATAGCAATTAGAATTTAAAATCTGCAAGTACATGTACGAGTATTTATGAATAATTCAAAAAAATATTACATAAAAGAATATGTAATTTATGATTCCAATCATATAAAGTGTATCAGAGAAGATAAATTAATTTTGTTAGGAGTCAGGAGAAGGTTTATTACCTAGAATTAGATCATGAGAGTACTAATTAATCATATTTCATAATCATGGTCTCAGTCATAAGTGTGTCTTTCCCTTCATGAATATTAATTGAGGTATACTTATAATATTTATTTGTTTTTAATTATTTATCATTAAATATTTCAGAGTTGCAGTGTTTATTACTTATTAATATGGCATTTATTATTAGCAATAATTATTAACAACATTCACATCATCTATCACACTTCAAAAAAGAGATAATTGAAATCTTGATGTGTGAAAATAAATAGAAAACAATGAGCATAAGAAGGACAAAGATGAAGACAATGATAAATAAATGAAAAATGAACTACGAAATTTAAACATAATTATAAGCCAGTTATTATTCCTTATATGTCTCTCTTTATCTCATGGCTGTGCTCTCAGACTGCCAATCTTTAGTTTATCTCAGACTCTATCCCTTAATGATACTCAAGATTGGGTTTTTATAAAAACATGGCAATGTTCGTCTTTTTTTAATGATTAAAACTTTTTTAATAAATTCAAAAACAATAAAATTCACTGGTTTTAACTGCAATATTCAGTAAGTTTTGACCAACGTACATGTCTCTAAACATCATCAGAATGTTGAATGTTCCCACTATGTAAAGGGTTCCTACAAACTCCTTTGAAAGCAATACTCATTTATTAACCCTGACCAAGACAACCACCAATCTGTTTAACATCACCAAAGTTTTGCTTTTAGAGAATATCAAATTAGTGAAGTAATGAGTCTGGCTTCTTTAACACAGAATTAAGATTTTGAGATTCACTCATGCTATTACACGTATTAAGATTATTTTTTCTTATAATCGTCAAATAATATTTCATCCTAAGGATATATGTACCACAATTTGCTTCTCCATTCACTACTTTGGTAGCATTTTGGATATTACCACTTTTAGTGACTATGAATAAAGCTGCAATGAATTTTAATGTACAAGTTTGTGTGGATATTTTAATGTTTCTTCGGAAAATTCCTGCAAGTGGAATTGTTAAGTTACATGGTAAGTGTATACTTAACTAAACTGTTGAACTGTGATTCAAAGTAGTCATATAGTTTTGTATCACACAGTAATATATGAAGGGAAGAGTTGTACCATATCCTCTGCAGCACTGCTATTGTCAATCTATTAGATTTTAGTTAGTTTAGTTGGTGTGGCATATTAGATTCTTATGCTTTTAATTTGCATTTATATAATGATTAATGCACTTGGATATCTTTTCATGTGTTCAATTCATGTTCATATATCTTTACTTAGTTTATTTTCCTATTCGCTTTTAAATTCAGGTGGTTTGTCTTCTCATTTTTTTGTAAGAGTTCTTGATATGAAACCTTACCATGAATATGCTTTTTAAATATTGTCTCCCAGTTGTATTTCAACATTTTAAAATTGTCTTTCAAGCAGAAAAAAGGTTTATTATTGAATATGTTCAATTTATCATTTTTTTCATTTATAGCTAATTTTTAAGTGTATGTAAGAAAAAACTTTTGGTAATAAAAGGATACATGCATTTTCTATGTTTTGGCAAGTTTTACAGTTTTAAGATTTTACAATAGGCTTATAACCCACTCAAAGCTATTTTTTGTACATTGTGTGAGATAACTTTTCAGGTTTTTTTATTTATTTTCTCATACACATCCAATTATTTTGCACCATTTATTGAGAAAATGATTACTAACACATTATGGAAGATCAGTTCTCTAGCCAACCTATGGCTCTGGTCCTTCCTCCTCATGGCTATTACATTTATACTTTGGGCCGGGAATTTGTCAATTTTGTTCACTTCTTACATGGAGACTTACAGAAGCCTTAACTGGGTATCAAACAAACCAACACACACACACACACACACACACACACACACACACACACACACACACAACCTTTTTGTACAGTCATGCCTTTTACAATGCCTGGGTGGACAGGATGGAAGGAGGAAGATGAGCCTAGGGTAGCCTTTCCTGTGTCATTCCCAGTCTTATTTTACTGAACTTATCTACATACATACTTTGTTCACAGCCATCTCTCATCACCCTTATCTGACTCCAGGTTGAGTAAAGAAAATAATTAATGACTATCCTTACCAAATTATGTGGAAAAACATGAGATTGCATCTACCTGTTTAATTATCTTGGAGGACACAAAGTTGACATGGGTGGAAGGCTGAAAAAGTGGACCATATATTGTACTGATGATTGTGAGGAAAACAATAATTTGCAACACGAAACATCAATAATCACAGAGCAATATAGTTGACTCTTAAACATGGGTTTGATCTGTATTGCTCTACTTACACACGATTTATTTTCAATTAATACAACACAGTACTGTAAAATATTTTGAATTTTAATTCTTTCTTTTCTCAAACTTAGTTTATAATAATGCGGTAAGCAATATAAATTGCATACGTAATATGTGTTAATCAGCTGCTTCTATTATCATTAACACTTCCAGTCAACAGCAGGTTATTAGTAAAGTTTTGGGGAGTCAAAAATTATATAGATTTCTATTGTGAAGGGTTACATTGATCAAGGGTCAACTGTATATGTGAATATCTATTTCTCACTTGTCTACTTTATGTCATGGATCTATATATCTATCAACCCCAAATTTTCTTGATTATTGTAGTTTTACAATAAGGCTTACAATGGGGTAGTGTAATTCCTTTAAAATTGCTTTTCTCTTTCAATTTTTTTTTTCTGTTATTGTAGGTCCTTTGAATTTTCATGTAAATTTTTACATTTATTTGCATTTACATAAAAGCTATAGGTCAATTTGGAAAAAAAATTGACACCTTAACATCTCTTGATAAGTAAAAATGATTTATGTATTTTATCAAAACTTATGGCTTTCCTTCCAAATTAATATTTTATTATATATTTAATTATTTGTAATCATTTCATGTTTTCTGATGTTATTGAATATGATTTTTTAAAAACTAAAATTTACAATTGTTACTAGTATATAGAAATAACTATGTTTTAATATTGAAGTCTGTGATATTACTAAATTCTCTTATTAGTTCCAGCAATGTTTTGGTAGAATCCACAGGAGTTTATGTTAGATAAGCATATACTTTATTTTTAACTTTCTAATATTTTATACATTTTGTTACTCATTTTTTATTACTCATTACACTGGTAGAACTTAGAATATAAAAGAGAATAGAGGTAGTGTCTCCTCTGCCTTATCATAATTTTATGGGAAAGGTGTTCAATTTTTTACTATGTTAGTTGTAGATTGTTCATAAATGACATTTTCTGGGTTTAGAAAAGTGTTTTTAACTACTAGTTTGTTGAGTTTTTGTCATGAATTGGTATTAAATATTTGATAAACATCATGTGAGATAATTATGTTTTCCCTTTTATTTTCTTAATAGCTTTTTTAATGCTAAAACATTCTTGTTTTTCTGGTTATGGTTCTGCTAGATTATTATTATTATTATTACATTTTTGAGGTAAGGTTTCCTAATTATCATTAGTGATTTTGTAAACTATATTAAGTGGATATATTGAAAAATATTATTTTTGAGAGGTAATGTTTTTGGTATCAGGTTAGCACTAATCTTAAAATGAATTTGAAAGTTTGCCCCTAAGAAAAAATCTTGCAGAATTGTATTATTTCTTTTTGCAATGTTTGATAGAAATAACCAGTAAAGGCATCTGAGCGTGATGTCTTCTTTATAGGAAATTTACTGTTCATAAATTTCATTTTCTTTATAAATATAGGGCTTTTCTGATAACTGACTGTTGAGTAATCCTTCAAAGTTTGTGTCTTTCGAATAATTTATTTCATTTTTGCAATAAATTGATAAAATTATTAATATTTACTTTTCTAACGAAAATATTTTGTGTATTTATACTCCATTTTCATTCCTATTGTTGGTTACTTATTTTATCATATTTGCTTTTCCTTATCAGTCTGTTTAGATGTTTATCAATTTTATTGACCATTATAGTGAACTTTTTAGCACCAATGTTCTTTTATTTTCTGTTTTTCCAATCCACTGATTTTTGCTCACATTGTATTATTCTGTTTACATTGTTTATTTTGATCTTTTCATTAAATTTTTCTTTGCTTGTGTACCCTTTATTATTTTAAGTATTCAACACTATAAATGTCCTTATTGTACTTCTTTTGCTATTGTCCAAATTTTTGGATATCCTCTATTTTCATTTCAATTTAATTTAAAATAATTCTAACTTCTTTGTGATTTCTCCTTTGACTCAGGTGTTACCTAGAAAAATGGTTTTAAATTTTGGATTATATAGAAATTTTCTATATATCTGTATATCTTTCTGCTATAAATTTCTAGCTGTTTTAAATTGCTAGTTTTGTAAGAGAATATACTTTATATGATTTCAATCATTTCTACAATTGAGACTTGTCTTATGTACCAGAAAATTGTCTACCTTCATAAATAATTCTTATCATCTTGAAAAAAATATATTCTGTTGTTGTTGGAGAATTCTACATATGTCAAGTGAGTCAATTTGTTAATAGTTACTCAACTACTCGATATCCTTACTGACTTTTTGTCTTCTATCAATTTCTAAGAGAGCAGTGCATAAATATTATTTAAATTTGTGTTTGAGGACTTCCTTCTGAGAACTTGTATCAAAGTCAAGTCCAATATCTGCTGGTAAGTCATTCTTCCAGCTTTTATGTATTAAGAGTTTTATGTCTTAAGAGTTTTTATTTAACTTAGCACTGAAGGATAATTTTTCTAATCATAGAATGCTAGTTTAAAATATTTCCCTTCATTACCTTTAGCATTTTAGAATGTTCCCTGTCCTCTTGCTTACATAAGTTTTCACAAGAAGCATGCAAATGTCTCATGCTATAATGTGTGTCTCTGGTTGTTTTATGATTTTGTTCTTTATTATTGTTTATTTGAAATTCGATTATGTTATACATGGAAAGTTTTGTGGTTTTTATTTGTTTTGTGTAATTACACGTTTGTTGATCTTTTGATATCTGAGTATTAGTTTTCATAAAAATTTGAGCATTTTTAGTCATTTTTTTTGTCTAGATTCCTCCACTTTTCTATACTCAAATTATACATATATAATAAAGCAACTGAAATTTTCCCATAGGTCACTAAGGCTATGTTCCTGTTTCACAGCTTTCTGCATCATTTAGGATAATGTATCAATCTATTTTCTATGTATCTACCATCTTCATCATCCATTTATTTAATATCACTAATCAGTACCACATCAATCGAGAACCACACATGGTATTTAGTTGTCATATCTTTTTATTTCTTTTAATTTGATAGGACACATATACTATAAAATTCATCATCATAAAGTGTATAATTTTATGTTTTTAGTATATTCACAAGATTATGCAACCTACACCACTATTCTAGAATCCTTTAAAATCCCTACATGAAATTACTAATTATTTTCTGTATCTGTGAATTTTCTAGGTATTTTATGTAAGGGGAATTATAAAATATATGTGTCTGGTCTGGTTTTCTCTTACCAGAATGTTTTCAAGGTACATCCATATATTCCATTATATTCCACACATACATATACATATATATAATCTATTCATCATTTAATAGAAACGTTGGTTGTTTCTATTATTTTTACTATGATGAATAGTGTTGCTATGACTGTTGGGATACAGACTTTTAATAAGATGCAGGTTTTCAAGTTTCTTGGGAATGGAATTTTCTGGGAATGGAATTTGGGTCATATATCAACTGCACCATCTTATTTTTCCATCAGCAAGATGTAAGTTTTCAACTTCTTTTTCATATCAGTGTTTATTTTCTATTTGTTTTGTTTTATTCTAGACATTTTAAGGGTATCTCATTATAGTTCCAGTTTGTTTTTCTCTGATGAATGTGACATGAATTGTCTTTTCATGCACTCTTGGCCACTTGTATATCTTCTTCAGAGAAATGTGTGCTCAAATACTTTGTTCACTTTAAATTGTGTTATTTGTACCTTTTATTGTTAAATTTTACAACTTCTTTATATAATCTAATACTCAATCCAAATATGGACATATGATTTGATGTACTTTCTCCCATTCTGTAGGTTGTCATTATATCTTCTTTCATTTTTCCTTTTTTATATACTTTTTTAAACTGACGTAACATTGCATTATGTTTTAGTTATATATTATTATCAACATCTGCATATGCCACAATACGCTCACTACTAAAAGCTCAGTTCTATACTTTATGATGTAATTGATCCCCTTTTACTCATAAAGGTTTACTTTTATGTTTAGTTCAGTTTTTTTGTTTCTCTATATACCACATAAGAATTAAGCCATGGAGTTTGTCTTTCTACATTTGACTTGCCTCACTAAGCACACCACACTCTAGCTCCACCTATGTTGTTGCAAATGGCAGAACTTCATCCTTTTTAATGGATGAATAGTATTTATTCTAATTCTCTAAAGCCTCTGAACATCATTCCCACAGTCTTTACTAGTCTGCAATTTTCACCCAAATATATTTTTCATTTCAGAAAATGTATTTTCATCTTTTGAACTGTCATTATTAATCTTTCATTGCTTTACTAACATTCCCACAATTTGGTGACAGCTGATCTCCATTGTTGTGTGTGCTTATAATAAATATTTATAAGATATTTAAAGTCTTATGTGCTTTTCCCTTACAGTTCTTTCTTTCTTTTTTTTTTTTTTTTTTAATTTGTTCTACTTCTTTTCATGCCTGGGAAATTTTCATAGTATTAAAAATAGAATTTTAGATTATTGATTGCTAGATTTTGTTGGATTATTTTCAATGTGGTTGAATTGTCTCAGTACACTGACAAATGATATGTGAATTACTGCAAAGTCCTCAAAACAGCTAGAGCAAATTCAGAGTAGTCTTGACTCTTGCACTACTTCTGCCTCATTATGAAATTGTGACCCTTTTGATGACTTAACAAAGGTATTTTTATCTTTATTCTTTTTTATTCTTATTCTACTTAGTTGCAAACAGAACTTTCCTATCCTTGTGTGAGCCCAGGGAATGTGTCAGCCTATCTTTTCAGGTATTTATTTCTCTGATATTATCAAGTTTCAGTTCAGGTGGGTACAAATAAGTAGTCAATGACAACAACAAAATAAAAGAATAGCTCTGTATTAAGTCAAGAGCTTCCTCTGCTTAGATATTCTGCCCCCACAAATTCTCTGCTTCCTTGAACTCTGGTCTCTGTTCTTAAATTAATGTGACTGACACGTTCTCTTTAGATTCACCCTCCCTGCCCCATAGTCTAGAGGTGATAATAAAATCTATCTCATTATTTTTCTTCTATATGAGATAATAATCTTACACTGGTGGAAAAGAAAAAATGTGGCTTCATATATAGCTCCATTTTTCCCGTTGTTTAAAGTAGAAAGGCGATGATGACTGCAGTTAATTTATATAAAGTAGAAAATGAATAATCCTGTTTTTTAAGGCAATTAAGGGACTTGCAACTTATTTGAAAAATTCTAATTTGGATGGAGAAGATCTTGATTCTCTTAGAAATTAGTATGTTTTGTTTTAAATAAAAAGTTTCAATGTATTATTGGCTTTTAATCATGGTTCCAGGTTTCCAAGTCATATTGACCAATTCTTAATTCAGATCTCCAAAATATTGATAATTAGTTGATAATATGCATCAGAGGCAATAAACATTGTATACTCTTGAACGTAAGTTTAATAAGATGGATAAAAATATTTACTATTTCTTGTTTTTTTGATCGGTATGAACTTCAATTTCATGATGATTCCATTTCTATTCATATCAAGACAGGTAATTTAACATACAATTACAATGCTGTTTGTATCATAAGTCTTCTAATAAACTGAATATCACATGTATCATGTATGGGATGAAGTGATTCTTTTGGTAGCTCTGTAAAACATTTTTAACAACCTGTTTCTGCATTTGTCAGTGAAAATATTTTTTTTTTTTATTAAAGAGGTTAAAATATTCCCCTTATCAGAAAGTTTGGTCTCAAAGCATAATCTAAAAATAGTATACATTCTAAGTTAATCTAGAAGGCTCTTTTGTCATTGGTCACCTTCGCCCCACTTTTGCAATATATTTAGAATACATGATTCTAAATGAGTACTGGATAAACTTATTTTATTGGAGACTTAAAAGTATTACGTTTACCTGAAAATTGAAAATTAAAAATATATTAATGTTATAGATGCTATGTTCAATGCATGCATAAAGAGATATCCTCAATGTAATATATAGTATATATATAGTTAAATAGGAAAATGCACAGGCTATACATAAGCTGTTTAGAAGTATGTTCAAAAAAATTCGTAATTAATTCTAGTCTTTTCTCCAAATCATACAAGTACTGTCTTTGGATCTCCCCAGTCCCTGTCCTCCACTCAACCTTTTAAAATTCAACATGGCTTCTCCAATATTATTTCCATCTTGGGAAGCACATTACTAAAATTTAGTTTGATTACAAATACATTCTTCATTATTTCTGGATAACAGGATTTAAAAAGTAGCTTCCTCAGGTTAATTCTTACTTTTGTTTCACAGAATAAAAAAGTTCTACTTTTGGTATACAAAATATCCATATTTTGCTATATAAATTTTACTGTTCTATTTAGTTTATATGAACATTGCAAGGTCTAGGCTATAAAGTAGTAGAAAAGTATCTCCTGTCATCTGAAAGTTTCTATAAAGACTTAAAAATTAATAATTCAGCTTGGAATATTCTCTTTCAACTAAAATGTCTTTTACGGAGTGAAGTTTTGTGCTCCTTCCCCCCACCACTAAATTCACATGATAAAATAATAATGCCCAATGTGATGGTATCTGGAGAGGGGGATCTCTGAGAGATAACTGGGTTAGTAAGTGTCCATGAAGGGATTCGTTTCCTTATTTATAGAGACACCTGAGAGCTTGTTCTTTTCCTTTTTACCATGTGTTAGATGCAATGAAAAATAAGTCCCGTGGAACACAGTATTAGAACTCTCACAAGAACTTCATCACGATGGCACCGATTTCAGAATTCTAGCATCCCACCATGGAAAAATAAATTTCTCTTAAATCATCCATTTTATGGTATTTTATGGCAGCTTATTAATACAAAGCTTATGAATAATTTAAATAGAAATATAATTTTATAAGCCTATTTTATTCAAGATGTATTTATATATACGAAATGATATATATAAATGCAACTAGATGAAAATATGAATTACTTGGATAGTAAGATTATATGCATGCTTAATTTTCAATTTTACTTTCACTATTGTCAACATTGTCGATGTTAAAAACTCTGAACATTTTGAAATGGACCATGTCATCTACTTCCTCAACCCTTCTCTCTATGCTGTGTGCTCTTGCTTATGTAAATAAGCAGAGCCAAGATCTGGGACTTAACTGTGGGTTTTCACTTCCCCACTTACTGCCTAGGTGTTCTCAAATGTATCCTATTCTTTCTGTTTCTGAGACTACTGTCTTTTATTTCTAAAACTACATGACTACTACTGTGACAATAATATTCTTTCTTTTGCTTTTTCTCATGACTAGTCTCAAATTCATTCATTCTCAAATTCATGCAGCCACAGTGATGGACTTCTCTAAAACATAAACCTGAGCTTCTTATTCTCTTGCTTAAATTTCCTTTAAAAACTTCTCATTTACCTATAAAACAAAAATAATACAATTTTGCTGATCATGGTTTATGTACTGTAGTCAAACAAATTCCCGAGGAGGAAGAGTGGCTTTTCTAGCTCTAGGGAACCGTGACTTGTTCATTGGTGTGCCAGCAAGTTGCACTCCTATGACTTAGGGAGGATGACATGGTTATGGGTGTTAGCCTGAGGCAATGCGCTCATTGTAGAGTATGTTTGGGTCTGATATTGTAGTTCATTATTCTTATTTTTTCTCTTGAGAGAGGCAGAGCAGGAAATAAGAATGTGTTTAATGGTTGATTACCTTTATAGGATATTCTGTGCAGCTCTGACTTAAATATGCTCTGGATCTTTTAAAAAATGTAGCTGAAAAGGCATAGGTATTTGAATGAGATCAATATTTTAAGAAATAATGTTGATACTACTTTTCTAAAATTTCTAAAAGCTTGTATAAGGATTTTATTCAAAATTATGTATTGAGCATTTCCTATTTACCAGGCATTATGGGCTTAGGGGCAAGAATATTTAGTTTGTTTTGAAAGCATGAGGCAGATATTGTAATATGTGTAGCTTTAAATAATTAATATCACCATGTACAACACTCTGCTATATGATAATACCAAGTTTAGCAAATCCAAATTATCTCAGCTTGCTGAGTTAGGAGAAAAACTTTTCAGCACACCATTTATCATATCTGCCTACCTGGTCTAGGTATAAACATTTTTCAATGTACTGCTCAGACTGCAAGTGCTCCTGATTTCACAGCATGTAATAGGGAAATAATTGCTTCACCTATGATAATTGAAAAGATAGCACACAAGTAAACCTTAAAGGTGAGGGGTTGCACTTTGTAATGTTTTTTTTCATTAGCTTTACTTCTTTCTAAGGAGGGAAGCTATTACCAGTAACAGAGATCTTAAACATTAACTAGACTTTCAGTTTCCTGGGGGAGGGTAAGTCTCAAGAAGAGAAAAGCATATAAAGATGGAAACAGTAATTTCCCCAAATCAACTTTGTCGGGAGGATTTATATTCTAGTTGTTGAGCTGTAATGTAATACAGATAGCCATATTTATCTAAACTCCATTTTCTAGAAAGTTAAAAGAAGTTTAAAAATACTATTATTTCAGTATTATATTAGTGCAAAGTGAACCATTCACATATATCTTAGCAAGTTGCAAAAGACCTACTTATAACTCATTATCAACAAAATTGTGAAATTATTCATTTTGAGATTAATATATAAATGTTCCTTAAGGATATATATTTTTAAGGATTAAAAAAATTTAAGGTAAGACTTCTTTTCTTTGTTAGTATATGTGGATTACTTAAAGTCTTTCACTTTTAATTAAATTTAATCTATATGCAATAGCGACATATATTGCCTATTATACTCTGCCACAATAGTAGTAAATATAGGGTCAGATATCAGCAAACATTCTGAATGTAAAAATCACCAATTTAGTTAATTTTGTGTGATCTTTGCCTTAAATTGTTTTCTCTCTTAAGAAAAAAAAGTTACATGTAGAAAAGCAAACAGACAAATAAAACTATCTAAATAAAGAAAAACTATTAACTTGGGCTACATGAGCAAGTGTATATAAGTAAAATAAGTCCTGCTACAAATGCTCTTTTCATTAATCTTCTATAACCTTTCTATTTGATCTGATTAGGTAGAGGGAATTACAATTCATTGTTTCAAACATTCATTACTAGTGATATGAGAAGAAGAGAAAATATTTAGTAGCATCAATAGATAACTAAAATTTAGAGTGCTCTGAAGTTTACAATGCACTTTTTACGTACATGGTTTCCATAATTATCTAATTGACCTTTAATTAAAAACCTTTTCCAAAAATGCTTTTCCAACTCATAACCTACTCACTGTTCTCTCTTGATAATATTAAAAAGTAATATTGAAAAGGGTCTATTAACTAAGCCAATGAATATATAAGATGAATTAATTAAAATGTAAGAACTAGATGAAAATGAAACCACTGAGATCTAATACATAAAAAAGGCATTATTTCCCACACACAAACACACATATTTTCTGTTAAGAGGAATAGCAATAGGGTATCTGTGGTTTAGAGAAAATATCCCTCCTTGTCTACAATCAAAGGAATAATTATTTTTTTAAAGTAAAATGTTAGTCTTGACTATATGAAAAACAACTTTATGTCAGTTAACAGAGCAAAGAGTAGTTAATAGAAATAGACTATTTCATTTTTAGCAAAATAAAGACAAAGGTGTAACAATTTATAGCATCAGTTTTTACTAGTATTATGTTTTAGCTTATGCATAATTTTGTCTTCTAAAAAGGTTTTAGTGAGCTTAATACACAAGTAACTTCAACAAAACAAAACTGAAGCTCCAGGGGGAAGATGTTCTGGATATGAATAAATAAATAAAAATAAAATAATAGAAAAGGGTAATAATATATTTTTAAAAAACTGCTCAATCACAATAATAAACACACACATATAAGTCAGTAATTGTTTATAGATTTTTCATATTATAATAGATAGTAATCATTACAGCATCTTATTTAGCAACTAAACATGGAATAAATTAAAATGCCCATATTAGGCCACTGTTGGTTTAAAAAATTATAATGTAAGTCAGGATTTGAATTGTTAACTATGTCATTGAAATAGCATAGTTAGGTGAACACAGTAACAAATAAAATACTTTAAACAGTACAATTTATGTATGCTTATATGTATGTAGTAATTTAACTATGCAGTATCTTACATGTATAGACACTGGCAAGAAATAAAATGATAATTTTGAATTAAACATAAAACTGTTTCACTTGGAGAAAATGGATATACTAATTATCAAAATACTAATTTTATTGTAATATTTATTATGTATTCAGTTCACAATGCTAAATTCCATTTAGAATACTGAGATTGCATCTCAGTCTAGATTTCACGTAACAACCACCATCAGAGTTCCAGTGTCCCCAACTTCCAACTATTCCACTCATCTCCCCTCTGCAAAACCAGTCCTGAGTCCTGATATTTTTGATGGATTTGTATGCTCATTTATTTCCTATTATTATATTTCACATATAAGAGAAACCTGCATTTCTCCTTTTCTTTCTGACTTATTTCACCCAACATGATCCCCTCCTGTTCCATCCTGATTGCATAATTGTAGAAAAGAACACAATTTTACTTTTTTAAATGGTAGCATCTAATTGCATTGAGTACATGAACTATAGTTTCTTTATCCAGTCTGCTGACTGGCAGGTTTCCATGTTTCAGCTATGGTGAATTGTGCTGCTATGAACAAAGGCCTGCATATGTTTTTCCTTATAAGATATTTTTTATGCTTTGGTTTTATGCTGAGGAGTGGGATTGCTGGAACAAGTGGTAGATCCATCTTTATTTATTTGAGGAATCTCCATAAGGTTTACCAAAAAAGTTGCACCAATTTACATTCCCATCAACAGTGTAGAAAGGTTCCCTTTTCTCCACACCCCCCAATACCTGGTATTTCCAGTCTTTTTGATATTGGCCATTCTCACTGGTTTGAGATGGATCTCAAAGTAGTTTTTAATTTGCATTTCTCTGATGATTAAGTGATTTAGAGCACTTTTTCAGGTGTCTATAAGCCATTTGTCTCCTTTCACCTCTTGGACCCATTTATTGAAGGGGTCTTTTGTTTCTTTATTGTTGAGATTATGATATCTTGGTATATTTTAGACATTAAGCTTTTTATCTGATGTATGTTGTTTGAATATCTTTCCAATTCTGTGGGTTGTCTTTGTGTTTTAGTAGTGATTTCTTTTGCAATGCAGAAGTCTTTCTGTTTGATGTAGTCATAACTTTTTAGTTTTCCTTTGATTTTCTTTGCTGTCACTTTTCCTCCCTGAAAGACCCCTTTGAGGTTGAGGTCATGAAGTGTTCTCTCTCTTCACATTTTGTTCTAGGTATTCTATGGCATCAGGTCTTATGTCCAGGTCTTCGATTCATTTTGAATTGACTTTTGTACTTAGCAATAATGAGTGATCCAGTTCTTTTTTGGCAGTTGTCTTTACATTTTTCTCACCACCATTTTGAACAGACTTTCCATCTTCCATTGTATGCTCTTGGTACCTATGTCAGAGACTAACTTTCCATACAGGTATTATTTTGGGGTTCACTATTTGATTACAGTGATCATTGTGTCTGTTTTTGTTCTAGTCAAACAGTTTTGAAAACAATTGCTCTGTAGTATAGTTTGAAGTCTTGAGGTGTGATGACTCTACTATTCCTTTTTTCTTGTAGAATACCATTGTATATTTGAGGCTTTTTGTGGTTCCACACAAACTTCAGTTTTATTTGCTCCTTTTCCTTGAAAAAAATTCACTTGGAGAATACGGATATGCTAATTTTTAAAATATTAATCTTTTATAATAAGTTTTGAACAGCTTCTGTGTCTAGAGGGAAATAAAATGTATTAGTTTTTATTACAAAAGTATAAATATTTTTTTAATAATTCTAAGATAAAGTCTAAGAAAACTTTCGTCTTTTGTTAGGTGTTAAATAAAGATAAAATATTGGAACAAAAATGCCATAAGGTTTACAAATTCTCCTTTGAAAACACAGAGTGGAATCTCAAATATAAGAACAGCTTTTTCTTATGCTATATGTTAATATTCACATAATACAGAGGAAATGCTAAATATGCTGCTCCGTTGGGATACTGACAAGAAACAAAGAAGAACAGATCAGAGTATCTAATTTGTACATCTGCTGCTGTCTTAAATGCTGACAGATATTGCATTTAAATCTGTTCAAAAGAACTGGCTGATTACACACACACACACACACACACACACACACACACACTTTCTGTTAAATGGAATAGCTATAGGTTTATTGTGGTTTAGAGCAAAGATGTTTAAATTCTCCATGTCATTATGTTACCTTTAAAGATATTCTTAGAAAACTGTTTTTCTTTTCCAAGTCTAAAAGCAAAATGCTGCCACAGTACAAATAGCATATTTTTAAAAAATGTAATTCCACAAATAAACCCGCATGAGACTTACACTTTTTTTTCTTGACTGCAGTGTTAAATCCACTCAGCTGAAGTCTTTTCTCAAACACAATTTATATCCAAACTGTTTATTCAGAATGGATTACCCAGTTTACGGGTTTTCAAGGTGTTTGACTTCTTTCTTCTTACAGCTTTTCTTGCCTTTTGCCTTTCAAGTTGGTCAATATCTATGCTACTGCCCTTAAAATGCAGCACAAACGAAGTGTAAATTATAATGTTCAAATAGATCTTATAGAAAATGTTAAACCTTAAATAAATAATAATTTAAAATAATTTTGTGGTGCTCTATTTGTAAATGTGCAGTATCTAAAAGCTAAAAATAGTGAATATTAATTAATTACTATTTGCTTGATTCACCTCTAGCATTCTACAATAATGACAATAATGACACAAATGATAATAATAATGTTTTCACAACAAATAACACTATCCTCTTTTAGAAATAAGAATAACAAAACAAAGAGGTTAATGCATTGTTATAGGTTAGAGTGTTAACCTACACTCTGTGTTAACTACATTTCAAACTTAGGCAGTCTGAAAACATGACCTCTTTACCACTTAATCCCTTTAACAATCGCTTTGTGGAATTCTATGACACATCTACATAATTAAATGTTTAATAAGATACTGTTTATTAACTACATTTTTTATTTTTTTCTGTAAAAAATTGGTCTGGTCCTAGAAAAATAAATGAAAGTAAAACATGAAGCTTTCTATTTTCAATTTACTTAAAGGTTTCACAAATTTACACTCTAACAGTTTAACAGTGTTCCCTTACCAACACCGGTTGTTTCTATACTTTTGAATAATAGTCAGTCTCACAGTTGTTAAGGTGATATTTCCTTGTTGTTTTGATTTGCATTTCCATGACAACAAGTGTGGAAGAATATCTTTTCAGATACCTGCTGGCTATCTGTATGTCTTCATTGGAGTAATGTCTATCCTTTTTTTCTGCCCATTTTTTATTACTTTTTATTTTATTACTTTTATTTTTCTATCGTTGAGCAGTATGACATCTTTGTATATCAAACCCTTGTCAGATATATTAAATGCAAATATCTTATCCCAGTCAGTAGACTGACTTTTTGTTTGGGTGATGGTTTCTTTCATTATGCAGAATGTTGTTTTGTTTTGTTTTTTTCTTTAATTTGATGTAGTACCACTGGTTAAGTTTTGTTTTTGTTTCCCTTGGCACTGGAGTTGAGTCTCCAAAGACCTGTCTAAAACTGATGTCATGGAATGCCTCACCTATGTTATCTTCCAAGTATTTTATGTTTTCTGGCCTTATATTAAAGTCTCTAATTCACTTTATTTTTAATATTTGTGTATGACATTAAAGAGAGTTCTAGGTTTATTCTTTTGCACGTGGTTGTCCAGTTTTCATGGCACCATTTGTTGTAAAGACCTCACTTTTTGCCCTTGACTCCTTTACCACAAATTAACTACCCATATATGTATAGTCTATTCCTGGTGATTCAGCTGTATTCCACTGACTTGTGGCTATGGTTTTATTCCAGTACCATATATATATATTTTTTTTTTAATTGCTTTTAACTTAGTTGTTCTCATTGGTTGTTTTCCCCAGACCTGGGACTTGAACTCTGGACCTTGGGATGTATGTGAGACTGTTTGCAGGTGTACTAGACCTCTAAGCCACAGCGTGTGCCCTACCATATGGTTTTGATATACCTCTTTGTAGTACAGTTCAAGATCTGGGAGTGTGTGATAGCTCCATTTTTGTTCTTTATTTTTTTTCCCCTCACGATCGTTTTGGCTTTATGGGGTCTTTCGTGATTCCACATGAATTTAAAAAAAATGTTCTATTTCTTTGAAAAATGCCTGTAGAATTTTGAGGGGAATTGCATTAAACCTATATATTGTTTTAGGTAAGATGGTCTTTTTAAAAGTGTTAATTCTTCACAATGAGTACAGAATATTTTTTCATATATTTGTATCTTTCTCTATTTCTTTTAACAAAGACTTAAAAGAGTTTTCATCATACAACCTTTTCACCTCCTTTGTTGGACATTTTCCAAGGTATTTGATTCTTTTATTTCTATTATAAGTGTGATCAGTTTTATTGATTTCATGCTCTTATATCATTATCTGCATATAAAATATAACAATATTATATATTAATGTTATAGTTGCCACTATACTGTACTCATTGATTGTACTCTAGTAGTTTTTTGATGGACTTTTTTAGGGTTTTTGCATATATTATCATGTCATCTGTAAGTAGTGTTAGTTTTACTTCTGCTTTTCAATTTGAATTCCTTTTATTTCTTCTTGCCTAATTGCTCTGGTTAGGACCTACAGTACAATGTTAAAAAGCAATGATGAGAGTGAACAGACCTGCTTCATTACTTATCATAAAGAAAATACTTTCTGGTTTTCACCAATGAGTTGTTCGCCATGGGTTTATTATATATATATCTTTTATTACGTAGGACGTTATGAGCCTTCTACAGCAATTTATGTAGTTTTTAAAGATAAATGCTTGTTATGTCTTGTTAAATCATTTTTCTTCATCTATTGATACGCTTATAATACTTTCTTTTTTTCGTTTTTTTGATGTGGTATATCATATTAACAGATTTTCATTTTTTGAACATACGGGCAGTTATGGGATCATTCCCCCTTGGTCATGATGAATAACCCTTTTGGTGTATTTTTTTAATTCAACTGACAATTATTTTGTTGAGAAAATTTGCATATATGTTCATTTGATATATTGGTCTGTAATTCTTTTTAGTGATATCCTTGTCTGCTTTCGGTATCTGTAATACTGACCTCATAAAAAGTGTTCCAGTGTTTCTTGTTAAATTTTTTTGAAGAGTTTGAGAAAAGTAGGTATTAATTCTTCTCTGAAGGTTTATTAAATAATCCAAACCATTTTGTTCTAGGTTTTCATTTTGGGGGAGACTTTTGATTATTTCAATTTCCTTGTTCGTAATAAATTTGTTCAGATTTTTCATTTCTTCCTGATTCAGTTTTGATAGAATGTATGTATGTGAAAATGTGTCCATGTCTTCTCAGGTGTCAATATATTAGCATACAGCTGTTTGTAATCATCTCTTCTAATTTTTTGTTTTCTGAGGCATCCATTGTAACTGATCCACTTTCTTTTCTTTTCTTTTTTTTCAAAGGAAAAATTCAGGCAGGAATAAAGGTGAGCAGGCAAGCAGGCAGGGAGAGGAAGAAGAGGCATCTTTATTTTACTTTTATTTATATGTTCACACAGGCTGCTTCCTCCCAGCCTCGGGATTTAAACCTAGGGTTATATGGCTTGCTTGGTCAGGGTGGCTTGCTCCACCAGGGTTTGTTGAAACTTTTCCACTTTCATTTCTGATTCTAATTATTACAGTTTTCTCTTTTTCTTCTTAATGAGCCTAGTCAAAATTTTCTCAATTTTACTTTTTTCAAAGATATTTTTTTCAGTTTCATTATCTTCTGAATTGTCATTTTGATTTCTATTTCACTTATTTCTGCTCAAAATTTTTTTATTATTTCCTTCCTTCTATTGAATTTTGACTTCTATTGTTCTTTTTCTAGTTGTTTATTTGCAGTTTTTCTTGTTTCCAGGGGTAGGCTTGGATTGCTACAAACTTTCCTCTTATAAACTGCTTTTGCTGCATCTCCTATGTTTTGGGAGCTTGTGTCTCTGAACAGAGATGTGTGCTGCTGTGATTGATTGGTTTCTCATACCATTTATGATGGCGTGTGTCCTTTCTCTTTGTAGATGTATTTGGTCCCATTCCTTTTCAAAGGTCATAGTTGCTAAACAGATGTATTATGGTTGTGCTTGTGAGAAGATAAGCTCAAGGTCTTAAGAGTCCACTATCTTGGAACTGGATGCCCTGGCCCAAGATTTATTATATGATAAACCCAGAATTTTATATACCCAACTTGTTTATAAGACAAATGAGTAACAGGAAAATAGGCCTCAGACTATTTTTTTTTAAAGGTCTGTGTAAACTCAGTAACTCTTAGACAGCAATTATGTTTAGGAAAGAATGCTGTAGCTCTTATAGCAATATTTGTCATGCATACATACACACATAGGTTGCTCTGCCTCCTGCCGTCTCCTTAGTTTTCAGCAAATAACCTCGCCCCATTTTTGCCATCCCAATGCCCCATTTTGTCTCAAGGAAATATGGTCAGTTTACTTACTCTCTAACTTCTTCTTTTTGATATTTGGCTTACTGAGGTGTTTCTCTTCCTACCGTCTCTTAGCAAACCACTGATTTGCCATTTTAATCTTATTATCCATAAATCCTAATTATGGGCGTGACAAATTTTTTTCTTTTTCTTTACTTCTGCCTTTTGCTTCCTTGTCCCCTCCGACTCTTACTGTTCTTTTCTGTTTCATTATTTCTCTCCATTTGTCTCTTCTTTCTCCCCCTTTCTTCTTGCTAGCTCATTTTTTTCAGAACTTCACTATTACTATTGTTAATACTTATCATCCTTGACCTCCTTGTTGCTAATTCCCAATCCTGATCACGCATGACATATCAGCAAGATTTGACAGTATTACTCATGAATTTGTCAAGACACATCCTTAGTTGGCTTCTAGGACACTGTATTCTCCATATTGTTCGCCTGTCTTTGTGGCTTCTCCTTCCAGATTCCCTTTTTCTTTACCTTCCTGACTCCTAAAATCTGGAATACCCATGGCTTAACTTTTGATGTCTACTGTCTACTCTATTGCAAAGTACAATTCTACTATCATTACAACATTTCACATTTTTCCATCTTGATTATTCACACTTTTACTCTTTCTTCATTCATTCATTTATTACTTTTCTCTTTGATAGGGATAAAAGCTTCTTGAGTGCAATGATTTTTCCCCTGATGGCTTATTGCTATAGATTTAAGAAACATCACTACAAAGCTTACACTAGACATTGAATAAATTCTTATTTAATGAAAAAATTAATAAATGTTAAAGAAACAAGTCACTGAAGTTTAACTATACATATAATAAATCAAAATGCTATATTCTCTGCCTAACCAGAACATATATGAAAATATTTATTATCACTAGTAATTGAAGCAAAGTTAAATGATTTTATCAAATAAAGGGACACATTACATATGGGTTAGCTAGTGAAAGTGAAACAGGTATCCTTATGCCATTTGTGACAATAATAAATGGTATATTTCTGAAAAAAAATGAATAAATGCATACATATTTATTTTTATGTGTATATACACATACCTGTATGTCATGAGGGTATTTCCTTCAAAAATACTTCATTTATCTTTTACATATTTCCGTGCACTAATCATAGAAGCAATCAGTAGTTTTTATGAAAAATAGATGCTGTAATTAAGAGTAATGTTATTACCTACAAGACTCTCTGGCTAACTAAATTAGGCCACTGAGGAATCAATTATTTGATTTACTTGCAAAATGGGAAACTGAATGATGATATCAAGGAGAAGTTGGACATTTGGAGTATTGCAGTATATTATTTGCCAAGTGTAATATCTTAGCCACCTACCAAGACCTGACTTAGATGTGCCTTTGAACCTGCCAAACTGTTTTAAGTTACTTATCGTGTTGGTATGATCACCACATTATCAACGCATGCGGAATTTTAGTCCCTTAGCAGTGCTTCCTAAGAGTATTGTTTTTGTGCATCTTGGAAATGACTTCATAATTTTTAACACAGAGTAGACTTCTGAAATAACTTTAGACTCAAATAAAATATGTGTATGAGGTTTGAGACTAGAATGTTTATATGAAAATGAAAATCATGACTCTAGAACTGAAAGAGCAAAAAATTCAGTATCAACCAGATACATGTTAATTAAAATACATACAAACACATATTAATTCTAGTGAAAGACCTCCTCCCAATTAAATACTGTCTGCTTAATAGACACTTGATAACAGTAGAAGTCCTTGATCTATGAAATCATCTGGATACATAAAACTGACTCCAATTCAGTAAAGAACAATGTAGAAGAGAAATATCTCAGATTAGATCAAAAGATTTCTGACTCATATTTATAACTGTCACTAAATACAAATATTAATTTTATAATTATAAATAGTGCCTATATACCACCATAAAAGTCAATAAATGAGGTCATCCTCCCTCAGTCTTCAAACAATTTTCAGATGATCTTTTTATGCTTTTCTTTTTCATTGCAATACTGCCATGCTATTAATTTTTACTTAAATTTGCAAAATTTTTATTTAACAGAAAATGGTAGTCTCAAACTGAGTGAGTACATTGATGAAATTAATTCATTAATAATCAAATAATACTTCCCTTAGTCATTTGGACTATAATAACAAAAAATACCATAAATGGTGTGGCTTTTAACAAAAATGGTTTTATTATTTTTTCTCATAGTTTTGGGGATAGGGTTCAGAATGAAAACACCAGAGGGTGAAGAAAGACCCTCTTCTTGGTTTCATATTTTTTATTGTATCCTTACATGGTAGAAGGGGAGAGCTAGCTCTCTGGGGTCTCTTTGATAGGGGCACTAAATCCAATCATCAGAGCTCTGCCTTCATAACTTAATTACCTCTCAAAATCTCTACCACCTAATACCATAAAATCTGGGGTGTAGGATTTCAACAAATGAATTTTGGATAAACACATTCAGATATGTAATACTATATATATAAATATGTATACACATATTTATTTACAAAGCACTTTTTTCCCACCCTGTAACACATGTCTCTAGTACCCCTATTAAAGAAGACACATCCTCTTTTATGTTGAATAAAGGGAAGCTAATGCTTTCCAAAAATATCTCCCAAATGTTTAAAGGTGTCTTATTGTTATTATCATATTAAATTACTATTATTGTCATTGAATTTCAATAATCCCTTACTTTACAATGACTATATTATTAATTGCACCATTAACATAATACTTAAACTTTTTAACTGCTTAAAAATATTTCTAATCAAAAACATCATCTTCAAGGAAATCCTGGGGTGTCCTTTCAAATTCCTATTACTATTTGAAAATAAAACACAAATTAAAATAAATAATTCCAAAGGGAAGTTTGAAAACTAATATGTCTGAATGAGTGATATTTTCAGTAAAAACAAGACAATGGTATTGAAGTCAGAATTCTTCTCAGTAATGAACACAGATTTTACCATCTTAAAAAACAAGCTTATTAGACTGAAAAAAAAATGAGTACTGCTTCATCTTTCTGTCTCTATCTGATACCTGGTTCAGGTACATGGAGCCTGTATCAAAGAGATAACTATGCAGTCAGCCATCTACTTCACAACTATTGATTCCTTTTGTGGAAAGAGTTGCGTCTCTCCACCTAAACAAGTATCACTCTTTCCTCATTTCACCAACTAACGTTTCTTAGGAAACACTGGCATAGAAAGTGAATGGAGGAACCAAAGGGACCAAGGTGAATCCTAAGCTGCTCATGTATATTACCATGTAGTTCTAACAAGTAGATCATTTACATGTGGTTGAAATTAGGAACACACCTGTAGTATTGCAGGCAGCTTGGAAAATTTTGTGTTTCACTCATACTATTTAATAAATTATTCATTAATTTACTAGTTATATTTAAATCATATCTATTTTTAGTGGCATGTATTTCAAGGCGTTTATTCCCAGCAGAGAAAATAATTAATAACTCTCCTATAAAGAGTAAAGTGTGACTTTTTAGTCACCTATAAACTTATTACTTGACATGTGAAAAGTTTCTGCTTTGAAAATGGTATGTCCTACATTGCGTGGTATCTGGCAGTTATGAAAGAGGAATGAACAATATGAGCATTTAAAATTGGCAGAACATTTATTTAATACAGTGAAGATAAAAAGGACAATATATGAGGCATGGGGTAGGTGTGTAAAGGAGCCAAGGAAAAACAGCAACATTTCTTAGCAAGATAAAATCAGATATTTGATTTTTATTGGAAAAATATTAGTAAGAACTGAAAAAGAAAAGAATAAAAAGAGAAGCAGAAAGTATCCAGTGAGTTTCAGGCTACAGAAGTTAAAGTAAGGTAATAAAAGTGCCTTGTAGTCAAATGTTCTCCATGAAACAAGGATGCTAATACTCAATATTAAGGTCTTTATATTGATATGATACAATGATGTCACATTGACCTCATCTTTCCCCAAATCATCTATTAACATCTAACTAATGACAAAATTTCTTGGATGAACATTATAGGACTTTGCAAGGGGTGTGTGTGTGTGTTGTGTTGTGTGTGTGTGTGTGTGTGTGTGTGTTGATTTGTTTTGCTTTGCCTTTTTCCTCAAAGTCAAGGGATCAGCTCATTTTCAAGTTCAGATTGACATATATAGGTCAGATATAGTGTAAACATGGGAAAGAAAGAAAGCATACCAACCAAGAAAGTAAATTTTTGAACCATAAAATATGAATCATTGTTATAATCTTCTAAGACACTCAAATTATTTAGAGACAACTATGGGATTCCAGAGGATGAAAATTTCTGTTTAGACAAATCATATCTAGATGTCAAGTGGACAGAGGATCTAGGACCAAGGAAGCTTATGTATAACAATGAATACATAGGTGAATATTTACAGTTTTGAAGAAATCTTTGAAATCATAAAGACCATTCCCTAATTTTGCACATAGAAAAGAGAAGCAAAAATTTGTGGCAATCTGAAGGAATACAACGTCAAGAAGGCGGCAACCTTAAAAACAGAACACAAAATCTCTGCTTTATTCGGTTGAAAAAGACTAAAAACTCTTTGTAATCTTCCATGATTCAAATCTCCCTGGCTTAATAAGGCTATATACTCTGAATTTGCTTTTGATAGCAAACATTCTTATAGTTCCTATCTAAATGCATTTGAATGTATAAAAATGGATTTGAATGTAAGAGGTTACATTTCAGACATACTTGGATTCTAGAGTTTTTTCTACCTATTTATCCTGGGTTATATGATACATGCTTAATTAGAATATCAACTTTGATAGAAATATTCTTTTCTAGGTTTCTTAATATTAGCTAATATTGACCTACATTATTAAATCAGATACATAAAACCAAAATAGTTTTTCTAATCTATCATTCCTAAGTTTTAACTTACTGCTTTCCTTAGGCAAGAAAGTTATAAGTAGGTGAAAAAAAAATTACAGTATAAATTCTATTATTGGAAATGCTGAATACAGATAGGTCTACGTTTGATTCTTTCTGAATTACTCATTTTTATTGTCTGCTTCCATTCTTTTTCCAAGCATTAAAATCATGAATGCTAAGAATAGCAGCTACAGCACTTTTTATGAGTAAAAATGGGCAAGATTTCTATAAATAATGCATTTCAAATTAAATAGCTGAAACATCCTTGATATGCAAAATTATTCCTTGTTATGAGTTCCACAGATACAAGATATGTGTACAAAACACAGTCACTAGCATGCATTACTAATACAGAACTTTATTCTCTCCCGATTGATTGCTACCCAGTTTATACTAGGGAATTGTTCAGTTATGTAGCATGCACTGAGTTCTTATATATTTTTCCCATCTTCATAATTATTATGGAATATTAAGAATTATTTCCTGGAGACTAAAAATATTTATTTCTGAAATTTTCATACATTCCATTTGAAAAATTTTGATACTGATGGATAGGTCTCCTCCAAAATGTTCAGAGAACTTTAACCAGGCTGTTTAGAGGAGCCTTTTATCACTATCTATAACCTTGGTTTGTGGATCTAAGGTCAATGAAGGCCTATGAGCTTCAAGAGAAACTCTTAACATTACCTTAAAGAGTGAAGATACCCTGATTTAGGGTCTTTTCAAGACATAACATTTTTTTCAGAGAAATCTATCTACATCAGAGCACACAACTAGAGCATCTGGTTTTTGGAATATAAAGTCATCCTCTCTTCATCGAGTGACACATTCTTCTCTCTCTTTGAATGCCCAGGGCCCTATCCCATTCCTGGCTCAGGATATAAACCTAGAGTCAAGAATTTGAAGCGTAGGCATTTAATTAAATTTGTTATTTTTCTCCTACTAATTTGTTATTAACTTGCTTTTTTCAATCAGTTTAGAAGTACCTAGAGAAATAAGAAAAATTTTCCCTCCATGCCAACAATACACAGAAAAATTAGAAGTTAATAAAAGTAGTGGATATAACTGTTTCTATATCTCAAATTTAAAATAATAAATTATTCTGATCAATTCATTTTTCATCTATGTGAAAGCTAAATTTACATAATACTTAAGTTTTTTTTTAAATGTCTAAACAATATCTACTTTAATCATAGTTGTGATACAGGCAGGACCCAATTTTATAAATTAATAAATTATTTTTTGAATTTCTAAGTGAAATTTTCATGGCTATAGAGTCTTCTCTTGCTCTTCTATAGAACGATAGACTGTTAGTGCACACATATAAGTATGTGGCTTCTGGTTGGTATAGTCCATATACATCTCAAGGAACCCTGTTCATGACTCAGCAAGGTGGAACAGCCAAGATGAAGAGATAAACAAAATAAATGCTTTATGCTCCTCTCTCTTCTTGACTCATATTCATTCCTCACTGCGCCTTTCATTTATACATACATATATATACACACAAACACATATATATGTATGTATTTATATGCATGTGTAAAAGAAAGAAAGAAGGAAGGAAGGAAGGAAAGAAGGAAGGAAGGAAGGAAGAAAGGAAGAAAAAAAGGATTTCTGTGATTATGAATTATGGAATCTCAACTAGTTTGTCCAGTTTCCCCAAGTTCCTGAAAAAAAACATGGTCAAGGGTTCAGGGCATAAATCATTTTATTTCTACATGACTTCTATGAATTTATCATTTTGATATGTTAGGTTGAGCCATGCATGAGCACAATCATCAATTTTAAGATTCATCTAAACCAAAGAAAGCTTAATACTAGGTTTTTCTCCCTTGAAGTTATTGCAGAGTTTTTTAGAGGAAATATTCTGAAGGCAGTTGGTCTGTATTTAAATCTCACTACAGATACTGCCTGGTTTTATGCTCGTTACTCATTTTTCTAAATCTCAGAAGAATACAGATAAAGTATTTGATGCGAAGGTTTAGGGCTTGAGAAGTACCTACAATAGTGCATGGCACAGAACAAGTATTCAATAATAACTAACATTTTCATTTTAATGAACTAATGAACTCTTAGTATTTAGATGGTAGAATAGAAATATAAAAAGACAAAACTGGTGTGGGGAGGTCGAAGTTTTAAGATTTGAGCACAGATGAAATAACATTCCATTCTCTAGTCATTTTAAGAACAGGTCCATTGCCAAATAAAAAAAAAAGCCCTAAATACTTCTAACTCACTATATGGTGAAGATGGATTGCTCAGATATGGTTAATTGGCCTGACTTAAAATCACCTGAGTGAGTGTTATAAATGTTAAGAAGTGTAGTGGAACAAAAATTAGCCACCCCCAAAAATGTATTTGACAATATATATATTTCACAAAAGGGGACTCTGAGGCCTGGTTGAACATTGTCATTCTGAAAGACATTCACATTTGCAAAATTAAAAAAATAAACAAACACTTTTTTTAAGGGTCTTTCTCTCTCTCACCAAGCTTGGAAGACCTCATCTCTTCATCAGTAGAGAAAGCAGAACCTTAATCTCCAAGTAAAGACCCTCTCTTCATTTACTGTGCCCTTCCTACCTCCTGTCGTTGACCTTCCTTTCCACGTTATTCAACATCCTTGTTTCTGTATGAAGACATTTAGTCTGGAAAGCTGGTAAGTTACTCAGTTTAACTGGACTTGTGTCACGTGTACAGGAGGTGTACATGCTATTATTAAGCTTCTGTTTTTTCTTCTCTTTTCAATCTATTTTAGGTTTATTTTATTATTGGACAGCCTAGAAGAACCCAGAGGCACATGGACAGATTTTTCCCTATTGCTCAGAGCAGCAAGTCTAATATCAATCTCACAAACACAAATATTTGGATTAGTTATGGAAAACTTCAGTATTTCTACTTGAAAGTATAAATGAAATATACATCTATATATATCCTTACACATTATGGTTATACACATATATATAATTTACATGTACCTTAAATCTTAATTCCACTTGGTCAAAATGATAGCACACACACAAAAATACTTGCACACTATCTCTCACACACACATTTGAAGACAATCATTATAATTTAGGTTAATCTCAGTGTCCCCAGTTATATTACACCTGTCTTAGTCATTTAAGATATAAATTTAAATTAACCCTCCTTCCCCAAACCTACTTCTTTTCAAATGATTCCATATTTTAATAATAAAGTACCACTGAGACAGGACTTCTAGCTATTGTTTATATTTTCCACCAGTCTAATTGTCAGATGAAATGCATCTCATTCTTTTGGTATATGACACTCTCATATTTAATAATAAGTAGTAACTTAATTTTCTATGCCTAAATTTCTTAGTGTGGAGGTCAAAGGAAAAACTCCCCCGTTTCTCTCAGGTTCTTCAAAGGCTGGATGAAAGTACAAATTAACATTAGGCACACTTATTAAGAGAAATGCCCACATTTAATAACATGTTATGGATAATTTACATGGTTGCAAATTCTGAGGTAGCTGGACAGACCAAAGACATATCCTGTGCCGAGGCATGGGAAAGGGGACTTATGTCAGAGCAGAGCAGATGACAAGGATATGGGTATCTCAGATAAACTAATTTTTGTATGAGGACCTTCGCAAACTACACTCTTCTAGGGCATAAAGGAACAAAAGACCACTTCTGGATTAGGGGAAGGGTGGAGGCCCAGGTAGAAGCACACGAATTCACCGACTAAGGGAAGGACAAAAGGTTTAGGAGAAAGGAAGGGTTTCTCCTTCTCTGAGGTTGCCATTTCTTTCAGCTCAAAAAAATCTTCATGCAAAGCAGCCTCTACAGAGGCTTGGGGTGACCTGTTTTGCCCCTAATTTAGAATTACAAAGAAGGTTTAGCATCAGTTAGCTTTCTTCCACCTCTTCATTTTCAATATCTCCCTTCTTCAATTTCTAGGCTTTCCTAACACTGAACTATTCCAAGCTGAAAACACACATTTTTGTTGAATTTGCGTCTTGCTGATTTTTTTTCTTTTACTACTTGGAATATTTTTCTCTTGCCTCTTTAGTTGTCCTGTTCCTACTCATTTTTAAGATTCAACTAGAAGCCATAGTTTAAAATTTCTCCCTGGTTGCCTAACTGAATACAAATATATAAAGTAATACACCCTTACTGATATAGATTCTCCTTTTCTAGGTCTCTATAATACCCTGCCACTAAACCTTCATGGTGCTTTTTATTATTTATTTATTCTGTCATTTTCTGGGGCAGATTTATAGGTATATTATTAATACAGGTTCATAGTACTCAACTCAGAAGGTCTACGCACTAGGATTTCAATGATCTGCAATCACTGTCTCTAAATTTTTATTTGATTTTGATTTTGTGCTTTCTAAGTGATTTTTGATAAGACAATGGAGGGTCCAATCTCTCTCTCTCTCTCTCTTTCTCTCTCTCTCTCTCTCTCTCTTTGTGTGTGTGTGTGTGTGTGTGTGTGTGTGTGTGTGTGTGTGCTGGAGAAGACACTTAACACTTTGGCTCATAGGTACTTGGCTTCTTATTGCTTCCTACCTCCCCTTGATGGATTTTCAGCTGCCCATTTTGCCACCTAGGGTCTTGGGTTCTATTCTATTCCTACCTGCCCAGGCCCCTGCTCCACTCAATAGCCCCAACAACCCTACCTTCCAGGTAGAGTTGAGCACAGGCACAAGAAGAGTTAAGGTCATACTTGATAGTGGCTTTTTCAACCTCAAACTGGTACATCACTTTGCATTTCCAGGGCAAGTCAACCATCTCTAGTCTAGGATTCAAACATTAGCTAATTAGAGAATGTAACTTCCTCAGTGCAAGGTATTGATATAGCATGAAGTTGGTCGGGCAGTGGAATCAGAATATAATTATTCCCAAGGTCACAGTTAGTAGAAAATTAATGAAAAATATTGCATCAAGAAAGACACGTACAATGAAAATGTCTCACAATTATTTCCTTTAGTGATACTCCATTCTTGTTTCATGAACAAGGGTCCCAGAACTTTTGGTTTTCTCTGAGCCCTGAAAGTTATATACCTACCCTGTCTCTCTGATACTAAGAGCGTCTGATGTTTGGGATGGTCCTATATGCCTCTGTAACTGCAGCACATGGCAATTTACCTTAACATTAATGAGAACTCAGTATAAATGTTTATGTGAATTAATAAATAATACATTTAATAGCTAGAAGAAAGTAAGTTCAGTAGTAAGCTATGTGATAAAAATGACTGCAGAAAACTTTGACTTGTCATCATGGTACATACTAAAGAGCACATGAAAGCTATAAAAAATGAAATAACATTTTCCACACACTAATAACAAATAACTAAAATAAGCGATCCCGTCCAGAAACATATATATATGTGTGTGTGTGTATACACACACACACACACACACACACACACACATCCAATGTTACTTTTTATCTTCTTATTTATACTATTTACTATATGTTATCTTTTGAATAAAGTGGAATTATGCTTCAGGAAACTATGCTTAATTCAAATAGGTCTGTTAATTAAAACAGATAAATGATATTCTACTGAAAATAAACTGCTGAATCCAGAATTTAATTGCAGAAATATGCAATTTCACATTTCACTTTTCAGTTTATTTGTGTTGTTATTGCTCAATAAAATGAATCTCATTTAAACTTTACAAATAGGTATTCTCTTTCCATTATTAAGAATAAAATCCAATTTCTACTTCCAGCTATGATGTAATAAAATATGCAAAGTCATTTCAGGTAGCAATAACTGAAAAATGCTTGCCAAATTACAAAATCACATTTTGAAAAACTTACTAATATCATAAAAACAACAAGGAGTAGAAGGACTAAAATTTCACAGTGGATGTTGCCTTTACAATGAATACTTGATTTCTGTTTTGTTTTTTTTTCTTGAGAGGAATTTACTGTTTCTTGTTGCAGTGGATTTAATTTATCTATTCTGGAAAGAAAATGAAACCTGTAAAGTTTCTGGTAGTTAGGAAGTGGTGAAATAATACATTCAACACTTGAAAGGCCTAGAAAAAGTGAATTTTCTCCATAAGGTGTTTTTGATGAATTTGAGGGCAGTATGAATAGGAACAGAGAGCTAAAAAGAAATGCTTTGAAGAAGGAGTGATATTTACAGTCTTCTGTTAGATTTGCTAAAAGAAGGAAACCGAACAAGAGAATAGTCAAGAGAAAAAAGTGAACAGGGAGTGGTAAACTGATTTTTCAGATGTGCAATTTTTTTTCACTTGGTCATCTGACTGAGGTTCCATTGGGTATAGTTTATAAAACTCTATCTTTTAAACATGGATATTATGGGAGACTTTACCAAATTTTTTGCTGTAGTCTGGACAAACTATTTTATATTTTCCAGTCAATAACAAATAACCTAATAAAAGAAATAAGACTAGTTGATAAGATCTATTTCTATAACATGCTTAGGTTATTTTCCAGGTTTTCTGAAACTTTCCCTTTTAATGCTTCCTTTATGATTATGTCCCCAATAGACTCCATGTTTCATAATCTAGAAATTATAAAATTTTAATTTTATAATCATATAAAAGGGCATTACAAAATTCTCTTTTTCTCCCAAAAGTAAAACATATTTGGTTATTTGATTTTTTTCAAACATTTCCCATTATTTTTCATTCTTCAGAGGACATCAGCTTTAATTCATGATCTAATTTTCAAGATCAAATTTTTGCCTATAATCTCTCTAGAAATGCATTTGTGCACTTTAAAAAAAATTCCAAAGCAGTCCCTCATAAGATGAGTTTAAACATATATTAAGTTAGTTCCTCCCAGAATAATGATATCAAGAATGTACTAAAATAATAAATACATAGCAAAGACTTAATTATTAATTTATTCTCCCTGGTTAATTCCACCTTATTATCCACCTTAGTCAGAATGAGTAAGAAAATGATCTTAACCAGAATGTGATGAAAACATATCTTTTTTTGTATGTCTTATGTGTGGATTTCATGTTGAAATACCAGGGACTGATGGTAAGTAAATGAAAAAGATAATGTGAATGAGTATATATAGATGCTGTATTACATAGCAATTGTATCAAATCTATATCTTATGAACGCTTATAATCAAGCATAATGTAGTGAGTAAAGACTATACAAAAAACAAACAAACAACATAAACAGTGGTTTTGAGTTTACTATTTCTTCCCTTCTGGCAGCCCTTACCTCACTCCAAACTGAACTTGCTGTCATCAATAAATCAGAGGATATAGATGCAGAGAGAGCTCTAAGCAAAACCCTCTAGTTCTGGCCAAACAGCTAGAAAGAAAACTTCTAGCAAGGAGAAAGTAGAGACATTTCCTTCTTAACTGTAGCTTTGTATGATAACAAATTTGTATAGTTTTACCTTAGTAAATGTGTGGTAACGTTTCGGCAGCAAACAGATACACTAAAAATTGGGGAATCTGGAATGATGTAGAACATTTTAAATGATTGAAACAAACAAACCGGGGAAAACTGTAATTCTAAATTTAGTATTAATACCCCTTAGAAATGAAAGAAAAATAATGACATTCTCAGATGAAGGACAACTAAAACAATTCACAGTTATCATATTTTCCAAAGGAAGTTATTCACCCTAAGGAGGAATCACAGAGAGAAGAAAGACAAAGGGGAATGTTGAATATTCTGATAAATATACTATTCTATCTATTTTTGAGTTCTTTAAATATTTTCTGATCATAATTTCTGTTGAAGTTTGTAAAGTATACAGATGTAAAATATTATAAATAGCCCCATACGATTGTCAGGTTTTTACATCAGAATTAAGTGGTAACATACTGATGCTTCATACGCTCCGAAAGGTTAAAGTGTCTTGTCTAGAGGAATAGCATGATAAAAATATATAGTCAAAATCATAATAGGTAATTTAAAACAGAATACTAAAAAAATCTCAAAAAACATTTTCACTCCAAAAAGGGGGAAAAAGAGGAATAAATGAAGAGGACAAAGTACAAAAGTGTTAGATATAAATCCACACATATCAATAATTACATTAAATGTAACTAACCTAAATAAACAAATTAATGGCAGATATTTTTAACTAAAATCATATGGCCCTTTTTATGATATTTACAGAAAATTGACTTCAAATATAACAATGCAGAAGACGAAAAGAACTATTAAAAGAACTATCCATGGAGACACGGCATCTAGTACAAAAACCCTCAAAGTAAATCAAACAGCATGTTGAATGACATGTTATTTATGTTTTTAACTGTGTATAATAGAGCAGAATTTAAATGTGAAAGTTTTAAACAACTAATTCCAAGTTATTGGATTGGCATCCATTTTTATTTTCATGGGACTATGTATATCGTTGTAAAATTATAAAATCATCATTACTGAAATATTCCTGAAATAGATTCCAATAACTGAGTTGGGAGATGGCTTGGAGAAACACTTTTGTACGTGTGTGGTTGAAAAAATGGATTTTATGGGTCAACTAAGGAAACTGGAGGGAAATGTGAATGAGTAAAACTTGTAGAGCTAACAGTCTACCTGTAAATCAATAAATTACAAGAAAGGAAAGTTATAGCAGAAACATAAATAAACTCAATTTAGAAAACTGTGACAGATACTTTTGACTGAGAAGTTTCGTAATGATAATTTGGAAGCTGGAAGGTTATGCCTGAATTTCAAAAATGTTAAAGCTAGAAAGCTAGATTCGGAAATATCTACAGATATGTGGAGTGTAGCTTTAAAAGGCATAGTTTAAAAATCTGTTTATGGAAAGCTAATTTGTTTAAATGACTCTGTGTACATCATGGAGTTTTGTATTCTGAAACAGTAGCATGTGGAGATTTATTACTAGCATTAAGTGGGAAGGGTTGATTTTATGTCCTAAGGGCAGTAGTGTTAATATGCATATTTATAAGAACAAGTAGTTCCTTCTCTATATTTTACCACTTAAATACACCTCTGATTGCTACAGTAATTTAACCTTCACCTAATTTCACTAAATTATTTGTAAACATCAGCTAGTAAAAGTTAATTGAAGAAAATGTAATTGGATATTTTGAGTATGGCCCTACTACACAATTAAGCAATTCTTTGTGACTGATAGTTTTAATGAGACATCAGTTCAACATAAAATCTAGGTAAATATACATAGCTGATTATTTTTGTTGGACTTCAAATGAAAAAAATGCTGCTGAGCAAGTAGTTATTTTTGCTTCTGCTTTTTTTTTTTTTAGTAAAAGTGTCTATAAATATATACATATATACACACTCATATATGAGTGACAGAGAGAGAGCATACTTGCAAGGAAGACAAGTATTATTTGATGGTGGACTCATTTAAAAAAGTTCATTCAATTATCACTGGCATTTCAAAAAAGACAACTGTGCTACAGAACCTAATTAAATATTTAGGGATTAAAACTATTGTTTGGATCAGGAAATTTTGTTTTTATTTTAATTGTGTGACTGGAGGACATCAGGAAAAGGGAAGCCAAAAAGTTGTATAAGATTAAAGAACAATGGGTGGACTATATAGCTCAGATAGAGAAATACAATAAAAATGGGTGTTACATTTAAAGTCTTATATTTGAGCGACATATCAAACAGGAGGAAACAGTCATTCCAATTCATATCTATGAGCTCTAAGTTAGATGATATCCACAATATGACCTATACAACATTTTAATATGAAGCACGGAAAATAAGAATTTGTTCTGAGCTGAACCAGACATTTCTGGCAAAACATGAAATACACTTTTGCTCATTTTCAATGAGGAATTAATTAAAATCACAGTCTATATTATTAGCTATTTAACATATCAGCATTTTTGCTAAATAAATGTGGTTTTCTTTACTTATTACAAATGGATTATGATGTGATTCATTACAAAGTCCAACATGCATGCTTATTTTTTCTTATTTAAGTACTATGTCCATACTGAATATTCATAAATTCATAGGTATATATTATACTGATAAATATAAACACCTTTAATTCAAAGGGATGATTTACTTGTGCTATCATCAAATTTATCCCAAATTATAAAGACAGAAAAAAGCGGATGTGAATTTATAACACAGAATAAAATGATGGAATAAAAATCACACTTTATATATTTGTGAACAAAATTTTAATTAAAAATGTAAACTTCATAATTCTGAAGAACTTGGGCTGCAAAGCTTCATAAACAAGAGCCAGGCTCATACCTTTCTTCTATATTCTAAATGACTGAATAAAAGGAAAATCTGAAATGGATTATGAAGGAGAAATATTGCACACCGAGAATTTTATATCAATCAATTGTCTTTTTCTGTATGAAGGCAGTAGATTGAAAGTCTTGTATCTAAACCTGCTTATTTACACCTCTTATGGAGTTGTCATTCAGCATAGTGAGTAATTATTTGAAAAAGACAAACTAGCCTGTGAGTTTGCCCTGGTGAGCTAGCTGATGAGTCTGCAGTCCCTGGCTGGTGCAGTCCACATATATACCAAGGACCAGGGTTCATGATCCCAGAACAGGGAGTGTAACCAAGATGAACAACTAAATAAAATTAAATTAAGAATCCTTCTTCCTCCTCTCTTTTCCTGTCTGTATACCCATTCTCTCACCTTCCTTCCTGCCAGTGAATTTCCTTAAACCCCGCCCCAACTCAATTAGCTTGTGATAGTCTCTTAAAGCCTCATCAAATCCTGTCAAGTAGAAACAGCATATCATGAATTACTCGAGTCTATGATTTGAATTTCAACTCTGTAACTTTAAATAAATTACTTAACACCACTTAATTTCATGATTGATTCAATCAGCATATCAATATCACATTCTTCTAAGTTTTAAATCTTATTTGAATGTGAGAGGGCCTTTTAAAGTGCTATCCAAGATAATACTTGAAAGTGTTTATATGTTACTTAACAAGTAGCAACTACTGTTTTATGTAATTTACATAATCAACATATTTAATCCTGGGAACAGTACTGCGAAATAGGTAGTATTATTACTATTAACTACTTTGTAGGTAATGACATTTTGGTACAGAAAGATTAAGATTTTGCTCATGGTCACAGAGGATGAAAATGATATCAAGCTCTGGCATTCTTGAATCTGTGTTTTGAACCATTATCTCTCCAGGGATTATTAACACTTACTTTGGAATTTACAAATTAGAAGAGTAAAAATTTTAGTATTTTTATGATTTTCATTACACAGATTTTATACATTAATATTCTTGTTAATGAAACAATTTAGGTTGACTTATTATAAATTCCTGATCTTTAAACTTAGTTTATTTAGACTACTAAAATAACTATGACTTGAATCCATGATAAACTACATTGTCTTTTTTTCCTTAAGTTTTGACACTTTTCAGAATCTGACACCCAGATGTTTTGAATTTCATTTTCTATATAATATAGTAGAAGGAGGCTTCCCTTGCTTTCTGTTTACCCTATGCAGTGAACAGAATTCTAAATTGAATACTAAAACCTCCACCTCCTGATACACAAACTGCATATTTTCCTTCTCTTGAACTTAGGGGGGAACAACAAATAGTATGGGATGCTGTTCCATGATTTGATCACCTTATCGGGCCAAAGTGCAGAGACCATGAATGGTACAATTAAAGTTCCTAATAAAGTAACTTTAAATTAACCAAAGGGATATTATCCTGGGTGGGTTCAAACTAATCAGGTTTACATTTAAAAGATAATTTGAGGTCAGTTATGGAAAGAAGTGAGAGAGATTTTTGTACTACTTTGAAGAGAGATTTTCCTGTCAGATCTGAGTAAATGAATGGCTAGACTTTGAGAGGACCATATTACTAGACTTCAAAGGCAGTTTCTAGGATCTGTGAGAACTTCAGTTAACCTGAGCAGAAAATGTTGACTTCAGGACTTCAACTGCAAGGAAATGAATTCTGTTAAACACCTGAATCAGCTTGCAAACAGATTGTTCACTAGTCAAGCCTCCAGATGAGAAGTCTAACACATGGATGTCAGCCTTGTAAGACCCTGAATGAAGACTCCAGCTAAACTGTACCCAAACTACTGACCCACAAAAACTTCATGGGAATAAAACTGTGTTATTTGGATTTGATAAATATGTGGTCATGTGTTATTCAGCAACTGAAAACAAAATACATCTTATATTCAGCAAGTTTGCTTTTACTTGAAACCCTTTAAAAAACTCAACAGACTTTTGGCTTTGATTTTGTAATATCTGTGTAAAAATGGCATTTTATACCTAGTATTAGAGTTCTCCAATGCCTCCCCTCCTACCCTAATACCTTTCCTTATGATTTCAAACCACTGGACTTAAATAGCTGTCTTGTAATTTTTCAGTCTGACCTCCACAATTTTATTATGTAACATTAGTCATATTATCTACTTTTCTCAACAGCAAAATTGAGAAATTTTCTGTTGTGAATGATATCAACAACAAATCTGGGTAAGATTGATGCTTAGCTAACATCTTAATAACAGTTTTATTCTATAGTAGAGTCTTAGCACTCTTCTCCCTATAGAGTATTGTTATAAAATAAATTAAAAAAATAACATATATTTAAAATTATTATAAAACTACCATATGACCAGCAATTCCTTTTTTGGATACTTATTCCAAGAATTTGAGAACACTAATTTGAAAAGATTATGCATCTCATGTTTATTTGCAGCACTATTCACAATAGCCAAAATATGGATATAAGTTAAGTGTTCATCAAGGGCTGAATGGATAAAGAAGATATGCTATTGATACAAAAATAATATAATAAGTGTGTGTGAGTACACATGAATAAAAGATAACTTAATGGTCGCCAAACTTTTGCTGACAGTTGATCTGTATAATGAGACTTAAGACCATTTTTATTTTTTTCTAAAGTCAATATAAACTATTCAAATTATTTTCAGTAGAGCATATATTATTTAATAATCAAAGCAGTTCTCTTGTTAAAAAAGATCAAAGGAAAATTGTGAGAAAATATTAAAATATTGACAATGATTTCTTTTGAGTGACGAAAACATAGTGTTCTCTATTTTTACTACTTCAATTTAAAATTATAATTTGAGTATACGCTTTACATCAATGTAAACATAGGGTACATCACACAAAAATTAAAAATACATACAGTAACACTATTATCTCTCTACTCAATCCCAATATATTCTTTCTAAATAAAACACATTTTTTGATAGTATTTTCATTAGCACCCCACCATTGCTTCTTTGTGCAACTTTGTAATCCTCACACTATCCTTAAAGGTAGAGGAATAATTCTGTAATATTTTAACATACTTGATTTATATAGTAAGTTTCCTCTTTATTCATATAGTTTCCATAAGTAAGGAGGACGGAAAATACGCAATTTGCTGCATGTCGAGCACTTGTGGAATCCCTGCTGCAGTAAAGCTACAGAATATTTTCATTAGCTCCCCAGTGCTTTTTTGTGCAACTTTACACACACACACACCAGAATAATGCATCACAGAAACTTTTTTCCTGCCTTCTTTCACTTAACAATTTTTTTACAATTTTAAGATTTATCATATTGGTTTGTTTTATTTTAATCAGTAGCATGCTCATTTTCATTGCTAAATAGCATTCTTGGGTATAGATATTATAAATTGTACTTAGTCATTCGCGAATTGATGAACACCTGTCTCTTTCCTTCCCTCCTTCTACCCTCTCTTCCTACTCCCTTGTTTCCCTACCTCCCTCCCTCTATCTCTTTTTCTTTTCATTTGTATGAATAAAGCTATTTGGAAAGGCAACAAAAATGTGAAAATTGAACTTACCTGTTAACTGGACTCTGGAATAATTCCCCACTTTGGGAATGTATATTCCTATGAGTTTATCCAAAGATACAGCCTTGAACATGCAATGTGTTTCTGAGGTATCTGGTTTGCATACATGATTGAACAGTTAAAACCTCTATAAACATTTGAAATCTGATGAGGTGGATGAGTGGTGCAGAAAACTTCATCTCACTTAAGACAATGTCTCATAGGTAAGATCCCTTGTTCATTAAAATAGCTGCTTAGAAATCTGGAGTAGCCTGATCCTTTTCTTAGGTTTCTTCCTATTCTTTATGTATGCAGACATATTTCAGATTATATGTGGGACCACTTGGGTTGTGTCCCAACAAGTTATTATGAATATTCCTGTATAGTTCTTTGTGTTTTTATTTATTTTGGGTAAGTACAGAGGAATGCAATGACTTAATTGCATAATAAATTAATATTAAAATTTTAAAGAAATTGCTAGTTTTCCAAAGTGTACTGTTTTATATTCTAACCAGCAGGGTCTGAAAGTTCAAGTTGTTCTATATACTTACCAATAATTGTGAACTTAAATCTTTTTAATTTCAGCTATTTTAAGAGTTATGCACTACTAATAAATTTTGCTCTTAGTTTGTAATTCCCTCATGCTTAATGATATTGAGAATGTATACTTCTTAGACATTTGTATATGCTTTTTTATTAATACATTCAAATTATTTGTAATTTCTCTATTAGGTTGGTTTTTTTATATTATTGAGTTGTAAGAGTTATTTTATATTATGAATACAAACCTATTGCCAGATTAATTAAGAATTATTTAATCCAGTATATGCCTTGCTACTTAT
The DNA here is from genome assembly GCA_004363575.1 of Solenodon paradoxus. NCBI lineage: Eukaryota > Metazoa > Chordata > Mammalia > Eulipotyphla > Solenodontidae > Solenodon > Solenodon paradoxus. The sequence continues at coordinate 880,791 of RJWH01000307.1, forward strand.
TTTCTTTATGGCATCCATCAAAGATCAAATGTTTTTAACTCTGATAAATTCCAACACATCATTTAATTTTATGGCTCATGTTTTATATTACTATATAAGAAATATCTGACAATGTCAATGTCATAAACATTTTAACTGAAATTAAACCTTTTTTACCTTTATATTTAGATCCCTGACCCATTTTGTATTTATTCTTGTATATGGTTTACAGTTCCTTTTTTTCATAAGGATATCTGATTCTCCAGGTGCCAATTGTATAAAAATCTTTTCATTTCATATTTTATTGCCTTGGAAGCTTTAGGGAAAAGCAATGAACAACATATGGTGATTCTATTTCTATACTTTGTATTCTGTTCTCTTGATCAAGTGTCTATACTCTTGCCAATACCACATTCTCTTGATTACCATAAACTTATAACAAGATTTGAAATTAGGTAATGTAAGTTCTACAAATTTCTTTTTATAAATTTATTTGAAAGACTTCCAATTTGAGCAAGATGATCCATTTTTATATGCCTGCTCACCATTAAACACAACTATAAATCCTAGAAACGGCATGATACAAAGGAAAATTTTCTAAGTAGTAAGAGAAAGGTGAGAATTTGGATTGTGACCATGGGAATGACTGAATAACATGTGGTAGGGTGCCCTGTTCTCCAATAGAGAAATAGTCAATGGATAGACATTTTCCCACCCTCAACCTACCAAAAGAAAGACTTTTACATGACCAAAGGGGAAGACCTTGAAGATGGCACCATAAGGAAAATTCAACACCACTGGTAATGGGTATTCATGGGGAGTCACTAAAATCAGTAGCAGGGGAAGCTCTATATCCTACAGGTGTTGATACACCCATTTTTTGTGAAGAGAGAGAAAAAGGTGGGAGGGTAGAACTTGCAAGAGGGACTCAGCTACAGCAGGCTTCCTGGTGTGGGAAGCCTCTTATCTCACAGCCTGAAATTTTTCTCCTCTGTGTAGCAGAAATAGAGGGAGAATAACACAGGCAGAATAAGAAAAAGTGGTGGAGTCATAGTGTATTAGTTTGGGAAGTATGGTTATTTCCACATGCTTCAACTTTCATCTTCAGTTGGGATATTAGAGCAACTGGGCACATTGATAAGGCCATCTCAATACCACCATTCCCACGAAAGATATTCTTGGTTGGTCAGGAAAAGTCTTTTGCCCACTAGGATAATATCAATAGAAACCAGCAGGAGTTCAATCAATACTAGATAAACAAAGCAGAAGATAATAAGATTGCAATGGTTTTTAAATTTTAAATGCCATTGGAAACAGCTTCTTCTCTTTAAATATCTAATGACAACAGTTCCCAAAGCAAAGGAAGACACACATAATTATTCTAAATGTGTACACACCAGACTTCCAGTCAAGATGATGACCTGGTAGGAGTGCAACTCATGTTCTCCCAACAGAGCAACTAGGAATTCACCTACTTTCCAGAAACAAATACTGAGGAAAAGCAAGCACAGAAGCTGTAGAGACACAGCAGCAATCACAACAAAAAAGTGTAGGTGAAATATAAGAGAAAGAAAGAATCTTAAAAATATCCAGAGAAAAATGAGTTACATATAAAAGAGTTCCCATATGATTGCCAGAGGATTTCTCAAGTGAAACTCTACAGGTTCAGCAGGGAATGGCATGATATCTTCAAAAGGCTGAAAGAAAAAGATTTTCAACCTAGGATACTATACCCTATGAGATTATATTCAGAACTGAAGGAATAATATTTTTTTTTCCTATTAGCAAAAGTTAAAGGAATGTATTGCCATAAAACCAGTTCTACAAAAAAATGTTAAAAGATGCTATATAAAGTATAAAGAAAGCCCACTTAAAGACAGTAAGACAACAAATATAAAAAGTGGGGAGGTAGGGAAGAGAACAAAAATGTGGATAGTTAAAATGAGTGGATGACTAATCTGCTTTCAAATAAAAATACACAAAACAACTAGAAATCTTATAGCTAACTTCAGGGTAACCTCAAAATACATCACCAGGGAAAAAGTGAAGAAGAAAATAAAAAGGAAAACTGATTAAAACACAACTACACCCAACCCACCTAAGAAGAAAAAGAGAAGAACAATGATACTGTCTGAAACAATACACAGAAGACAAAATTACAAAATGACACTAAAAAGCTACTGTCAATAATCACCCTAAATGTTAATGGAATGAATCTATCAATCGAATGACACAGAGTAGCTGAATGAATTAAAAGGCATAACCTAACTTCTGCATTCAGGAAACTGACCTTCTTTCAAAAGATAAACAGACTCAAAGTCAATTATACAACATGTTTTTCAACAGGAAATATTAATGGAGATGTCTGAGGAAAAGGCTCTTACACACCTATTGGCTGTAAACAAGATTTCACTTTTGTATTATTCACTGCAGGAGAAAATATTCCTCATGAAATTGATATTGAAGTGCTAAACGTAAATTATAGAAAATAATACTAATTGCTATTAAAAAATAAACGTACACAACAAACAACAGACTCAAAACCGCATGAAGCAAAAATGGATGGAGTTTAAAGGAGAAACACAAATTTGAAAGTATAGTTTGGGACTTTAAGGAACTCAAACAGAAATCAACTAAGACATAAAACATCTGAATATACCATCAGTCAAAAGAATATATTTACCTAAATAGAATATTTACTTGACAACAAGTAATTAACATTATTTTTTCAAGTGTCCTTGCAACATTAAACAAGATAGATCATGTCCTAGGCCATTAAACAGATTTCAACACATCTAAAACAATAAAAATCATATAGAATGTGTTCTTTAACCCAAATGAAATCAAAATAAAAAGCAATAAAAGAAAAACAACTGTGGGTTTTGCATCTTCACTATAGTGGTATATACATGAATCTATGTAAGTAACAAAACAGCAGTTTTTATGCCCATGGATCAAGTATAAATATTTGAATGTAATGGTAAAAGAATGTGAGAGCCAGCATTATTGTCTTGTTCCTAAACTTAGAGGAAAACTATTAAATATTTTAACATTAAGTATATTAGCTTTATATTTCTCTGAGATGTCTTTTATCAAACTGAAATAGTTTCTTTCTCTTCTGCGCTTGCTGATTTTTTCTTATTATTATGAATAAGAGTATTGGATTTTGTTAAATTCTTTTTATGCCTCTGTTAAAATGATCATATATTTGATTATCTTTATTCTGTGAATATAATGAGTTACACTGACTCCTTCAAGCAAGGTCAAATATCTTCCATTCCTAGAATAGAAAGGATAGAAAGCACCCTTTTACATACTGTTGGTATCAATTTGATAATACTATTCAAGTTTTTTGTATGTGCTTGATGGATTTGTCTTTTTTTTTTTTTTTTTTAATTTCACTGTCAAGAAACATATTTAATGTTATCTTTTTTCAAAAATGTCTTAGATTTCCAGGCCTCCGCTTTATGTGGAAAATCAGAATTAAATGTTAGCTAGAATTCTCTGAAAAATCTTAAGTTTTCCCTGTAAGAATGCTTTTTCATAATCCCCTTTCTATTCTTAAAGGTGTAAGAGCAACCCCTGATTCCAGGACACAATATTGGTCACAATTAGATTTACCATAATGTTTAGAGTTGAAACCAGGAACAACTGGAGTATGGGGCGGGGGGTGGGGGGGTTGTGTGTGGATGTGTTGAGTTGAAGGTCCGGGACCAGGGTCCCTAAATTCAGGCTGGCGGAGAGGGGTGATGTGAAGGGTGGGGAAGTTTGCTGACCCAGGCTGCAGGGTAAACCTAGTTAGGATCTTCTGGAAGATCCTCATTGCATCATTACAAAAAACAATCTCCCAAAAGTTTCAACAGAGTCAGAGCACAAAGCAGCCCCCAGAAGCCCAGCCAACCAGGTATGCAGGAAGTAGACCAATGCTACTGAAAGTCAGTTCCAGCAGCGGTAGAAATACTGCTAGAGTCTGTTTCCGGTGGAAGCCACCAGCTCCTCAGAGGGTCCGCCGGGCGTCGCAACTGGCTGCCAAGCCCGGACTGTGGGCTCAGAAACAACTCTGCCCTCTTGCTTACCCAGGCCCTGAAAGGCCCGGGACCCACCCTTCCACCGAAGTCCCCTAATATCCACCTTAGGAAGGTCAAGCTAATAAAAAAGCAACGCGCCTCCGTGAACATGGCTGCCTGACTGGGCCTCCAGGAGACTCCAGGGGAGGCCAGACCAGCCCACTGCCCTCAACACACAGCAGGGACCCCGGGCGCTGGCCCATGAAGATGATTCCGTTCCTGTTTCCTAGAAGGCAGCTCACTTCTGCCAGAGCCAGGGGCTGGCCCCTCTTTGGAGAGGCTGCGAGCTCTCCAGGTCCCCTCAGCGTTTCCCGTGCTCACCTGCGGAGCGGCCCAGGTGTTGGCTTCCTGGCCCTCATCCCTGGGTTCTGCCTCCAGCCTTCCTTCACCAGGAGCCCTTGCACATCCATCAGCTTTCCCTTGTGGCGCAAGCTCCACAGTTCGCGACTGAAAATTGTGCCTGGGTCTGAGTGGACACACTTCCTGAGGTAAAGTGCAGATGGTACCTGAGGAGTCCCCGGAGGAGAGGTGACCTGCTGCCCAGGCCAACTAGTCTGCAGCCCGAGGAGGCCACGACACGGTGAGCAGCCCCAACACAGTGCCGTTAACGCGGTGGGCGGGGTGGGAGTGGGGGTCGTCTGGGATGCTGCAGAGGTCCAGCACCAAGGGGCTGATGGGCTGGGGAGCTGTGGGGAGCTGGGGGTTGATTGGGAAAGGTTGTGCCCGCTGCAGCCCTGTAGCTGCGTCTCGGATTATCTGAGTGGAGACAGCTTTTTGCTTTTGTTATTTTTGCCACTGTTTGGTGTTTCTCTTTCGTTGACATCTATTTAATTGTTTTTTTCGGATTTTGACTTAATTTTAGTTTACTTTGCTATCCTAATTTTAAGCTTCCCCTCCCCCCTGCAAAATCCCGGGTTATTAACCTTCAGACTTTATTGTTTTTTTTTAATGAGTATTTTAAAGATAAAACTGTTCCTCAGTTGTTTCAGTTGCCTTTTGAAATTTTCGTGTGCTGAATATTATTCTGTTCAGATGATTCTATAATTTCTACTTTGACTCTTTGATGGGTTGTTTCGAGTGTGTTATCTAATTGAAAATATTTGCAGTTTTCCTAAACATATTGTGATTACTGATATCTAATTTAATTAGATTATAAACAGACTATTGCGTATGATTTCACTTCTGTTAAACTGATTCACACTTTATACCCAATTTATGATCTATCTTTTTGTATTTAATATGATCGCTCAAAAAGAATGTGTATTCTGACATTACCATAGGTAATGCTCTCTTATCATTCATTAGATCAGTTTTTCATATTGTTGCTATTAGTTTTTGTTTTTTATCAAGTGGTGCAATCATTTGTTCAAAGGGACTTTTGAGCCCTACTATGGTCGTGGACTATTCTAATTCTTTAATATTGTAGTTTTTGCATCATATGTTTCGAAGTTTGGTTATTAGGTGATACATATTTATAGTGGCACAGTTTCACAATGAATTGAGTATTTTCTCTGTTAAATATCCTACGTTAGCTCTGACAATGACCCTTCTTGATATCTATTTTACTTCATATTAAAATGAGCCTTCTTATGCTTAGAGTTTGCATGCTATAAAATTTGTTTGCCCTCAACCTATGTGAATGGTATATTTAAATTTTATCTCATAGACAGCATATAAATCCTGCTTTATTTTTTTGAAAATTCTTTTAATTAGTGTGTCATCCAAGAGCATTCTATGTAATTATTGATATCATTTGGTTTATATTTACCTGCTTATTAGGTAATGTATGTATGTCTCCTCTATTTTGCCCTGTTTCGCTATTTTCTAGCTCTTATTACCTGAATAACTTTTAGAATTTCATTCTAAATTATCTATTGACTTTTTTCAGTAGTTGCTCTAGGGTTGTTTATACATTCAATAAAGAGATAAATATTGTATTATCTTACATGATAGTAAACCTTAACCACTTGGATATATTTACTAGAATCTCAGCATTCTATATATTACTTATTATCTCATTTGATGGATTTTATAAACTGAAAAGACAGTATAAAATAATGCTTTAAATTGTTGCATGTTTTATATCTAAAACAGAATAAATAAAATTTCTGTTTATCAATATGTTTACTGTTTACACTGGTTTTTACTAATTCTTGATGATTCATTTTTTCCACTTATTTAAAAAATAAGTAAATCCTGGAATAAATCCTTTTGCTTTCTGTCATAGATGCAGTGCTGGTAACAATGTTTTCTTCTTTTATATTAAAGTATCTTTGCCATTCCATCATGACTAAAATTTTCTCTCATCTTGAGATCCATATTTATCCTTGTTTTCCTTTTATACTTTAGTGATATTCTTCCATCCTTTTCTTGTGTTAATGACTTCTGATATTAGTACTGTGGTAATAGGAATTACTCTTTTCCTGTGTATACTATGCTATTTTTCTCAAACTAATATTAAATTTTTATTTCTCTTTGAGTTTTAGCAACTTGGCTTTTCTCTGCTGTATTTAGTTGTTTTATTATCATTATTATTATTACTCCTACTTGGTATTTACTGAATCTCTTGTATAAAATTAATTTTCCATACATTAGGATTTTTTTGTTCCTGTTTCTTCATTTTTTCCCTCCTTTCTTCTTTCTTGATAATCTTTGTGCTCAAATTACATGTACTTTATATCTTTGATATATCCTCTAGATTTCTGAAATTCTATTAATTTTTTCTGCAACCTTTTTATTGGTGGTCTTGATATTGCTTTATCTCTATTGCTCTGTCTTTAAGATTCTTTTTTCCATTCTTTCCATACTGTTTCTGCAAAGAATGTCTTATTTAGATATTGTATTTTTCTGAAATTTATCGAGATTCTCTTCTATGTTTTATTTTTTTCTGCTGAGATTGCCTAAATTTTAATACATTGTGAATGCTTCTCTATCACATTGAATTCATACTCATACATGCATATGTGTGTGTGTGTGTGTATGAACTGCTTACAGTCATTGTATAATGATTAAAATCTGTAGATACTTTATCTTTTAAGAATGAGTAATTTTTTCTGTTTTTTCATATGATTAGCTTTGATTATAATTCACTCACTGTAAATATATTATATAGAAAATTTCCATTTGGTTATATCTTAAGGATGTTGATTTTTTGTTTTAATGGGCAATGTGGTTAGATTTAAATTTCAAACATTTAATTACATCTTAAATAGCATTTCATTTTGTTAGGCTTTCATTTTAGTTTCATGCTACTTTAAGTCTATACCATGTATGAATGACATAGGAACCAACCAGATATTTGTGTTGGATTTAGACTCAGAATTTTAAGCTCCTCTTCTATGATTATTTTCAGAATTCTCTTTCAGTTTTTAGAAATACGATTGCCTTGAAATACATCTTCTGGTTTTTCAGATTAGAAAGTTTGTGGGTTTTCTTTAAGAGTTATAATCATTTCACACATTGAAATGACAGATCTTTAAAAGCCAAGGGGAAAAAACAAACAAACATATAACTCACTTGTTATATTCTTTTTTTTAACAACTACAACTCAGCTGTAGAATTTACCTACTTTTGATCTCTATCCATTATCTTCTAGTCATTGTTTTATTGTAGTTTATCTGGCATTTATAGTTATATGCAGGAGGATTAGGTCTAGTCAGAAACTCTTGACCTTCCTGAAGTCTTTATATTTTTTATTTTATTTTTTCATATCTCCCTGCAAGGAAGTAGAAGAGCCAGAAGTATTAGAACTTAGGCTAAGATTTTCTGCTGCCTAGTGGGTAATATCTGGCTTCAATTTTAGGTAATGCTAAGATATACTTACATATAAGATTTCATGATTTCTATATATTGTCTCCTGTGAAACTAAGATTTATACGTTGGTTTTAGTTTGAACATAGATAAATGCTCAGGAAATAGCAAGGCTTCAAATCATTCAGGTCCTTTGTCTCATTTTATTTCTATTACTACAATTAATAATAAGATAATCAATTATTATTTTATTGTAGTTATTTTGCATTATATTATTTTAAATTTCTTTAAATTCTTCAAGTACCTTCAGTAGTGACATTTCTGGTTATATACCAAAATATTTTGCTTTATGTTCAGAAACCATAACCTGGAATAATTTATATCTACTGTGGAATCATGAACAGAAAATTCAAAAGTACTGTCATAAATTTTCATGGAGAATTTTGAATTCTATATGTAATCTTTATATTGTCATTATATTCTTCAGAAATGCCATATGCTTTCTAATTTAAAATAGACAAATGTGTTTGTGAGGAAAAATTCAATTGGGTGTCAGTTCCCATGGTGATTGATTAAATAGCACAAATTGAAGTTTACATCTGTCTCAATTACTTGGAATGAATCAATCAAAGATGAATAGGTGAACCAAATATTTTTTTTCTAAATATATTCCCACCATATAATAAGAAAAAAGCATAGATATTATAGAAATTACTGTTTCATCCCAACATTTTCATAGTATTCATAGTTGTATCATGCATTTCAAGGTGGCTTTATTTTAAATCTTCATATATTTCAGAAAAATTCTGTATTTGTCATGTAGGAAAAAAATAGCTGGTTTAATTTATTGGTTCATATTCATGTCAAAATTTATATAAATATACTTAATTAATGTTGCACAGGCAAACTCTGAAGCCACTTTAGTAGTTTCTCTTTTTTTTTTCTGCATGTGAATTTTTGTTTGCTTGTTTTGTTATGACATCAGGCATCATTAATGTTGTTGGATATCTACCCCGTTTTGTCTTGTTTTTATTTGTTTGCTTGTGCCCCTCCTTTATTCATAAAATTATACAGTTTTATCAGCCCTCCTGAATTTTAGGACAGTTCCATTTGGGGTTCAAGTACTCAAAAACAAGGAAACACGTTGTTCATTTGATTTAAAAAAAATTTTTCTGTCATAAAATATTACCTGTAAACAAAAGCTTATAGAAAATTAGTTTTTAAATTTCTTGATATTTTGGTACACAAATGTATATCTTTATTAAATGATATGATATTTGAAAATGAAATGTAGCCTGCCAGGTGTTTGTTGATGTAGGAATATGTCACATGTCCATTAGGATAAAACAAACAAAATCTCTGATATTGAGTAGTATAGTTAACACATGAATTTCTTGCACTTTTACCCACTCTTACACTTTTATAGGTCTTTGATAATCAGAAATTATACCAAATAAATTTCATTATCTCTAGAGGTTGTACTGAATCTATCTGTTTGTATGTCCATGCATCATCTAATCTAAAGTAATTGAACTATGGTATTGACAGGTGTTTGTTGAAGCTTTAGTCATTCACAGATGGGAGAAGATCAGAAAGTGAAGAGAGATTTAACAGTACATTTTTAACAGAGGTGCAGATAAGGGAAATATGGACTCACAAAGGAGGGATTATCATTTGCTTGAAATAAGTCATTTTTTTCTGTCTTAAATATTTTAATTTTAATGTTTCCAAAATAAAAGATTCTATGTAGGAAACTATATAAATCCATTTACCTACCATAGATATCTTTAGAAATAATTATGTTTTATAAATCATTTTATATGTTTCAATTAATGTATTATATTAATTTCTAAAATCCAAATGATCTGTATTCAATTGAGAACAAATTATCTAAATTTTCTTAAAATTTTAATTGAAATAAAATTTTAATTAATGCTACAGAGAGAATTACATTTAAAATTTCTTCCTTAAAAATAATGATAGTAAGGAGAGGGAAAGAAAGGAAGATTATTTTTCCCTTCTCTCTCTTTTTTAAGGCACCCAGTTTTGGTCATCCTACCCAGGTTCCTTTGCAATATGTTATTGCCCAGATGCAGGCAAAAGTATCATTATATAGGGAGTGATGACTTAAAAGCTAATGCAAAATTTATATATTTATTCCCAATTTGAATACCTTACTTTTAAAATCATTTATTAAGTATTATCAATTTCATATAAATTATATGACAAATATAATCCTAAAAGATATGTTTTCTTTGTCCATAATAAATTCAGTGAAACAGGTAAAGTAAATGTATATGTTACCTATAAGTCAAGGTAAAGCCAGTTATTGAGCAATTATTTCTAGTACTCTTTCAGCATTTTGGATAGAAATGTGTTGTAGCAAGATAATGAGTTAGGAGTTAGGCAAACTTGAGTTCAAATTTATATTTATGTCTGTGACCTTCAGCTTCCTTATTTACCAAGAGTACATATCTGAATATTCTCTTGTTTATTATAATATTAAAATTATATTTTAGGTTGATGAATTTGTACTATTAGGTTGATGAATTTGTACTATTAATACTTTAATTATAGAGAAATATCAATTTGAATGAGAAAAGTATCAATTATTTCAGATGTTAGAAGATCTTCAAACACTGACTACCATTTATGTGTCCCCTTCTGGAGCATTTTAAAAGCAGATGTTGAGAGTCAATTAATCTGCATTTGTTTATTTGAGATCCTATCAACAATGAAACACAGTAAATGGTATAACTTTTCATATTTCCTTCTTGGAAAAACAGCCAAATTTGTCTTCCTCTTGTATCATATATGCAGGATAGTATGGCATGTTTTATGCCTGAGGTTTTGTTCTTGATTTCATCTACTAATCTTCTCTCATGGTAGTGGGATTTAAAATTATACAGATTTGGCTCCAATTCAACTCTGCCATTTAGAAGCTATATAAATTTCAATTACTCTGGTTACCAATTTTGGAAAATCCTGTGTGATTAAAATAGGACTAATATCTACCTGAAGAGGTTTATGTGGATTAAAATATATTATGCATCGTGGGACTTGGTAAAATGTCCATTAAGTTATTGTTTTATTGTCATGTTTTTAGCCACCTATGGCTCACTTTATATCCTTGTATTTATGTAGATAACCCTATTTTCAAGGACTGCATAGAACATATTTGAATAAGTAAACTCAATGTTAAAATGATTTTATTTCCTTCAATTTGATGTTATTCAGAATTTTCAATAGTCATTTCTTTTTGACACTCCCTATATTAGTATTCCTAAATTCAGATAAAAACCTCAGAGATCAATTATTTAGTTAAACATCCAAATGCCTTAATTGCTCTACTCTCTGCTCTTGAATAAGGCAAAAATTCTCATTTCTTTTCCACCCAAGCATTGAAAGCTAAATCTCTGAATGAAAGGAAATAGAAACTAAATGAAAAGCTGAACTAATTTTACTTAAGCAGTTACAGCTCTCACAGTGAATTATTTGAAGTTCTTCAGTGTTACTTAGTGAATGTAATCACACATATTTGTCTTGTTGAGAATCGTATTGTGACATATGCATGGTAAGCAGGACTGCTATTTTATAAATTACCCAAGATTTGTTGCTTGAAGTTGCAGAATACAAAAACAATGGATGCATGAAGTTTTCCTGACAAAAAGATTTCCATTATTTAAAGAAACCTTATATATTTAAAGAAAACTTATATATGTAAATTATTAACTAGCCTATAAGACTAGCCATACTCACATTAATATTTATACATTATCTGAGTTCAGTAATAGAAATGCTTAAATGGTAAATGGCAGAGGGAGAACAACTACTTGGTATTCTGAAGAACAGGATGGGATTTAAAGTTCTTAGAATGTAGATAAAATATATTTTTCAAGGCATAATGAAAGGATTCTTCCAAATACCACATTCTGCAATTCTGTTTTCTTGAATTTCCTTTCTTCCTCTATACTTCCTTCTGATGTATGTGTAAATATAAATATATATTTACTCCTTTTGGAGTTTATAGATGAGCGAGTTTATAGATGATTGGAGAAAATAGACAGTGATGAAAAAATTGAAAACTTATATAAGGGAGCTATAAGATTTATAGAAATAAACCGAGTCTGGATGACTGAAGGAGAGTGTGACTCAGAACGTATTTGAGTGAAATTTTAAGAGTAACCATATTTTATCTGGGTGAAAGAATGGAAATAAGATTTTAAGATGGAGGAGGTCTTTACTGAAAGTCCTGACATGGAAATTAGAATACCACTTTTGAAGATCTGGAAAATGACTAGTGTGGACAGAGCATACACTGAAAGTTGATGTTTTATACCAAAACTAGACAAAGTATTATGGAAGGAAAATATTTACCAAGTATTACTTTATATATAGATAATCAGCATCTCTTATAAAATATTTATTCACAGAATGAAATTTTATTTTTTCCTGACTTCTAAAATAATTAACTGTTTCATGGAAAATTTAGAATATACAGAAAAAAAAAAAAAAAACCATGAAAGAGAAAAACATGACTCAAAACCTAATGGTCATATGAATCCTAAAAACAGGCTTTAGAATAAAAATCATTGTCAAGTCAAATGATGAGATCATTGCATCCATATATTATAATTATATCAAATGTCATTAATTGTCTGAAAGGTTGTGCTTATGTCAAACAAATAAGAAAAAGATAAGAAATCTCAATAGCTTATAGCAGCAAATATGTGGTTTTTGTTTATTTGTTGCTTTTTTCATGCTCAGAGATGTGCAAGATGACTGTGAGTTGACTGATTACAGCAGATGCTTTTCCTTAGACTGCCTCTGAGCTTCACTTCAACTTAAGTTTGTAGTCAAGGTTGAATGAAATGCCTCCTACACATTCTCTTTAGATGAGCAACAACTTAGTACAAGTTTTTGTCGTGGTACGTCAAAGGAGTACAGGTGCAAGCATCAGCTACCTCTTTAGACCTTGCTCTGAAGCTGGCACACTATAATTTCTACCCACCCAACACTCAACTGGTGGAAAGCAAATTGCGTGACCAGTGCCAACTTTAAAAGGGGCAAAAAACCTAATTCTCCCACTCCATGAGGAGGTACTGTAAAGCCACACTACAAAAGGTAAGACTAAATAATGTCAATAAGGAAGAATGTGAAGATTATTTTTATCCAGTTGATCACAGAGATGACAGTAGAAGAGCAGAAACTTAAATTTGTGGAGCTGAAAAAGCCAGAATAGGTGGCCCGCATTTCCAGTAGCCGTTGCCATCACCTTTTTAGAAATTGTGAACTTTGTGGCAAAATTAAGGTGACTAAGTTGCTTAAAGTCACCATGTTTCTTATCTGTAGTCATCAATCAAGACCAGTTAGAACTTCAACTGTCACCTCTTTTCATTCAAATGATAGACCCACTTAGAAGAGCCACAGGCATTCTGAAAAAAATTACAAAATAACAAACAAAAATTTTTTTTATGAGCTGTCTTGTTTGCTTGTTAAAGTTCACTGGTATAGAGTAATCTACTATACAATTTCCTCTCCTTTCATTTCCCTAAGCATTTTAGCCCATCTATGTTTTTCAGCATACATTCTTACATTTCCTCTTGTGTTTTCTGCTTGTTCTGTTTTGTTAGGATTGCATTTCCCTTCAGCTAATGCTCCCTTTCTTTTTCTTTCTTCTTGTTTCCATGAAATGACAGCTTTGGATTCGGTTGACTCTGTGTATTGTTTTAAATGGGACAGTGCTTTGTTTTTTGTATTTCCTTACTGTCCCATCATTTTAATATAAATGTCAATTTTGTCCCATTTTTAATAAACCAGGGCTGTTTTTAACATGGGGCAAAATGGGCAGTCGAGCTGTCCTGGGTCCAGCCTGTTGAAGGGAACCCCGAAACAGCTATTCCTTTTGCCCCACACTAAAAATGGCCCTTGCAGGTGCTGACTAGGACCAAAAGACTGCTACTGCTTTTCTCTCTTCTTGTAAGGAAACAGAAACAATGAGGGAAGGGGATTCTCTCCCACCCTGCATACCAGTTTCTTTAAAGGGAGCAGAATACAGCAAGGTGGTCAAGCTGCAGGTCAATATTATGGAAGTTATTTTTGGCACTGTGAGGGTTATCTCTGGCACTGTGGGGTTTATCTCTGACACTGTGAGGGTTATTGGACATTTTGGGCACTGGGATAGTTAAAGTGGCATGTGTTTTAGGTAGGACATTTAGAGGGGAGTTTATAGGACTGCCTAATTTGTTTTTCACCTAAGATGCCAAATTGCTTGTACTGGCCTTGGCCTTTTGTATGAAATCCCCTGGACTACATGTCATTACTATGCATTCACCTATCATGTGTCATATAGTACTTGTTGCTGGCCTGGCTCCTTCACTCCTCCAAGGGTTGCTCCACCTCTTCCCCTTCCCTTAGTCAACAGTGTAAAATTCAGTCCCTTTTTTTTGCCATCCCAATGTCCCGTCTTTGTCTCAAGAAAATATGATCAGCCTGCCTTTGGATCCAAGCAGAATGGGGAATTTCATGGTGTAGTGTTGGATTGCGAACAATGATCTGGGCTACGTTAGACAACATAAAGGGAAAAAAATGCTGCTCCAATCCATGTTTGCCAGAGGCCCTTTATCTTATCTAAATTAGGAAGGAGGTGGTGGTGAAGAAGGGCAAATGGAAATAGTTATGGTCTTTTAGATACTTATTGTATTGATTAAATATGTATTATCTATGCATCTTTGGTGATTCATACTTGAGTGCAATTGGTTCTGAATTATATGAAAAATATTCAGTGATTGGGTAAGCAGTGAGCAGTAGTGTTAGATATTTAAAAACTACCATTAAATATTATACTTTAAAAATAGAATTTCAATATTATGATTAAAAAAAGAGTTCTATTTTTCTTCCAAAGAATTTGAGTAATTGAGAGGGAGTATTAACCAACAGTTAGTTATTATCATGAAATGTGCCTCACTTATACATTTTAACTATTAAATTCTTAGATTCATTAGTCCCATAGAAATTCTGTAATTCTGTTAATATCTTTGTGTTTTAAGAAAAATGAGTATATTCAAGGTATTCAGTGGTTAGGGCAAACAGTTTCATTTTCATTATTAGTTTAGAATAGAAAATAGAGTTGAATAATGTATCAGGAAGTGTTAAGTACTGGAAAATCCTCTATAATAGGGTAAATGTTATTTTCAGAGTTCTTCAACTTTCCTTATCCCTTATTGTTTGATTACTCTTTATTGTTTTGTTTGTAATTTAACTATGTTATTAGTAAAACTCATTGTTATGTAAGGATTTAATGATTGTACATACCTTTGTTTTTAATTATCTCTTTTGTACTCATAAGAACTCTGTGAGCCATGCAGGGCAGTGATATTTTTTTTTCTTTTTATATTATATCTTAGAGATATAATATAAGCATGGTCTCAAATGTTGCTGGCATATATAGGCTTTTTTTTTTTTTTTTTTTTAGGACAATTACAGGCAGTAATGAAGGCCAGTAGCCAGGCAGGCAAAAAGCAAGAGGAGGAAGAAGCATTTCCATTTATTTCATTTAGTTGTTTATCTTCCCCCTACTCCAGGCCTTGAACCAGGTACCTTGGGATGCATATGTACTATATCCAGCGATCTAAACCACTAGGCCACCATGGCTCACCACGAAATAGTCTTATAACATCACATAATGTATATGCTTCTTCTAGTTAAAGAAATATACTTTTGTCTGTTCACATAAAAAATGTCTTTTAGAAGACAAATTTCTCAGCACTGTTTTTAAGCAGTACATTTATAGCTGAATATGTATATGTTCTGCAAATCACTTGTAATTATATCAAATCACTTGTAAATGTGAATTTTTTTATTAAAAAGTATATTTTTATAGTCTGTCACTTAATAGCTATGTGACTTAACATGTTACTTATTAGCACAATTTTCATATCCATTAAATGAGATAATTTTACCAACTTTGGCAGGTTGCTATGCATGTTATATATTTATGTAGGTGTGTGTGTCTGTGTGTCTCAACATGTATAAAGTCCTTGGCATAGTTCCTAGCATACAGTCAGCACTGTTACCTCTATTATTAGCTGTCATTAAATATCATCATTGTCAATCTTTTTTGTTGTTGTTGTTAAAGCCTGGTATCAACACTTGAATGAGGAATAAAGATTAATACTGTGTTTGCATGATCTTTTAAGACAAAATATACAAAATAAGCTAATGAGGGAAGTGAATGAAATTGGTTGTAGGAAAAAAGGAGCAAGGAAGAGTTATAATTGAGGATTAAATTTATTCCTTAGATTTCTGTATATAATTCCAAATTAGAGGACATAGATTGCATGTTTATTGATGTCTAAAAATAAAACAAAATCTAGATTTGTGGTATATATATATATATATATATATATATGAATTATGTAAAGACTATTACCCAGTAAATTCTAAAAAAAATTAATTTTAACTGTGTTCAAATTGCTACAGTCACAAACAGATATAATAGAGAAATGGGAACAGGTACTCAAATGCTGATGTTCATTCTCTTTATGATCTAACTGTAAAGTTGATTTGAAGGTTTGTCTTCTTGAGTACATTGAATGATGAGCAAAATTTCCAATAAGTTATATTCTGAGGAAATATTTGCATTAGCAATAAACCTTGCAACTTTGAATGTTTTAGAAAATGGATTTTAGAGTCATTGTGTGTGTGTGTGTGTGTGTGTGTGTGTGTGTGTGTGTGTATATATATATATTTATGTGGTATTCTTAACCCTGAGTTTCCAGAAAAAAATATCTTGGTTCCAGATATGGGTTGTTTAATTGATATATTTCCCCTAAATATTCCAGAGTGATCTCCAGAGACATAGGTAAAATTATTTACTATGAGAGTTACATAGGTGCCTCAATGAATTCAAAGGAATATCTTGTGCTCTAGCTTTTGTTACATGGTCTTTCCAATTTTGATTACTTTGCAGTAACAGATAAACTTTTTTGTAATAGTAGCCAGAGATTTGTCATATCTTTTAATTATGTGTATTTCATGGTTATCATAAAAACTCTATATACTTTGCATGGTCCCCTTATGAGAAAAGAGAGATTGAAGTAGGGAGAGAATAACATTCTGGTATTCTCTGGGGGTTACAGATTGTCTAGGTTTATATTTAGTCCTTAATCTTTCTCTTCCAGAGTTTGATAGTTTCTATTAAAGAAAAATTTGTCTACCTTGCCATAATCTGAACTCTGACATTGATATTGCAGCCCAGAGGACTGTAAATCTTTAAGAAAACTTTCAGCAATATTGAGATCATAATATTAGTTGGAATAGGCAAGAAGAAAAAACCTTTGCAATTTCCCTTGAGAAAGGGCTGGGTAGTTATTTCTTTAACCCATGGCCAAGTTGAATTTTACAGCTGTTGTAAATGTGGCCTGAAAAGTGTATATTAAAAAGGGATGGTTTAAGGTAGTTTAAGAAAATACAGTGTCTCATATTCAATAATTTAATAAGCTTTTTCTAAAGTATATGCCTTTTGTTATACATATAACACATACAACATACACATTATTAAACTTTGTACACATGCACACACATACTTGTGTTTGTTATATAAATATACATGATGCATAATGTATATATTTTATAATAATTTAACAGGATGAACAATATGCTACTTCATAGATAGTTTGTTTATATATTTTTACTAAGTACTCAAAACTTCGATGCATTCAAAACCAGTTATAACTGTACATTCACATTGATTATTAGAACGTTGTAATGGTCTGTAGAATGGGTATATGTGTAACTCATTCATTAGGCACATATTTCTCTTTGTCCGTTAGTAACATGTACACAATAAATATAAACCAATTAAATGAATAGTACACATTCCATTCAAATAATTCTTTAGTCACCATGTGTTTTTTGTCTACGCTTATTTCAAAGGGAAGCAGTCACCTACAACTTAATTTATCCTTTATTTGAACACTCAGGAAAGTGAAAAGGATGAGTTATAAAATGTACTCTAAGCAAAAATTCTGGAAAAAATGTTAATAGGATTGACTAGAAGGAATGACCCTTTTTAAGAAATGCTCTTAATATGTACCTGCCTTCCTATGATGCTCATCAGAAAAAATTTAGAATGTTTGTATGTATGTGGGGAGCATACATTTCTGAAAAATGAATTAGCTGTAAAATACTAGAATGAAAATAGAAATGTTTCATGAATGACATAGCTCCTTTGGTGTGACTGATGCTCATATACACCAATTAGATCTCTATGCTAAGTCTATAACATGGTACATTCTGAAGAGTTAAGGAAAGATCTAGGAGTTGCAATCTGTCGTCATGTACTTCACCTATCCCTGCACATGGTGATTACCCATGTTCTTGAAATTAAAGTATGGTACCAAGTATGGTGTCAAGTCTCATAAGAAGGTAAATCTCTGCAAGCCAGAAGGAGAGCTCTTACCAGAAACAGACCATGCTAGCACTCTGATCTCAGACTGCCACACTGGAACTGTGAGAAAATGCATTTCTCTTGTTTATGCCAAGTTGAATAAGACAGACTACATACAGCAATTTGGAGAAGGGCCAGAAGTGATTTTGATTTTGTTTTTATTGTTTAGTTTTGCTAGGGGTACTACTAAAGACTAGAAGATTAAATTGGAAGGGTGTGGAAATGTCCTGCTGCTGGGGAGGAGGTGAGGATTATAAACTGCAAGATGTAACTGAACAAATTATTCTGTGGTTGCATCACCAGTTTCATGACTGGGCTGTGTATTCTGTATAAATGATGTGTCTGTTTATACTCTGGCATTTAAGAGAAGCATCCTCATAGTTTTAAACGTGATAAGAAGACTGTTCCTTTTTTCCATATTTTGCATAATTAATGATACAGTGTTTGTTCAGAATAGTTGTCCAAATATCCAAGCGAATAAAAATATTCCCCTCCCTAAGATTCTGATTGTCTTAGTCTTGAGAGACTTTTAGTTCTTTGGTGGTATATGTGGTGTTTTGCCATATATTGGTCACTTGTTTTTCTGCATATATGGGTTTATATTATTGTATAAATAAAACTTACCTTGATAAATACTAAAAAAAGAAGATGGGCACTGTCTTAATCTCTGAAACTTGTGAATATATTACAGTATATGGTAAAATGAATATTGTAGATACTGTTAAAGTTATAAGGTATGTTGTCTTGGATTATTTGAGCAAGTTATGGTAGGAGAGGAGTAGAAAGGTTGCAATTCATGTATATTACTGTCTTTTGGTTTTATATTGCTGTCATAGATAATTACCTCAAACACTGAAGTATAACACTCCTTTCAAAGTCTCAGTTTTCTAGATCAGTTGTTTAGGTACAACGTAATTTCATTGGACTCCCAGAGTTCTGCAAGGCTAAAAATCAAGGTGTTTTAGGCAGTGGTCATTTCTGAAAGCTTAGTAAGTGACTCTGATGACAAAGGTTACCAGTTTTGGGGGCAGAGTTCAGTTTCATTTGGCTATGGAACTGAAGGCTCCATTTCTTTGCTGACAGCCAAATCATTTTCTGTTGTTAAAGACCACTCAGGTTCCTTGACTCATGCTCCCTTCAGTCTTCACAGTCAGTGCATCTCAACTTGCACTACCTCTGGCCTCCCTTTTGCCTCATCTTTACTGCCTCTACCTAAATAAAGTTGTTTTAAGGACTTGTAAATATATTGGGCTCACTTGGATAATCCAGGCTCATCTCCCTATTTTCAAGAATCTAACTTAATCACATTGGCAAAGTCTATTTTGCTTTTCAATGAAAATTTTCACAGGTTCCAGGGATTATGGTATGGTCATCATGGGGGAGCTATTATTCTGCCTATCCAACATCAATTCTAGTTATACAAATTTGTAGGGTTCCAGTGTTTGTCATTGAAAATTGGCCTGTGTAATTGAAATATTTTTGCTTAAAACAGGTGAGCACATTTGAAAGTTTATTTAAGTGATTGTCTCTTCTGATTGGATATAAGGAGAAGTCAGGCAGGAACACCTTGTGAAAGATTACTAGGAATGGTGGGTGGATAAATTAATATCTTCAAATCTACTCCACTATATTAGTTTTCTTTCATTTTGCCTGATCCAATGGTTTTTGGCTTATAAATAAGTTTACATGTACCTACTGATTTATATAGTGCACAAGATCTAATATCATTGATTTTGATAGCACATATTTATAAGGACTCCTAATGGAGCACTGAAACTTCACCCTAACTTTAGTCATAATTCTGAGTTTGAGTTTCTTACTGAGTAAAACACGCAATCATCTTATTTGTTAGTTGAAAAACCTTTGAAATCCTGAGCAGGGAACAGAAGCATTATCAGGTGTGTTGTTTTGTTCACCCCATGTATCTGAGCAAGCAAAAACCCACCACTATGGGAAATATCTGAGTCAAGAAAAGCAGGAAATGGAAGTAGGATAAATTATGGTAAGTAACAGTGTGTTCATATGTAATGCACGATTTCAGAGAAGAAGGCTATCATACTATTTCCATGAGGGTGCAGAGCAAGAGAATAAATAAGACTGTTAGCTATCTTTATCGAATCTAGCAGATGCTTAGTAGCAGCTGCTTAGGTGATACCTCTGGATCTTTTTTCTCCAGAAAAGAAGTATTGAACTCTTGCTTGTTTATTATTTCTGCCTCCAAACTAGATAATTTGGTGAAAATAAGTGACGTAATAACCCTGATAACTATCAATAGTCACCTATTTCTATTTGATTCAGGTTTTATAGTCTATATCTGGCATTTGGAATATTATTATTTTTTGATGACCTGAGAAAAATACTAGCAGTGAATCACAGAGAGGGGAGAATGCTGAACAGCAGAACGTCTGTCACTATGTCTGGCTATTAATCAAGATGATGCATTACTAAGACAGCTGCCTGGGTATGTCAGAAAGTAGATTGCTGTTGCCTGCCCAGCATGTCATAAGTATGCTAGTTTGAATATATGGAACATGAATGTCATTGGAATGGATTTAAAGAAGTTTCAAGTGTATCTGAAGACCCTAGAGAGAGATCAGTTTGGATGAGATTCTTTTGGTTTCTTCATATTTTTAATATCCTATGGAGATAGGTAAAGGGCACTTATGTGACACTATATGTCATACCCAGATGGAGATCCACCAGGGGATAGACTACACATAATTGACAGTTTCATGGGGCACATAACATTTGAGGTACATATGTTTCCAAAATTATATAAAATGATAAATATTCAATGACATTAATATATGCTATTACTTGATAAGAACTAACTATGTAGTCTAAGATATTTTATGATCATTTAAGGTGTTGATCTTGGAATACTGAGTGTGGCCAAAATAATATTACTGGAGGAAACTGTTTCAGGAGAATGAATGTGACTAGAGTCAATTTGGAAATTTTAATAAAGATATATGAAAATTGGCTAATCACATACTAACTTCATGGGAAAATGTTAACAGTGTTGGGAGATTTGTACTCTCATCAATAAAGGATTTGTAGATACTCTAATATTTATGTAATCTACTATTGTAATGTTTTTCTTGTTTTATTTACAAAAACAGACCAACACACAATGAGTAAAAAAGGGGAGCTATAGAATAAAAATAAAATAAAATGAAATAGATAATTCCCCCTACCATATGAATCCAACTCCACGTTCTTTCCCTAAGCACAAAATTTATTTTCATGTCAGTTCATTTACATTATTCCTCTGTATTCCAGTATAAGATCATTCAATAGTTGTCTTGCTCTTTTTGACTCACCTCAGTCAGTAATATATCCTCATGTTCCCATGTTGTCATGAATGTTCAAATTTTGCCTTTTTATTGCTGAGAAGTATTCTATTTTGTGTGTTTATGTATATGTATGTATATCTACACATAAGACCTTCTCTATTCATCTACTTATGGGCATTTCAGATGCTACCCTATCTTGACTATTGCAATAAACAGAGATACATAGATCTCTTTTAGTTAAAACTTTCAAATTCTTTGAATAAATATCTAGAATTGGGTCATACAGTAATGTTATTTCTAATTTTTTGATAAACGTCCATAAATTTTCTCAAAATGGTACACTAACCTATACTCTCACCAAGAGTATATGAAGGTTTTTTTCTCTGAATAAACACATTCATACTTGTTTATAAACATTTTGATCACAGGACATTCTCACTGGGTAAAATGATAATTTATTTGGGTTTAGATTTGTATTTATTAATAAGCGATGAAGAACATTTTTATGTGCCTTTTGGACATCAGTATTTACTTCTTGAAGAGGTGTCTATTAAAACCTTTTGTCCATTAAGAACATTTTTATGTGCCTTTTGGACATCTGTATTTACTTCGTGAAGAGGTATATATTAAGACCTTTTGTCCATTGTTTGAATCATTTATTCATATACGTATTTGTTATTGAAATACATTAGTTCTTTATAAATCTTGGATACTAGCCCCTTACTGGATGTATGATGTGCAAATAAATATATTCTCCCTCTCATTAGGGTGACTTCTCATTCTGTTAGTAGTTTCTTTGGCTATTTATATCTTTTATTATTATTTTTTTTCTTTCCCTTGCCTTAAACTTAATTTTTCTATTTGAGTTTTACTTTGAGTCACACAAATTTTAGTATTATTTATTCCATTACTTTGAAAATTGTCATTAGAATTTTAATTGGGATGGCATTAAGCCTGTGTATTGGTTTAATTAAGATGCATATTTTGACAGTGTTAACCTTATTTATGAGCATGAAATATTTTTCCATCTCTGTCTTCTATTTCTTTTAACAATATCTTATAAATTTCATTGTATGGGGCTTTTACATCCTTTGCTAAATTTTTTTTAAGTATTTATCTTTTAACATAGTTGTAAATAGGATTGCTTTCTGAAGTTTTCTAATTCATTATTTGTGTATAAATATATGACATTTTTTAAAAATTTATTTTGCAGCTATGCCACTTTACTATAAATAGTAATTTATAAATCTTTTTAGTTTTCTATGTATATTATCATGCCGTATACAAATAACAATAATTTCTCTTATTTTCCAGTTTGATTTTCCTTTATTTATTTTTTCTTATCTAATTGGTCTGACTAAGACCTTCAATGTGATACTAAATAATGGTGAGAATAGGCAAAGACTGCCTGATTTAAGGGGAAAAACTATCAGATTTTCCCCAATGATTACAATGTTAACTGTGGGTTTATCATATATGACCTTTGTTATAAGGAAATTTCCTTCTATTCTCATTGTATTGAAGTTTTTCATCATAAATAGGTGCTGGAGCATGTCAATTTTTTTATTTCTGCAGCTATTGAAAAAATCCTATTTTTGTCCTTTTGTGAATGGATTGTATTACATTAATTGATTTACATATATTGCATTCCTGGGTTAAAGCCCATTTTGTCATGATGAATCTTTTTTTTTTTTTTTTTTTTTACAATTGGTTGTTGATGTTAGAATGAGACAAGGAGCTTGCATTGATGACATTTATTGTAGGTCTAAATTAGGTAGGTTGTCACTGGACAATATGTGAACATTGTTCTCTCATGATCTTGGTACACAAAATAGCTATGCTTTTGGACTGAAAACAATGAATTTTGCCTTAGAAATTTGATAAGAGACATGCAGTAAAATTTTTCATCAACATGTAAAAGATCCTGTTTCTACCTAGGATATAGAAACTTGGAAGAACAACATCATATTCAAATTAATAGCACAAAAGGGTTAGATAATCTACAAAATCATAAAGCTTCCTTGAATCTATGAATAGTTAATTAACAGTGAAAATGAATCATTTAAATCCGGAGAGAAACAAGGTGTAAATCCTTGGTTGTCTCTTGTCAAGTGTGGAAATAAAATATGCAGGGAACTCTATATATAAGACAGACAAATAGAGAAATAAATTAATGAATTATTAGAAGCTGAATCTGGTCAGTTGTACAATATCAGACCAATAGACTCAAAGAAATATTTGTAGCTTGGGCCCAGAGTTAGCTCTTCTCCATGGACCTTAACAAGTCATTCAGGAGAAAGATTGGGGACAGGATAGAAGCATAAATAAATCGTCTACTAATCATGTACACCTGAAAGAGGTGAACAACTGACATTAAAGGAAAGATACAAAATTTTCACAAAAATCATTTTATGTTACCAAAGCCTTAAACTGCTGGGAAAATGAGAGGGCGACCTGTAAACCCAAGCACACACGTGAAGATGCATCACACTTTGTGGTCAGAATTACAAACAACAACAGAAGTCCCTCTATTTATTGCAGAGAGGAAGGATGTTATCCTGTGTTAATATCATTAGACATCTCCTACTACTGGAGAAAGGTTAAATCTCCAGGGGAAAAAAAAAAATGCAATCCCTAAAAGCCAGGGAGATAATGTTTTTAAACCATGTTTCTTAACACCAATTTAGCAGCCTGATAGAGCTGAGCTGCCAGGAGCCCTAGCAGGCAACTGAAACAAGATTGAAAATAACAATCAAGCCTTAATTCATTTAGTGTAATAGAACTGTGGGTAAGGGTTGAAACTGGAGAAAGTGCCAGTTCCTCCCTGCAGCAGTTCTTCATACAAAATGGCTCATTCATTCATCAGGTGAAATAGCACAGTAATAGGGCTTCCTTCCATGTGAGGGGAGCCCCTCCTTCCCCAAATGGTACTTGCCTTTGTATGGATCCAGGAGCCAGGAGCTGTAGGAGGGCAAGGGAAAAGCACCAGCAATAGAAGACTCCTGAGTATTGAGTCTGAGAAGAGAAAAGCATCTTTAAGTTTCCATGACTTCTCTTCCATAAATAGAAGCACCTGAGGAAATGTTTCAGATAAAGGGGATTCTGGATGGAGTCCCTTCGAGTAGGAATGCAGATTTGCATAATAGCCTGGCTGGCTAATGGGGTCTGAGTCCTTGACTCTTAACTCTTTAGACCCTGCATGGAGCCTTGTGTGGGAAGGGCAGCTTTACTCCAAAAGACCTGTCAGGTAAAGCCTTCATAAATGCCTATGGCTGAGCCTGGAAAGTCATTCAGAGGTTTGTTGTCAGGAGCAATGGCAGTTCCAAACAACAGTAATCCACTACCAGTAGAAAGACAGTAGTGTAAAGAGACCACCTATGAGATGCAGGTACAGAGTGAAAGCTGACAGTTGAGTGTGGAGCAAAAACATAAGAAAAACAGTTGAAAAACTCTAGGAATGAGCCCTCATCTTAATAACTAAGTAACTCTAAAAGACATTGAAGACATTAGTGTACATAATCACAACAGAAACAAAACCTAACGATAGCTCAGCTCCTGATTAACGTGATTCAGTCTATGTACTACAGGCCTATCAGAGATGTCTATTTTTAGAAGAATTACTATTTATAACATTTTTTTTTTACCATATTATGAGACTTGACCTCCTATTAAAAAATAAGAGACAGTCCAAACAAAACAAGAAAAAAAGCAGTTCATTGTCAATAGATGAAATGAGAACGGGACTCTGATAACTTGTATGTTGATAACATGAGGCAGGGAATATTAAATGTCCATTATGAATATCTCAAAAACAGTGGTGGAACAGGAAGACAGAATACATGGACAGGCAAGGAACCTCAGTAGAGGGTAAAAGCTAAAAGAAAAATTCAGCTGGAAATCTTTGAAATAAAAAGTGAGTACCGAAGATGACTGTTTGAGAGACTCATCAGTAGACTTGCCACAGCCAAGAATCAAGAGAAAAAACAGAACAGAGCATTTAAGTGATGTGAGAAAACATAAAACCAGTTAATACGTATGTTACTGGGATCTCAGAAATATTTATAGAGAAAATTGTTTAGAATTTGAAAAAAAACAATAAAGGATTATAACCACAGAACTTAGAGAATCTCAGCTGGGATAACTGCTTAAAAATAAGCATGCATATCATACTCAACTTGCTAATTCTTTTAGTAAGAGGAATAATATTTAAGCATAAAACTTGAATCTGTACAAAGAAATGAAGATGTTTGGAAATTATTTAAGGTAAGTTCCATTATTGATGATTATTTTTAATGACTAAATCAGGACTTGTCAATTTTTTTCTGTTGAGGGGGAATGAATAAATAATAGAAACTTTGTGGACCATTTGGTTTCTGTTGCAACTTACTCAGCTCTTCTTTTTGAATGTAAAATCAGGTAATGGCATGAAACTGTGGAATAATAGGTAAACAGATGTACACAGCTTTATTAGAATTTTGCTTAAAACAGTTGTAAGGCCAGAAATGAGCTTTAATGAGATTAAAGTAATCAAACCCAAGAGAACTTTTTCTAAAAGAAGTGATATAATAATGTTTTGAAGCCTAGGAAGATAAGGATAATAGTAGGAAATGTCTTTTAAAATCAGGAAGTTTAAGGTGATATAGTGAGAGTAGTTTTTCTGGATTTGAGGATAGAAACAGTGAAAATGGGGTTGCATTAGTAAACAGTGGCAGTTTTTTTTTTCCTGTATTTATTTGGACCTGAAGTTTTCAAGGTATGTTTTTTCTTTAGAAGTGAAGTGAATCAATTAAAAATTGAAGAATATAGCAATCTTTAGAGTTACAGAGAAAATTAAACAAAAAATTATGTGAATTTTCTAGTATTAAAAGTAAGCTAGTGATGGAAGGAATAATATTGAACATACTGAGATTGTTAAAGACCTTAAAGTAGTTATAACTCTAACCTTTGAAAATATTACAGCAAAAATACTTGATGTATTTAAAAATCATAGTCACCTCTTATTTCCTTTCTTAGTTATGTTAGTATTTGTGCTTCAGGAAAAACCCAGAGTTCAGGTCCTTGTTTCTTACAGGTAGGATTATCATGCCAGACACAGAGTTGAAAGCCAGCACAAGGTTTATTGCACCAAGGGAAGGAGAAGTACAATCCTTAAAACAAGGAGAAACAGGTCAGGTTCAAGTGAACACTGACACCTCTCTCACTTGGGGTACACAATTTGTAAAGGTGATTCTTTTGCTGTCCTTCCCACCCCAGGGGCATTCCAGGGTATTTCAGGGCAAGTATTTACTGGAAAAGGGTGGAAACTTGTAGGAATAGTTGTTCTCTTTACTGTGCATGATTCTTTCTCCATAATTCACTCAGTCATATGAGCTTAATGTATGGACCTATATAAAATTTTAAGTTAAGCAGATTACAATGAAGTAACTGCTACTCCAAGGTGACTACAGCAGTCACTGTGCAGTCTATTGGCTTGAGAAGGCTGGGTGGGGCTGCCTTTTCAATCTCCCTTCTTGGCCAGAAGAATGTATGTGCTGCTCTCCCATTGGTCAAAATTGTGTCTGGCCACTCTAGGGGCTGGTCAGCTGAATTGACCCTCCCTTTTCTCCATTCCAGCCTCTCCCTAGGTTAATCTATTTAACAATTACAATTTTAAGCTTTAAAATACTCCTTAAAATATTTTATTCATGGCACTTACAAAGTATGTGAATATAATTATATGAACAGATCATTCAAGCCCTATCTATGATTAAAACTGTATTATACATACATCATCCTATTAATGATAGAATTGATTTACATTAATAATATTGATCAATTTGGTTCTGATAACTTATTTGAAATTTGAAATTTAAACATAATATTATTTTTCTTTACAAGAAGAGGAATTAGTCCAACATATATGGTCTCTCAATATTGTATGGCCACTGAAAATTGACAGTACAGTACTTACTGACCTTTACCCTAAAGGAAGAGGAACCTAAATTTGTCTTTGAATTATCTGACATAGAGACTTTAAGAAGGAGGATGTTAAGTGACATATTAATTTGATATAATTATGCACAAATTGCCTTAGAGATGGTTTGGGAAAATAATTGAGTGAATTAAAGAAGAGGCAGAGATAAGCAGTTGAGAATATTCTTCAAATGAGAGTATTCTCAAAATTATTGAGATGAGTTTAGAGTTTACACAGATTTGTTGCTGCCTATTCATAGAGCCTGCATAAAATTCCTTTCCCTTAAACAGAGATTATACAAATCAGATACCAGGTACAGAGTGCAGACTCTTTAGCATCCGAACTTTGGTTTTCCCATATACTGCTTTTAGTACACTTTAATGATTACTGTTTGTGAACTAGGTATCTACAGTTTTCTAGGTTACTATGTGCTTCTCAGAGTATTTCAACTGAAAGAGATTTGCAAATATTTTCTTTAATTCCAAAGGTTATACTTTTGGTTAAATGCTGCTTTGACTGTATAGAAACATTTAGAGGAGGAAATTCTACTTGTTAATTTTTTTGCTTTTGTTACTTGTTCTTTAGGTATCACATCCAAAAATTCATTGTCTATACCAATATCATGAAGATTTTGCCTCCTGTTTTCTTCTAGGTATTTCTAGTTTCAGGTATTATGTTAAATTGCTAACCTTTTTGGAGTTGATGTTTGTGTATATGTAAGATAATGGTCCAATTTTATTTTGTTTTGCATGTGGAAATACAATTTTCTCCAAATGATTCCTTGAAGAGACAATACTTTTGCCATTGAGTATTCATGGCACCTATGTTCATGAGCAGTTGATTGCATATATACAGGTTTATTTCTAATACTATGTTCTGTTCTGCTATTTTGGATGTGTTTTTATAATGGTGTCATACTTTTTTAAATGCTATGGATTTATAATAGATTTTGAAGTTATAATAGCTTTGGCCCACTCTTTTTTATTATGTTTGACTATTCAGGGTATTCTGCTGTTTCATATGAATTTTAGAATAGTTTTTTTTTCTATTTTTTGAAAAATGTCTTTGGGGTTTTAATGTAAAATTAATAGAAATTTGATTCATTGAATCTATAAATTGATTATTTTGGGTATATAAAAATTTTGACATATTGAATCTTCCACTCTGAGCATGGGCTGTATTTCTATTTATTTGTGTCTTATTTAATTCTTTTATCAGTGTCTTCTAGCATTCAGCAAATATGTCTTTTACATCCCAAGTTGTTTATTCTTAAGTATTTTATTCTCTTTTATGCAATTACAAATGGAATTGTTTGACTAATTTCCTTTTAAGGTAGTTTGTTATTGGTGAAAATATTTGCAAATCATTTATCTGATCAGAAATTTATCTCTAAAATATAAATGACATTTTTTCTTAATTGCAAGAAAACAAAAACTAATAAATAATGAGCAAAGTACTTAAATTGGCATTTCTCCAAAGAGGTGCAAATGGTCAATTAATAGCAATAAAAGTTACTCAACGTCACTAACCACCAGGGAAATACAAGTCAAAACCACATTGAGATATCATCTAACACTTGTTAGTTTGACACTAACAAAATTATAGCAAGTATTGGTAAGTATATGGATGGATAGAAATCTTTGAACACAATGGGAATGTAAAAAGATACAGATGCTATGGAAGACAATATGGGAGTTCCTCAAAAAATTAAAAAGACAGCTACAATATGTTCCAACAAACCTACTTTGGGGTATATATCCCAAATAATTGAAATCAGGATATCATTTAACCACATCACATTCATTTTGAATTGAGATATCTTTGTTGAAATTTTTACTTGGTTTGCAGGCATATGGATTTGCAACATCTGATTTTGTGTATATGCAATCAAAAGTTTTCCCTCTTTGCAGATCAGCCAATTTAGTTTTATTGTTGCCATTGATTGCATTGGATTGCTGTTATTCAATTTTAAAAGAATAATTTTCACATCTCTTTAAACATGACTCAGTAGAATGCTAAACCCTGAAGTTAAAGGCTAAGCTCATTCTTTTATCTTCATATTTGCTATTCTGAATAAGCTGCCTCATTTCAAAAATGAGGAATTGTTTGATTTTATTATGTATGACATTTCTGAGCTTTATATAACTGTGTTCAATTTTGAGAGGACAAAACTTTAAAAGGAAACTAAGAAGAAAATTTGTGAAAAATACTCTAGAATTGGAAGTTATTAAATGAACATATATATTTTTATGAAATAAATTCAATTTTAATTTTCTACCATGCAATTTTTCTTTTCATTTAATAATATAATGAATAATGTTTTAGAAGGATTTATATATGCTAGAATAAAAATGTAACCTCTTAGTGTTGGCTGCCAGTTAATATTAAATTTAAATCCCAACAAATTATAATTTTTTTTTGATACAGTAAGTTGTTAAATTATTTTAGCTATTTGAGCAGAAGAGTCTATCTTCTCATGTTTGTATACTTCAGAAATCGTTGCCATCATAAATTACAGCATAGGGAAAACTCAATATGACATAAAATATCCCATTCAAACTCAAGGAGAAAAGGAGAAAATTCTTTTATTTTTTCCTGATCCAACAAGAGTAAACAAGAAGGAAAGGAAACAAAGTTGGGGCAATACTAATAGGACAGAGATATACCAACCTCTTCAAGCCAAAGTCCGATGTGAAAAAGATATTAGAAATGGGGAAGCAGAAAGTAGAAACATTTTTTTTTTCCCATTTTGGAACCCTAGAAAGGAAACCACTAAACATGGTAGCATCATACTTACACAATAATGATGAAGGCTCACAAAAGATCAACATCAGAGGAGGGGAACTGAGTTATAGTTGAGGTCAGAATCTCAAATCTACATGAAGAAAGGGAAAGTGTTGGAGAAGGGACAGATGAAGGAACAATACTATCTCTTTTTCTTACTCTTAATTGCTCTAATACATAACGTTCAGAAATAATAGTAATGATCTGTTTAGTTTTTATAACTCACTGAAGCCTGAAATGTGTAACAACAATATTAAGAGATGGCAAAAGGAATGAGGATTACTTTTCTTTAAGGTGGCTGCATTATACGTGAAGTAACATACTATTATTTGAAAGTAGAATTAAATTAGTTTTAGGTTGTAAGTTTCTATTGCGAAGTATGGCAGCATTAAAGAAAATCTTTTTCTTTTTTTTTAAATGACAAAATATATGTTCCAAGAGAGAAGTGATAATGGAGTAATATAATTAATGTTCAATTAAAACCAGAGAAGGTAGTAAAAGAGCCAAAGCAACACATAAACAAAACAAACGAAAAGTAAAAGGGCAATAAATAGCAAACCATTTCAAACATATTAGTGCAGCTGTATCAATAATCACTTTAAATGTGAATGGTCTAAATATAATAATTAAAAGTCTGTATATGGAGGAATAAAAAACAAGACTCAATTATGTTTTATCTGTAAGAAATCCTTTTCAAACATAAAGATACAGATTAAAAGGAAAGAAATGGAGAATGTTATCCCCTGGTAACCATAGTAGAGTAAGAAAGGATTAAGTAAATTTCTCAGGAAAAAAAACACTAGAATAAAATGTAATTTTAGACAAAGTTGACATCAGAACAAGAAAAAATATCAGGGGTGAAGAGGACACTAAATAATTATAAAGGGTAGCATTTCCCATGAAACTATAATGATATTTAGTGTGTAATTTCTAAAAAAGAAAGTGTCAAAATATATAAGGTAAAAACTGATAGAACAGCATAAAGAAATGGATAAGTTCATTATCGTTTGTCTCATCAGCACCTAGTAGCAGTTCACAGATTCATCAAGCAGAAACAATTAAGGCTATAATTAAACTGAGCAGCACTCTATTGCCTGGATTTAAATGACACTCATAGAACAATTCATCAGAAAGCAGCAGAATATATATGTTATTCAAATTCACACAGAACTTTTATAAGGTAGACTACAATATGGAACACAGCATACACACTAACAAATTCAAAAGAATAATAAAAAATATGCTTTGAATCACAGTGGAATTAAACTTGTAATCAACAACAGAAAAGGTGGAATTTTTCAAGATATTTGAATATTATAACGATAAGCCCTTTTAAATTACAGGACAAGAAGAAGCTGCAAGAGAAATTTAAAACATTTTGAACTAAATAAAAATTAAACATTAACATCCAAATTTGTGAGATGCAACAAGAACATTGCTTAAAGAAAATATACGGCTTTCAATGAATATCTTAGGAAAAAAGGATTTTAAAATTAGTAATCTATGCTTTCATCTTAGAGAAGAACCAATTAAATTCAAAGAAGAAGAAAAGAAAAATCTAAAGGAAGAAATCAATTAAATTCATAACAGAAATTCAGCAGAGAAAATTAACAAAATCAATATATTTTGTTAAAGATAAATAAAATTAGCTCCCACAGCAAGCTAAGTAAAAATAAGGAAAGACACAAGTCGGTAATACAAGAAATGAATGACAGCCATGACCACAGATTCCATGAAAGTAAAATGGTAATAAAATTATTTCTGTACCCACAAAATTGATAACTTATAATGCAATGGACCAATTCCTTGAAATATATAGTACCAAAATGCATATATAGAGAAAT
This sequence comes from Solenodon paradoxus, assembly GCA_004363575.1. Classification (NCBI taxonomy): domain Eukaryota; kingdom Metazoa; phylum Chordata; class Mammalia; order Eulipotyphla; family Solenodontidae; genus Solenodon; species Solenodon paradoxus. Next base: position 912,914 of record RJWH01000307.1, read on the forward strand.
ATATATCATAGATTCATTAAAAAAAAAAGCGAAAAATAAAGCCTGAACGATGACAAATTAAAATGTAAGCAGCTCCATATATGCAACGAAATCAGAAAGTTTTGGAAGCAATTAAGACTGAACTGAACAAAACATTTTGGGTGCACCTTTGATGTGATCCACCAAGATCATCTCTACCCATATTATACTTCAGAGGTTATAGGCATACATGTACAGACAGACAACTTCTCCATTGGCTGGGAGCAAGATTTTACTGGTTTCGTGAGGCTAATATGAAGCATTAGAAACTTGAAGAGCCTTGAATATATATCCAGTTTTCTTCACAATATAAATTTGAATTATTGTTAAATAGCTAGGGAGCTAGACTGAAGACTTCTATAAAAGACAAAGTCCCCAGTTTAATGAGATTTAGAGAAAAAAAATCTTGAATAAAAATTGAAATATCTAAGTTTCTGATCTGATCCTCACCATATTTCCCAGATTTTTAAGCCAACATGGAGTAGACTGGGAATCTAATGGAATACAAAGTCAAAATTGGGTTTACCCAGCTTTTAGGATGAGAGAGTCAAACCTACCAGGGTGCTAATTATGGGCCCCTGGCAGGAGAAGCTGTAAGAACAAAGTTGACAAAGAAGTAGATAATGTTTCTTAAACTGAAGTCTAATCCCAGTTTAGCTGTTTGTCTTTATTGGGTTAAGTTGCTCAACTCATCTCCTTTTTAGACTGAAAAATGTCAGGGAACACTCTCCAGTGAAAGATAATATGATGTAACACCATCATAAACATTTAAAAACTAATTAGAAATGATTTATATTCATAAGAAAAGAGAGCAATAGAGAAATGTAAACACATCATCCAGATGTTTGAGCTAACAAAGAAAGAGCTTAAAATAACTATGAGTAGTATTTTTGAGAAAAAAAGAACTGACAGCAGATAAATGTTTTTAAGTACAGAATTATAATTTAAAAATAAAGTAAAGCAGTGTTCTTTAGTTGGAATAATCAATATTATAAAGATAATTTTCCACAAATTAATCCCTACATTGGTTGTAGTTCTATAAAACTCCAACTAAATTTACTCTCATATTTTCTCTGGTTAGTCATATATTTTAAGTTATAGATTTTTCTTATGTTATTGTTTGCTTAAGTCTATTGGGAAAATATCATTAAAACCAAAATCTCCTCCTATCTCAGGAAAGCTCTCTACAAAAGTAAAAGAAAAAGGAAACAAACCAGGATATTGTCTGTATCAAAAGCAAAACACCAAGAGTACAAAGATAGAAATGATACCGTTTTATGTAGTCAAATGAGGAACAATTTATTGTATATATATTCTCAAGATAACTAATTATCAAAAATGAGGACTTATTACCACCATTTGTCATATATAATTTATCCTGAACTTATGTGGTAATTGGGGTGACTATTAGTTAATTTGCTTTATCCTCAAAAGAAATATTTTGCACTTTGGAGAGAAGCCTACTTAAGTTAATTTACATTTCTACAGAAAATGGGAAATAGGGCCATTATCTTTCTTGAGGTGATTGTATTTCAAAGAGGATGGTTCTTAGATCCATAAGATAAGCAACACTATTATAAGTAATAAATAAATGTTTAAAAAGTGATAGACTACAAAATTGGTATGTAAAATTGCTTGAATTTCTATAATCAAATGAGGAACTAACAGAAAGAGAATCAGGAAAACAATCACATTTAAAATCACATAAAAATAATGATATACCTTGGAATACATTTAATCAAAGAAGTAAAAGTCTGTACACTGAAACTTGTAAGATATGTTGAAAGAAATACGACACAAAGGAATGAAAAGGTATCTATCCTCATGGAAGAATTGTTAATATTATTGGTTATAATATTAATGGTTTAGTGCCTAAAGCAGTCTGCAGATTCAGTATAATCCCTGTCAAAATCTCAGTGACATTATTCACAAAAATAGACAAAAGATATCATGAAGTTTACTTGGAACTTCAAAATACTCTGAATAACAAAAATAACAAATATGGAGATATCATGTTCCCTGACTTCAAACCATACTACCAAGCAATAGTAATCAAAGCAGCATGATATTGGAATTAAATAGGCACACAGATCAACGGATCACATTTGAAAAACCAGAAATAAATGCATACAACTAGTTTATGACAAATAAACCAAGAACATACAATGAAGCAGCAAAAGTCTCTTTAATAGATCATTTTGGGAAAACTGGATAGACACATTCAACTAGAATGAAACTAGGTCACTATCTAATACCATACACAAAAATTAATCCAAAAGGAATAAAGACTTGAAAGTAAGACTTAACAATGAAAATTCATAGAAGAACGCATAGGTGGTACACTCCGTGACTTTGCCTTTACAGATGTCTTTGGGGACTTAACACCAATGGCAAACAAAACAAAAAAGAATTTGACTCCATCAAATGTGCACCGTGCAATCAAAACAAAAAGACAGTTTATTGAATAGAAGATATTTGAACATCATACTTGTGACAAAGGGTTGCTATCCAAAATAAAGAATTTGTACAACTCAGCAACAGAAAACAATTATAAAAAAAAAGCAAAAAAAAGCCAAGGCTCTAAATAGACACATCTCAAATAAGATATAGAAATGGCCAACAGAGAGATACAAGGGTGTTTATTATCTCTTAATATTAAGAAAATGTAAGTCAGAATCAAAGTGAGATATCACCTCACACTTGTGAAAATGACTGTTATCCAGAAAACAAGAAGAGACAAATGTTGAAGAAAATGTTGATAGGAACAGATAATGATGCAGCCATCGTGGAAAATAGTATGGAGAATCCTCAGACAATTAAAAATCGAGACACCTTCTGATTTGGCTTTTGAAAAGGTTATATACATCAGAGATAGAGGAAGAACAGAAGTATATAAAATACATGTTCTAAGGAAAACCAGGGTATGGCAGGGCAAGGGCACTGGAGCAAAGAGACTGAGTCTTGCCTGTTATTTTCAACTGGGAGAATTAAGTCATATTTTTAAGTTGCACTTGCCCTTAAAGTATTCTCCCCGCATTAATGTAAATAGGGATGTTAGGCCTTTCTAGCTTCCTTATTACTATTTCTACCTTTCTTTGGGAAATTGCAGCCATGTAAATATTCAGCAAGTACATCATAAAGAAAAACAATGGTAGGAATTATATAGAATAACAGAATTACTGAAACATTTGAAAGTCAGTGCATTATTTGCCTTGGGGGATAACTTTTGAATACAACATATCAGTGGTGAACAGTTAAATTGGATTCTTGATTAGCAAAGCAGAGACTTCCCAAACATTAATTGTGCAAATTGTTGTGATTGCTTCTTACTTAGTCTAAGCCTAGGGGATATTTTAATTCTGAAGTCTTAAAATCAAAATTTAAAAGTTTTCCTTGCAAAGATCAATACATTTTACCAGAGTGACATAAGTTTCATCAAATTTATGTGACAATTTAGGCATTTTGGTAAATTTTGTCTTTGCAATAATTTTTCCCAGATGAGATATACAAAACATTCATGATCATCTTTTAGTATCAGTATCTTATTATAAGGAACAATAAGAAGTGTTTGCTGTATATAGCTTTATTGTTTTAAATCTTTTCTCAGGTCTAAATCAATGTTTTTTTTTATAATAATTAGATTCCATAAAAATGTATATTAATCTTTATCTGTCTGGGACTAGAAAAAAACTTGCGCCCAAAGTTAATCTAGTGACTGTATTTTACTATCCTTATCAGTTAATGCTAGATGTCTCTCTGTATTCAGGTTTTTTCCTGTTGTTTTCTACATTATCCTTCCGATTAAACAGATGAAAATATTTTTTTGTCTTTTATGGCCTGAGTATTTGGATGCATATCAATTACTTTTATTTTATTACTATCAAAAATTGCTAATGAATATGACCCTACCTTTACTCTGTTAATAATTAATGTGTTGGATTTTAATCCAGACCCTGTTTATTCTGGAGATATAATTTAGAACTAATTAGAAATGAAGTTGTGTGAGCCTTTACTGGGATGGCAGAATGAAAAAAGTAACGTATATTTGTTTTAGTAAAATGTAATTTTTATGCAATTAAAATAACCCTGCTGTGAATAGAAGAGCAATGTTTATAAGGCTAGTAATAAATTTCCCCAAATACTCCCTTTTGTTTAGTTCACTGACAATATCCATAACTCTGGAAAACTTAGATTTTAATTCCTTTGTGAGAAACAGACTAATTTTCCTGAGATTCAGGCTTCACATGAGAAGCATGCATCCAGTTGTTTTTTTTACACTTTGGTAGCCATACAGGTAGGTAATCAGAAGTTCTTGAAAGGTTCTCTCCCAGTGCAGTGACAGCCTGTCTTTCCAGCTGAACACTTTTATGTAGATGAAATCTCCCGGTCAACTGAGGTGGCATATATTTCTGGCAAATTCTTTCCATGTTCTTATTATTTTTTATTCTTAAATTTCTAGGGGAAAGAGAAATCCTTTAAGTATTGGACATACTTATCAAAGGATTCAGCTAAATCAAGTACAGGACATGTTCTGAAACCCAAGTTCATGGATCTGCCACATAAAATTTTAAAGAGAGTCTACGCTTGATGCTTAGCATTGCTCTTTGTAACAGCGCTAGTGATAAAAAACTCTATACCATTTAAAAATAGTGTGGCTCAAAATCTTACGTGATGTGAGCTTTTCTTTGGTTTCTTTGTTTAATTTGATTATTTGTCTATGGACCCAGAGGCTTAAGGAATCTGAAAATATTTACGTAATTATTGGAAGACAGTAAGAATAAAATTACTTCTGTTTCAGTCAGTGTTCTCTAGTATCCCCAAAGTGAAAATGATATGTATTCTGAGAGCTTTTACCACTATCTGAAAACTGACTTTTGAAGAAGTAAAGATTTCAGATTAGATAGGCATCATGTTCACAATTACTTGATAAAAATCTCTAACTTTTATAAGCATTTGTTCTTTGAAAGCCAACTATCACCACTTTCTTGGTGAAGTTGGACAGGGAGAACTTCTTGCATTTATTTTGGGAGTTTCTGGTAAAGAATTCATTTGACAGTAAATTTCTTTAACGTTTTGAATAATTTAATCTTTTTGTTAAACAGGCGTAATAATAGGGAATGTCTGCAAAATCCCTCTTTTGGATAATGTTGAAGACACAACACCCCTAATCAACAAATAAGGATTCTAGTATAGAATTGGTAAATTTCATAATCCTATCAAATTTCTCTTAGCCCCTTTTATTTCCTGTTTGTCATTTTTTATGAAGTATATTTTTGAAAATGAACATTGATTTTATAAAAAATGGATGTTTGAAGCTGCTGTCTTTTGACATCAGTTTTTGCAGTTTTGTAATCAGAATTGTTGCCCTTAGAAACTTCAGCATTTACCCTCTGTGAGCCCTATTATTGCTAATTGATAGCTAAGCAGAATTGTGAAGACTTTAACAATTAGCTATTAATTTTTCATTTTATGTAGTTGTTCATCTTGATGAGCCCCTCACCCACCCCCCATAGCAAACCTGAATCCTTGGAATGTAAGTAGACTACACCAGCTGGGGGCCACCAGGGCATGCCCCTGAGCCACTTTTTTTTACAAGCACATAGCGATTAATGCACATTATCATGCATGAAATATGAATAGAAATATCAAATATCTCAGTGTAGCATTTTCAAAATCTGGAATCTCCAGATCTAAGAAAATAGCTATAGAAAATATTTAAAAAAATGAAATGGGAAAGGAATTTAAGCATTTAACTACCGAAAAATCACTAAACATAAAAGATGACAATAATGCAGTAAATTAATGCTGGGAAAGCTGTACATCATATAGAAGAGAGTAAAATGATAATAGTTAAGTTCTTTTTGTTGTGAGTTTGCACAGGGCACTGGTGTAATCCTGTGGCACAGAGTCAGTTCAGGAAATAATTCAAGGAAAGATGCTCAATAGCACTATGAGGCATGTTTATTAAGAGAAGAGCATAGAGACTGACTCTGTCTGTAGGTAGTAAAGTTACAAAATGGTATAAGCTGAGGAAGGTCTTATATACCTTGGGAATCAAATTTTTCACTTCCCCAGATTTGCCAGGGAGTGGTTAGGGGTTACTAAGAAAAGGGGTTTTTTTTTTGTAAATTCATTCCTAGTATGCCTGGAGCTAGGGCGATGCTTGTCTACCTGAGTGGTGCTGATTTATTTTTAGCATGACTGATCCTTGAGAAATTAATCTCTGGCTGGCTAATGCATCTGCTATCTTGCTTCCTTGGTCTCAAACTCCCCTGTTTTTTTCACTTTGCTGTCTCTCATCATTATCATTACTACTTTAAATGTAAATAGATTAATCTCTCTAATCAAAAGTCAGAGATTGGTAGACTGTCTAAAAACACATGATCCAATTATATGCTGTCCACAAAAGACTCACCTTAGATTCGAAGACACAAATTGAAAGTAAAGGGTAGTAAAATGTATTCTGTGCAAATAATAAGTAAAAAAAGAGCAGGGATAGATATACTAATATTAGAAAAAATATATTTTAAATCCAAAGTAAGATCATGAAAAGAAAAAGACAGACTTTATACATTAATAGCATGTTTGATATAGCAAAAAGATGTTATAAAAATTTATGTTCATAATGACAGAGCATCAAATTATATAAAACAAAACCTACCAGAATACAGAATTGAAGAGATAAACTGACAGTTCTGTGATGATAGTTGGAAGCATCAGTATTTCACTCTCAATACTATATTCAGACAGAAGTTAGGTAAATAGGGGAATTAAACCACAAAGTAAACCACTAGATCTAATAAATATATTTCCATTTTATTTAAAAACAGCATACTTACTCTTCTCAGATCTTGTGAAATTTCCAAGGATAGATTATATTTTAGATAAAAAATTAAATCTCAATAGATTAAAAAAGATATACAAAATATCTCATCTAACCAGAATGAGGATTTAGAAATTAATGACATAGTAAAACTGAAAAATGCTCAAAATTGTGGAAAACATTGTAAAAGTGAATCAAAGGAAATGAGAAAATAATGAGTGAAAATGAAGGCACAATATCCCTCAAATTTTGCAACAAAAACTTGCCAAGAGGGAAATTTATAGCTATGAAAACTTACGTTAAAATAGGAAAATCTCAAAACAGAAACAAAACGCTACAAATTAACTATCTAGAAAAAGAAAAATAATTAACCTCAAAACTAGTAAACAAAATAGGATATAATTAATATCAGAAGAAAGATAAATGAAATAAAGACTAGAGAAAATTAATGAATCCAAAAGTTGATTCTTTAAAAAGATAAATATAGAGAAGGAACTTTTAAAAAATTAACAGAATATAAGATGTATCCTTCTGGCTTAGTGGAGAAGATATCCACCAAGTGTAGTCCACATACATCCCTCCTAAGGACTCATGTTCAAGACCAGGGTCTGGGTCAGGGATGTGGTGAGGATGGGGGTGGGGCAATCAGGATGAACAACTAAATAAATAAAATAAATAAAAACAAAGCTTCTTCCCCTCTCCCTTCTTTGCTTTCATTTCTACCTACACCTTTTCTTTAAAAAAGCCAGAGAAAGGGAGGGATGGAGAGAAAGAGATAAGGAAGAGAAGTAGAGGGAGGAGATGTAGGCTGACGGGGAGAGGTAAGGAGAGGGGGAAGAAAACAGGAAAGAGGAGTTGAAGAAAGAAAATTAGAAAAGTGTAGGCTTTTGTCAAATTCTTATAGAAAGTGATAAGAGCAGGAGGTAGTTACCAAGTAAATTTGCTGATAATGCAGGAACAGAATGAAGTAGATGATGAATTTCCCACATAAACCCCTCAACAAATACTACTAAGAGTTTTCAAGGGAATATAGGCAATGGATTCAAGTTTTTGCTAGGAATTTGTTGAATAAATTAAGTAAACCTCAATATGACTTAAATTGCTTTGGAAAAGGTAAAACTAAGAATGTGTGACATCACAGGAAGACTGAGGAAACTATTTTGAATAATAAAAAGTTTATAAATACTGACAACTTGATGTTAAATAATAACAAAAATGTGATATTTAAAAAAATTGTGGCTTGTAATCTATATGTAAATAAAACCTATGTTAAAATAGTAGAAAGGATGAGGGATATGATATGTTTTGTATAATAGAGAAGTTTCAAAATAGCTACCATCTATGTTTCTAATAGCAGTGGTGATTTCTTTTTCGCTCCTGTCAAAAAAAAAAAAAAAAAAGGGCCACTGAAGCACATGAAAAGATGTTTAACATCATTGTAGTAATTAGAGAAATGAAAATTAAAACTGCATTGAAATGCTACTTCACACTTGCTAGGTTAGTTTTATCAAAAAGATAAAATTTGATGGTAGAATTTGGAAACTTTATGTAAAATGATATGGCCTCTATAGAAAAATATATAATGGTTCCTCAAAATATTAGAATTACGATGTGCTCTACAAATTCTACTCTGGGCATATATCTAAATGAAAGAGAAATCTTAAATAGATATTTGTATACCCGTGTTCACAGCAGCATTAGTCACAGTAGATTCAAAAGCAAAAATAATTCACCGTCCATTAATGGATGAATGGATAAGTAAAATGTGTGCATGTATTAAATTCATCCTTGAAAGAGAAAGAACGTCTGACATATTCGACAACATAAAAGAATATTGAAGACATTTTGCTAAGTGAAAAACACCAGTCACAGGCAAGACAAATTCCACTGAGATAAAATGATCAAAGTGAAGAAAATTGTAGAGACAGAAAGTAAAATGATGGTTACCAGTGATCAAGGGAAGGAGGGAATGGAGAGTTTTTGTTTACTCAGTATAGGGTTATAATTTTATAACATTAAAACTCTTATGGAGAGATGTGGGGATGACGGTGCATACTATTTATGAACGTATTTAATACCACTGAACTGTATATTAAAAATGTTTAAAATGGTGGATTTTTTTATGTTCATTTTACTGTGTTAAATAAAGTGGGGAAAAACAACAACAAAAAAATGCACCTGAAGGATGAATAAGATTTGGAGAGGCAGAAATAGATATGGAAAGTCATATCAGAAGAAGGTATTACACTTGAAAAGTTTCAGAGTCATATAAAGTTTTTACATTGCTCATGGTGGTGAGACATTGTAAGATGCAGAGTAAAATCGGAATCTAGGTAGATTTCAGCAATATAAGGCCTTCAAATCTAGACTGTGAGGTGTACACCTTGTTTTCTGGTCAAAGAGAAGAAAATGACAGTTCAAACTGGATGAATTGGGCAATAACGTATCTGGAAGCACAGTCTGGAATACTGTTGGTGTGAGATTAAAAAAAAAATCAGTGGTACTTTTTTCATATTTGTCATATTCTATCACCATTGCTTCTTGTATCCATGTCTTTGCTTACAGTTTATTTTTTCCTCTAAAGTATATCTTTTAATAATTCTTTGAATACCTTAGTATTATCAAAATTTGTTGATTTAATTATGTTATTCAATGAAAGAGTTCAGCTGAATTTACAGTTGGGTTGACAGCAGTTGCATTTTTCTCATCATTTGAAGGTACCAATTCACGGTAGTTATTTTTTTTCCTGTCCCCTGTGTCAAGTCTGAAACTGGAGTCCTTTGACTTTACATGTGGGCACCTTAGATGCTGAGTTATAGGGTGTACTAATCTACGTTTTCACAGTCTCTACTGGGCTCATAGAAATGTGTATCAGTCAATGATCATCATTTTTATTTTTATTTTTTTTATGATTATAGTCTTGTCGTAGTTTGTCCATTTATAGAGATAAAGATATGATGTGTTTCTTTACAGTTTTTACCCATATTTATTTACTATGGGAAAAGTTAATGATTCTTTTTGGAAGCTTATTTCTCCCATTTTTTTTCTCTTTTCAATACTATTCGATATAATTGGATTGTCTCATTCTATATCTTCTCTCTCATTTCTTCCTTTAATAAGTTTTATTCTTTATTTCTTTGTAATGTATTGTGAAAATTTTCTGGGCTCTAAGCATAATTTTACTAATCTTTTTTGTGTCATACATACAATTCTAATTTGCTTCTTAATATTTGTATTCAGGAGATTTTGAAGCTTTCATCTCCCTGCTCTCAACCTCCATGTGAGTGCTTAAAATATAGTGACAGAATGAATTTTTTTTTCCTATTATAATGACTCCTCTTTTGGATCCAGAGTTTTAGTTATCTCTGAAACAATTCAAGTCAATTTTCCTTGCCTGGGTCTCTTGATTCATACAAAGTATAAATACAGATCCCCTATCCACATGAGTCTTATGTTTACAAATTCCTCAGTGGGGACATATTTTTAAACATCTGGATTTCTGAACTGTTATGGTTCCTTAATATTTCCTAAACCATTTTTTCCTTTTCTTTAAATCTTTCCTTTCCAAAGTCAAGCCTTTTCAAAAGACTTTAGGGTCTTTAGTTCTAGTACTATATGTGAGCCTAATTACAACTTTCTTTTATTTTGATAGATATTATTGTCTACCTACTACTGTCATTGTCAACTTTCTTGGCCTTTGTAGAATATGTTTACTACTGATTGTTAACTCTCTTTTCCTTTTCTTTTTTTCAAAATACAATAGATGGTTAACCTTTTTACCTTTAATTTATGATTTCAATATGTTTTTGTTTAGAGTATGTGTTGTAGGGAAAAGGGGAGGGGTGCCTATAATATCTCAGTAGATCACTGAATCAGAAGAGATTAGAAATTAGTTTCTATATAATATGAAGTAAGTCCTTTAGAATCTCTGTGCAGAAATCTAGGTACCAATACTTGAAGGCCAAGAAAAGGACCTCTTAGTTATGCAATTGTAAACCAGAGGCTATAACTTAAAGTAAAATGGGACTAGGAACTATGGCCATGGGAAATTAAATTACCTTGCACAAAAATGCTATACATTGGATATGTTGTGGTAGTATTCTTTCTTTCCACCCTGTATATATTTCCATTCTTTATATGTGTATATATGCATATATATATATAGATATATATATGCATATATAAAAAATGCTTATTTCTTAGAATGGGTTTCAACTGTGTTATGCTTGTAAACTCATTTTTATTCTTCCAGAGAGGTGCATGCTTTGTGTTGTTGTCTTTGTTTTGGCGTACTTGTAGAAGATCGTGGGAGACCTGTGCAGGTTTATCTTCTCCAGAGTCAAGGTGAGAAACTGATCAAATCTGAGTAGGATTTAGTTAAGTACTGTCTTGGCTTGAATACATATAACCCTTAATTTGATGTTGTGTAAATTTTGAGGGAATAGGAACTATACTGGGAGTTCCTTACTCTTTAATTTGGAAAGGATTTTAACTAGAAACTATTGTCTTACTTTAAAAATGATTTTACTTATTACAGATGATTTATCTCCTTGGGTTTTTATGGCTCAGTTGGAAATTTGGATTTTATGGCTAAGTCGTAAATCATCTATAAAACATTTTTTTGGGGAAAGAAAGTATGGTGTGGGAAGTTGTGCAATATTTTGAATCAATAAGTAAATCCTTTCCCATCTTAGTGCCTCATTTACTCTGAGCTGGTTCTGAGCAGATCATGTGTACTTAAAGCCACTCTGAAGTGGATTTGGATTTTGACACAGAAATATTGGCAGAAAGAGAGGAAACACTTTAGCTCATTAGAAAGGCACCCAGTAAAACCTGAACACTGGATCATAAGAATAGCTGCAGTGGCTACAGCAGCACCATCTGGGAGATTGTGCCCTGTCATACTTACTTCATAGTCTTCTCTTTAATAAGATCCCCAAGTGATTTATAATGAACCTTCAGGTTTAAGAAACCCTGTTGTAAAGAACTGAACAAGATATGTCAGGGCTGTGGGTTTTAATTTCTGTCATATCTGTTTTCTAATTTCAGTTATTTACATAATCCACTTAATACGATCCTTTCTTCTACTTGAACCTTTAGTAAAGAGCTATTACATTATGCCAATCTAGTCTCGTAAGAACAGAATAAAATTAAGTCATACATGTTTCTCTGCTTTGGGAAAGAGTGACAAAATAGAGATAAATGTTTGCAGAGGCCACTGTGGTAAGAAATAGGAGATTCAATATTAGGCATTAACTGCCACAGACTGTGGTAGGTAATGAGAAGCAGCATGGTCAGGGCACTGACAGAAAAATGAGAGATCTTCTTGAGACCAGAGTTAATGGTACAGAGAGAGATCTGAATTGACTCAACTCTGCATTATCTTAGTTCCCTATGAAATGCAACAGTAACTGTAGATGGATTTTTGTTGGATGTTCGTTGAATTAAATTGAAATATAGTGAATAAAAAATTTCTCACATGTGATTATTTTATATTTTATTCTTCAATATAGGTATAAAAACTCTGCTTCTCTGGATCATCTACAAATTAATCTTCATTCTGTCGTGTGAAACTTTACACAATATACCTATGTTCTTATATATAAAACAGCCATTAAATAGTTGAAGTTCTCCATTATGATATTCCTAACTCAAATGCTGAACACCTTATGTTTTCTACATACTAACCACACTCATGTTTTTCAAATACCTCCCTTGACATTCATTTCCCAGACTCTTGATCATCATGACCATAATACTTCTCTGAAGCATAAACATGTTACTGTCTCTTTTGAAGGGGAGAGACAAGAATTAAAGAGAAAGGCATAGGAGAGACTACTTTCCTCTACATTTCTCAAAGGATATTCTGCATATTTCAGAGCTGCAGAGTTGAGAGAATTAAACTGAAGAAAACTCAGCTGAAGTATTTGAATAGACAAAATCAATGTCTGCTGGTTAAATGAGAGGCACATAGCAAATACACTGTAAAATGAATTAAATGGTAATTGAAAATACCTGAAGAAAATTTGATTAGAAACTTGGGAATCTACAAACGTAGGCAGATAATAAGAAATGCATTTCCAAAGCCCATTTAATTCTGTCAATGTACCTTAGTCAGTAAATTTGCAGTTAGTCTCATTAAAAGAATTAATTTAAATACCTCAAACTTTTCATATTAAAAGTAGTGCTGTAGAAAACTGGGCACACCTGAAGTTATTTGACTGTAGGTCCATAGAGATGGGTCATTTAAACTATCTTTTAGTTCTAAAGATCATCTTTTAAGTTCAATATGCCACATTTTGCAAAGCTGATAAAATTGGAATATAAATTATCTTACATGAATTCAAATTATGTATTTACAGAGGTTTCAGGTAGCTATGATCATGGATAATATACCAAAGTATTTTCTCGAAGGTTAGTGTTACTGAGGATTATATCCCTGGTCTCTGTCAAAACAGTCACCAGTGTTTGGAGAATATAAAATCAGAAATATACAATTGATCCTCTGTATCTTCAGGTTCCACATGATTTAACCAACCAGATATATAAAAATATGTACTATATACTTAGGCCTACTCTAGTTTCATTTGTATTAAATATGTACAGAATTTCCCTTGACATTATTCCCTAAATAATACTGTATAACAATTGTCTACATATCGCTTAGAGTATAAAAACTATATTAGATAATGAAAATAATATAGGGATGATTTAAAGTATGTATGGAAGATATGCATAGGTTGTATGCAAAAGCTGTGTATATCACTTTATGTAAAAGACTAGAGTATCTGTGTGTATTGGTATCCATGAGTGTCCTGGAACCAGTCACCAATGGATTATTGAGTGATAGCCATAAATACATATAAAAAATATCTAGACTTAAGAAAGTCAACTGTTGGGGAAACATCTGAAAACTTCAAAGATACTTGGGTATAAACTTTAATCAGTGAATCGATTCATGGTAGTCAAGCCATTTTTATATTTTCAGACAGTGAGAATATTATTAAGTTCTCAAATGGCCATAAAATGAACAGATGATTTCCTACTTAGTGGAATTGTATCCTTTCATATAGATCCTCAAGATATGGATAATAAAACAGAATAAACTGAGACTCATAGATTCAGGAGAAAGAATGGAATTAAAGTCTTAAGAGATAGACAGCATAAGTAAATCAATGAAGGACTAATATGGAAGTTGCAGATAGATAATTTTTATCAGTAGTAATTTTAGATAGACTTGAACAACTGGAAATCTATTAGCAAAGACTCAAAATAATAATAAAAATATTTAGAGAGATTGACATATGTATTAAGATCCACAGATGAATTGGTGTAGGATGTTAGTAGTAAGGAAATAGAAATTTAAGCAACAATTCATAGTGGTCAAAATTTAGGTTTTATGTAGGAGTAAAATTGATTTAGTTGTGAGTTATGCTTTTAGACAAAATAGGATTATAGATTAAAGAAATTAGCTACATTGGTTATATAGCATCACCTTGTTCCTATCTTTGTATGGAAGAGAGGAAAGCAAAGTATACCAAAAAATGAAAATGTTATTCATGTTAAGTAATTTTTTACAGATTTTAATTGCAACAGATGTAGAGAGAAGAGTCCAAAATGAGCTAAAATAATCAAACAATTTCTGTTGGAAGAAAGATAAAGTTGCTTGGTTTTGCAGGGATGTTCTGAAGAATGCACAGTCACACTTTCTATTCTGTGTTGCCTCAGAGTAAATCTCAGCTTGGCTATTATTTACACCTGTGTGGCTTAAGACATGCGACTTAATTTTCTGTGTCTTTGATTGTACACCTGCAAAATAGTAAGAGTTTCTTACTCAGAATTACTTTGGAAGGGCTAAATGAGATGATACCTTGTAGTAGTCATTATTCAAGTACTTTAACATGCTGATAAAATACTGAAAAAAATCTCTCAAATAAAATATTTATGAGGATAGAGATAAATCCTATTTAGTCAAATATAAGACAAGTAAGAGTATAAGGCAGTGACTACAAGTAGTGATTATTAGAATGATTAACTTCTGATCAAATAAAACCAACTACATATTTATTAGCATGATACAGTATAAGTCATTAGGAACAGCTTAATTCTCATGAAGCTATTAGAACAAGAAAATAAAGTTTTACCTTTTTCTTGTGTAGGAAAATTAGAGACTTCTGAAAAATTGTAGCATATAATTGAAAAATATAAAAATGAAAGTCATCAATAAGCTATCCCCAATGTAATGTAGAGTGTAGTAGAGATTCTAATGGCTGCCACATCATGGGGGCTTTAGGCATGATGAGTATGGAACAGAGTTTCGGAAGCTTAGCAGTTAAAATTTCGGAGTATCACAACATCGAAATACCTCCATCATGAGAAGTGTGCTAACATTTCCACACTAAAATTTCTAGCATACTAGATACTATAAAAGTTTCAATTCAGAATATGCATTTCTACAGTTAACATTTGATTCATTTTATGCATAGGAACATGTATCTGTGTCTTTTTAACAAGAAAATATGAATATGGAAGTTGTTTAAGTTTGTTAGACTACTTTTTCTTGACTGCTTTTTAAATTTTTTAAGTTATTTAAAAAATTTTTACACATTAAAATAAACTCATATTTATAGGTTCTCCATTCCTCATATGTATGTCACCACACCTTGCCCTCCACCAAATTACCAGTTGTTCTTCACCACTGTCCATTGGGTTCTGCCTCCTTTTGCCCCATACACCCCTACCCCTACACCATCCTTTTCCCTGTTGGTAACCTCAGTTTTGTTGCAAATGTCCAAGGGTTGGTTTTATTTCATCTGTTCTTTTGTCTATTCAATGCCACCTATCAGTGAGGTCATCTGGTATCTGCCTTTCTTCTTTTGATTTATTTCACTTAGCATAATCCCCTCTAGATCCATCCATGTTGATTCAAATGACAGGATTTCATCTCTTCTAGGGGTTACATAGTATTCCATTGTATATATGTACCACATTTTTATTCATTCATCTGACTTTGTGTACTTGGTAGTTTCCAGTTTTTTACCTTTTATGAATAGGACTGCAGTAAACATGGGAGTGCATAAATCTCTTTGAATTAGTGTTTTTCTATCTTTTGGGTAAATACGTAGAAGTGGGATCACTTCTGGATCATAGAGGACTTCCATCTTCGACTTTTTGAGGAATCTCCAGTATGTTTTCTATAGGGGTTGCACCAGTTCACCTTTCCACCACCAACAGTGTAAAAGTGTTCTCTTTTCTCCACATCTTCAACAAACTTTGTTGTTTCCATACTTCTGGATAATAGCCAGTGTCTCAGCTGTAAGGTGATATCTCATTGTTTTAATTTGCATTTCTCTGATAACCAGGGAGGAGGAACATCTTTTCATGTGCTTGTTGGCAATCTGTATATCCTCTTTGGAAAAATGTCTCTCCATTTTCTCCTTCCATTTTTTGATTGGATTGCCTGCTTTTCTGTTATTGAGTTTTATGAGTTTCTTATATACTTTAGACATTAAGCCTTTGTCAGAAATATGAAATGCAAACATCTTCCCCCAGTTAGTAGGTTTTCTTTTGGTTTTGTGTTTTGTTTTGTTTTGTTTTTGCTGTGAAGAAACTTTTTAGTTTGATGTAGTCCCAGTTGTTTTTTTTGTTTGTTTGTTTAGTTTCCCTTGATGCTGGAGTTGAGTCCCCAAAGGCCTTCCTAAGGCCGATGTCATTATTTCCTGTTTTCTTTCAAGAGTTTTATGGTTTCAGTCTTATGTCCAAGTCTCTAGTCCATTTTGAGTTAATTTTGTGAATGGTGTTAGACAGTGATTTAGTTCAATCTACTTTTTTTTATTCCTTCTTGATTTGTTTGTGGTAATATATAGATTCCATATTGATGTAATTGTCAGCTTTGCTTGTTTCCCTAAGCAAGATTAGCATGAAGTTTGATTTTATATATTTAACTGACAGGCGTTTATAAGGTAGAAAATGCCTTTAGATTATGATCAAAATGTCTTTAGTGAAATATTAGAAGCAAAATATATTAAATAAGAAGTGTTTTCAGCTAGTAACATAAATTTCTTATCATCTGTGTTTAAGAGCTTGGATTCTGGAATTAAACAGTTGTATTTAAATTCCCTCTCCAGTGTGTAGGAGATATGTGACTTTAACTGAATTATTCTGTTTCTGTTTCTTATTCCTGTAAAGTGAATATCCACTTCAAATGGGTCTTTTTATTTGTTTTTCATAAAGAGAATACTTTTTTTTCCATTTGGAAGAAGAAAACAGATATGAGTCAAATAAGTAGGCAGTCAGGCAGAGAGAGGAGGAAAAAATATTTATTCATTACTTATTTATTCACATTTGTTGCTTGCCCTGGCCCTGAGTAATGACCCTGGGTCCTTGGACTTTATGTAGACTATACCAACCAGAGCCACAGACTTTAATTACTGAGGATTAAATGAGATATTGCATGTAAACTCATTAATAGAGTGCTTAATACAAGATATGCAATCAACAAATATTGAATATCATTATAATTTTGGCAATCAAAAACCATAAATTCTTTTGGAATAACATTATATATTTTTTCACAATTATATTACAATACAATTTGAGTAAACTTCACGCACCAAATCTTGACGAAACTTGATGATTTACTAAGATTGTCCCAAAATTTTATTTATAATTTTATACCTTTTTGCTGCTACCATTTAGTGGGGTATTCATAAAGTGTTTCTCATTTTCATATTCCACCTTTATCATTTTAAATATAGTGAAAAATATTTCACATGAAGCAAGAGCAAAACAAAATTTAGGTCATGTTTAATAATTTATCTCAAATAAAAATTACCCTAAATATGAAGATAGTCTTTCAGTATTGTCAATGTGCTAGGACTCCAGCTAGGAAATTTAAAATAGCAGTAACTAGGAACACAATTAAGCAAAACTGTTCCATTTACATTCTTTCTGTGTACACATACACAGACACACACATTTTGTGTATATTTTTTTTCTTCCTCCTTCTTTGAAATATTATCAAGGGAAATACGTACTGAAATAATTAGACTTGTCGAGTGAATTTATAATTCATTATTTTCTTCCACAAGTTTGTTGTCCTATAGAAAGCTGTTCACTAACTAATGAAATATTTCCCTTAGGTTTCTATGTGTTTCATGTACAAGAAGCAGTGCATGCCATTCTTTCTTCATTTTTGAGTATCGCTTGTATTTTGGGAATTATAGTATGAATACAAAAGAAAAATTATCACTTTTAACAATATTTATTAAGCAGTGTAATATGAAAACCTGACTAAATTCTGACACAAGCTAATTTATATTTAATATTGAGTGTACATACACACACACACATATATATATATGAGGAAAACCAAACACAAGTGATTTTTAATGTTTTCATTGCTGTTTTGGACTTTCTCAAGTTATAAGCTTTATTTTTTGAAGAATTTTAGGCTCACAGCAAAATTAAGCAGAAAATGCTGATTTCTCATATCTACTGTCCCTCCCCCTTACACACACACAATTGTCATTCTTAACTATAGAGGTATGTTTGTTATAATATATAAGCATACATTGACACATCATCACTATTCAAAGCCCATATTTTACATCACACTTTGTGTTGTTTGTTTATTCTTTTTGGTTTTGACAAATCTACAAAGCACTTATCCACAAATGTAGTATTTAAAATTTTATATATATAAAATTAGCTTTTAAAGTTTATGCATCTATCTATATCAATTTTCTTAAGACTTTGCCTAAACCTTCTCCATATTTTTAAAATTCATTTACTCTGCTGTCACTGCTCAGGTCCTATGATGGGAATGAATCCAAATCATCTGTAAGATATTCACCACTGAAGTTCTAAGATGCTTAAAACTCTAAAAGATTCAGTTTAGTTATATATCATCAATTGAAAAAAAATTAGTGTCCTAAAACAGTATTAGTTTATAATGTTTAGGATTTAGTGAGCTGGAAAGATGATTCTTCTTTTTGTTTCAGTTGAACTCATCCTTAGGCTGAATTTGAAAGACTGGGCTGAAGGATTGAAAATGATCTTACTCATGAAGCTGCCATTTGGGATTGCTTAGTTTTTTTTCATAAGGTCATTCATACTCTAGTGGACTTCACCAGTTTCTTATAAGACATTATCAGGACAGCATTCCTAGAGACCAAAGCCAAATGCCACAGGTATCTTTTTTTTAATTGATTAATTATTTTTTCATTTCACCAACTTTGTTTTTACACATTAAAATAAACTAATGAGTGTAGATTCCCATATGTGCAGTTTCCCTATTCCTGAGATATATGTCAGCACACCTTGCCCTCCACCAAATCACAAGTGTTCTTCACCATTGTCCAGTGGGTTTCTCCAAAACTAGCTTCCTACCCTCTGTCATATTTCCTATTGATAACCTCAGTTCTAAGTGTCCAACTGTTGCTTTTGTTTAATCTGTTTCATTGTTTGTTGTTGTTTTTTATACCTGCACCACAGGTATCTTGATGTCTATGTTCTAGAATTCCCACATGCTAATCAAGTTTCAAAACTAGTCTGATTATAAGAGGTTGGGAAATAGACTTCAGCTGTTGATGAGAGACACTACAATAAAAGCTTTTTGGCCCTATTTAATCTACCACATTGTCTTATTCTTATAGAAATATTTTTGGAATAACCCTAATAATGGAGAAATAATTTTGTGAAAATAATAGGGCATGCTTCAATGAATTTGTCTAGAATAAATCATATGGTTCCATCTCTAAGCCTCTTACTGGTTGTAAACCATTTAGTCCATGATTCTTACCTCTTTACATTAATTTTGCTTCTTTTTGGTAAAGTTCCTGAGACAGACTTTTACAAAAGTCATATAGCATCTAAAGAGCAAATGATGGGACCATATCAATATTTCTCAGGCCAGAGGGACTCCAACAGACTTGTAGTTCTAAGTAATCCCAGAATATTATTATGTTACTGTATAAACTTTATTCAGAGTTTTATAAAGTAAACAAAATATGTTTTATATGTTTAGTGAGTTATGTGAAATAAGAAATTCTTTAAGACCAAATTTGTGATTACCAGAAGGAGAGAAAAGGGAGATGGGCAAATTGGGTTAAAGGGGTCAATTATACGGTAAAGGACAGAATTGGATTTTTAGTAGTATGGTCTATACAATTGTTTATTTATGCTGATGTACACCTGATATATAATGTAATGAAATATTAATACTTCCATTAAAATTATAGATAAAATTAAAAACAAATCAAAACATAACCAAAATCTTGACTATTAGAAAAAAATAGTGGTTAGCAGAAGGGCAGGGGAAAGGAGGATAAGTCTAAGATAAAAGAGGTCAATCTTATGAGGAAGTGGGTAAAATAAATTTTTAATGGTGAACTTAATGTAGTATATACAAATAATGATTGTTGATTTGTATTGCAATATAATATACACGCACTATATAACCAGTTACTTCATTAAAAAAAAAGCAATAAAGAGGCGAAAAGAAAAGTTCTCAATTTAGTTTTGTTTCTCAAGATGAATAAAATAAGTGTGTGCTTTGAGACAAATACCAGAAGTTGCCTTGCAAACTAAAATATCTCAGTTAACATGAGATATCATCTTAAGTGACTTAAGATTATTATCAGAATGATCTAAAATCAAATAGCCTTTCACTTAATAATATATCTTCATTTTAACATTAAATAAAAAGTAATTTTTTGTTTGGTTTATTGTCATTAATGAATGTACTGGTAGATATGCATAAAATCACTATATTTAAAACTATTATCAAATAAAAAAAACAGTTTTAAGAGTGTATGATCTAATGTGAGGTTACTTGGTCTGGGATCTGAGCTAAAAATTATTATTTTTATGATTTAAAGCAAGTTATTTTTACACCTTTGAGCTCAGATTGCTTGTCTGGAAAACTATTAACAATGACTACCACAACATAGAGGAGATTCATGGAATAAACCAGATAATATATTTAATCAAAGTGACTAGAATATAAGTAGTGATATTTTACCTCTTGTTTGCTTGTTATTATTATATTTGCATTATTAAATCTTGCTTTAAAGACAGTAGGTAAATTAACTCTGATAAGAATGTAGAGGAATCTCTAAAACTCTTATATAAAAAAAATTAAATTATATAGTAAGGAACACCCTCGTGGCTCAGGCAGCTAAGGTAGCTAAGGTGAAAGCCTTGTATATTTATGTGTGTGTACATGTGTACACATATTTACATGCACACACACACACACACATATATACTACATCCCATCGAAAAATTATGCAATGATTATAGTGTTAAACTAATTATGAAGACTAAGTGGTAGTACTTGGCAGGCAGTGCATTTCGGAATGATAATAGCATGCCTCAGGTGGCATTAAAGCATACCAAGCTGAAGGCTATCAATTTCACCACCTGAGAAGTGTTCTAATTAACCAAAAATTTCAGAGCCTAAAGTGGCTGCTCCATTACTGCCAATGAGAGAAACAGTGAGGTCCTTAGATTTATTAGTCTGCAAATTGCTGATTTATCAATTCCAAAACGCCAACTGTGTCTTCTATTTGTAAGTTGTTGTGTTTTTTCCCAGTATTTACTTTAAGACCAATTAATTATAGATGGACCTATATTAAGTAATGATAGAAATGCCTGGACATTAGGGACAGACTTTTCCTGCCTGGGAACCCAGCTCTGCATTTTTGCTTTGTGACCTTAGAAAATCAATTAAAACATATTTTTCTTTATATAAATTGAAGATGTCTATTGTCTTTATATATTTCGGTGAAGACATTAAATATGCCTAGAATAGTTTTGACATGTAATAATCACAAATGTTTGGTTGCTTCCACTTCTCCTTATCCCTTGCAATATGCCAAGGCATTTATTCAAATGAATGGTCTCATGTTAGGCAGCTGCATGTGTTAGTCTTATTTCATAAATTTGTTATGAAATACAGTTGTTCTATCTGCAGTAGTACCATGTTATTTATTCTGTTTAAAACATATGTTATTCTCAAATTCACATTTTTCTCTTAAATGTATTAATAGGTTAATGGTGTATTTATTAAGTACTAAGGAATTGATAGTGTTTGTTAGACAGGAAATTTATGTTCATCAGACAGAACCCTTTGTTTTTGTTAAAAAATACATTTTATTGAATAGAGCAGCTTAAATATGATTTCAGCTCTACTGATGCATCAAAAATGTTTACAGTGATAGAGTGGTACCTTAACTTCATTCCTATTTTCAATGATCCATACTATGAAACTATTTTATAGAAGAATATGCTTTAAAATGTTTCTAGGTCAGTAACTAAATTATTTCCTTTGAGGGGAAAGCAAAGTGCATTTACTTGTGCTAGGTTATTCGGTACAATGAAGTCAGTTTTATGAAATATTTCAAGTGTTCATTTCATGATAAGGAAAATATGGAAATGGTAATATTGAGTATAATCTTCAGAAATAAGTAAAAATGTAAACTTATATGTATGATCAGCATAGTTTTGGGATGAAATTATATATATGAGAATTTATATGAGCTCTTTGTTGTGATGATGTGTAGCTCTTGTCTACATTATTGGTTTTACTATATAATTTTGTTTGGCTACAGCATGAAGTTATGCATGAGTAACCATGTGAAAGCTATTCACTCTGACTTCTGGGCAGAATACAGATCATTTCGTTCCTTACTCTTGTGCTATTCTAAGAAGGAGATAGTAGTTTTGCTGCAGGTCAGGTTTAAAAAATCCAATAGCTTTGTTGGAGAATAATGTGTAGTGTCCTTTGTTCTTGTTGGTTGTGTGAGTGTGTGTGTGTTTTGGAAAGTCTGTTAAAATTCCACTCACAAGGTGGGATGGAGGTAAAGAAGAAACTTACTGCCTATAATAATATAATATGCATGCTAATCATAGATTTCACTGGAACTAACAATGTATGTTGTAAAACAAGTGTCTTGTAAAACATGATACCACACACTATCTTAATCACTATATCTAAAATGTGGCTCCAAAATGCGATGTGCTGATAGTTTAAAAATACACATTGAATTTCAAGGATCTAGTTAAAAAAAAAATTAAAATCTCAAATAAATTTCTGTGCTTATTATATATTGTCATAACATTTTGGACTAAATTGCATGTTTCATTCTGTTTCTATTTGCTTTTGTATTTAGCTTCCAGAAAATTTAATTATATATAACATATATAACAGAACCTATGTAATTTATATAACATAAACATACATATTTATATTACATATTCTCTATATATGTATGCATGCATAAACATGTTATTAAATAATAAAATTATTAACATACCTATTCTTTGAAAAATTTTATTTAAGGAATATTATATCATAACATACAGATTTAACGTGCATATAATTTTGAATAAATTTCTGCATATAATACTTTAGGTTTCTTTTTTTTGTTAAAAGAATATACAAGTAAAATTCTCTGGATAGTTCTTTAGGTTCCATATCTATGGGACTTCCATACATATGAAGTTCTTTATTTTTCCAGATAATCTATGTTATATCAATGTTATTGTTGAACCAAAAAAGAGGATATAGAAGGAAAGGAGTAAAGTTTTTCTCCTGTATGAAAGAATATTTCTTACATGTGAAATTAATGTTGCAGTTCCCACACATTTATATGAATAACATATTTAAATTATTATCAGAAAGTCTAAGGTCCAAGGATGTATTTCTTGATAGAGAATCATTCTTGTAAAAGATAAAAAGGACAAATCTGTTATCCAGCCTGATGGAATGTGTAAAGTACTTGTAGATTAACATACAATATCTAAACAGGCTTTGAGGAATCTTTAAAAAGGACCAAGCACTAGAACTCAGAAATTACCTATAAAAACATACCCATAAAGTGAAGATGGGAAGGTAAGTGTAATCTTCAGTAGTGGATCTGACAGTAGTGGAATCTGGGAGAAGGCTAAGAAGTCATCATCAAGATCGGAAATGACTCTAGTACCAATTCATCGTTTTAAAAATTTCTTTACTAAAAACATCAAACAAAAACAAAGAACCCATGAAATTCTGTATTTATTGTGCCATTCCAGCTGATCTATGCATTCAGGTAACCACAAATTGCTCTGGGAAAGAATAAAAAATAATTTCAACTAATACATTCAGACTAAATGACAGAATGAGTATAATATCTTTAGGGATGCCAAAATTTGCACTATTATCTACAACATCATTTCCAATGATTCTTTACAGACCTTCACTTCAAGAATTAGGATAAATTTCTCCAATCTTAGAACTTATCTTTATGATTTGCTTTGGTCTGTAAGAGTACAATGAATATTATACTGTGCCAATCCCAAGCCTAAACCTAAGAGGTTTTGCATGCTTTTCTTCTCTCTTTTGGACAATTGAACCACTATATGAACTAGCCAAAACTATCAGACTGGATGATAAAGTATGTCCTTTTAGTGCAGCCAACTTAACCAATCTGCCAGCTGAGCTTAATACCCAAGATGGCCCAGCTGAGGTCAATCCTGTGTGTCCAGTAGATCCACACGAGGGCTCCTGAGCAATATTAATTGATTATTGTCAGCTACGTGGTTTGGTGTAGCTGTTTAGCAATTATAGATGACTCAACAACCATTTTAATGAGATTAAAAAGTCACTAAATTATTTTAAAGCTACAGATTTGCAGTGAAAACGATGCCAGAAATAACTTTTGAGATGTCAGCAGGAAAAAATGGATTTGTGCAGTTAAAATATGAAAACATTAATATTAATAACGTAAGTCTAAATTAGGAGGATAGCAGTTATCTGATACAATGTGATTAAATATTTTGTGTTGTAGGAGGAGAATAGATTTGTTCATAACTTCAGGCTTAATGCCTTAAGATTTCAGTTAAAATTCCTAGAGTATAAATTAAATATACAGCAACTCACAATATTCCAAACACAAATTCAAATTATTAATGGAAAAATATGAAACTTACTTGAAGCTCCTAAAATAACTACTGAAGGATGAAGTACATATGTTCATTATTTTCATAGAGGATTACAAAATCATAAGTTCAAATTTAAATTTTTGATTGTTCTTAAATTTGCTTACAGGTTGATAACAATTCTAATACAAAATGATTGGGCAAACTAATTTTTTTTACATATAAATATTTTGTGCAATTTAAACGAACAGGAAAAGCTATGATCCTAAAACAGAAAAATCAGATGAGACCTTAATCTGAAATTATGAGAATTCTTTGAAAACAATAGTAATTAAGATATTGTGGTATTATGTAAAGAGAGATTCCCCCATTTAACCATATATTCTACAAGTTTAGGGACATTAAAAAGGTTAGAGCTGTCATTACAGGTAAGAAAGGGGAATATACTGTTTAAATATAGTGCAGTGTATAGGGAAAATGTTATTTTATAAGGAAAGACATAAAGGAATCATCTATGTATTATAACAAGTTGGTATAAATTTCAGATAAATTGTAATACAAATATAAAGATGAGGGACTGAGAAGCAAATGTTTAGAATAATGGGCACAGATATGAGTGATGGAAGAAAGATGGAATAGAGGAAATAGTGATTTTAAAGTTATTCTTTAACCTCTATATCTTAAACTGACTTGCTGTTAAATAGTCATATTATTATTAAAATTGCAAGGCTGCTTTGTTTTGAACTAATGTGTGAATACATTATATATAATATCTAGAATGGAGGCAAACAGACAGGAAAATACAGGAACTGTAAAAACTAGAAAGTTTAATCAGTTAGTCAAGAGATAAAGCAAAATAGTTCAAAATTTTAAGCTAAAATAGTAGTAACATCATGCAACTAGGAGACTGACTTAAAGTATGAATATCAAGTGTTAACAAGGATAAGGGATAAGGAACCTCTTTTGTTGTTGTATAAAACAGATAATATGAAATCTACCCCATTCATACATTTCAAGTTTACCATGCAGTATTATTAGCTATATGCATGTTATT
This sequence comes from Solenodon paradoxus, assembly GCA_004363575.1. Taxonomy (NCBI): domain Eukaryota; kingdom Metazoa; phylum Chordata; class Mammalia; order Eulipotyphla; family Solenodontidae; genus Solenodon; species Solenodon paradoxus. The sequence continues at coordinate 938,731 of RJWH01000307.1, forward strand.
GTACAGCATATCTCTAGCAATTTTTATCTTGCATAACTGAAAGTCTGTACTCACTTTAGGGCAGCTCCACATATCTTCATTCCCTCAGACTCTGACAATTATCATTCTTCTCTTTGCATCTATGAATTTGACTTTAGATACCTCATCTTTAATCCATTTGGTTTGATAAGATAAGGGTCCAATTGCATTATTTTATATATGGATATCTAGTTTTCCCAGCACTATTTGTTGAGTAGGTGAGTAGGTCATATTATTTCCATTACATATATTTGGCACCCTTGCTGAAGATCATTTGACTGCATATGCATGGGTGATCTCTCTTTTATGTTTTCTCATCCCTTGGTTTATATGTCTGTATTTATGCTGGTACCCTACTGTTTTGATTACTGTAGCTTTGCTTTTCTTTTTTTCTCCTTTTCGTAAAGGGAAGGTGCAGGCTGAAATGAAGGCGAGCAGAAGAAGGCAGACAGGAAGAAAGATGAGGAAGCACTTTAGTTATTCATCTTGGCTGCTCCCACTGGTCCCAGGACTTGAATCCACAACCTTAGGATATATGTGGACTGCATCCACCTGCTACTCCACCATACCATATTGTGTGTGTGTGTGTTTTTTTTTTTTTTTAATTAAGTTTATTTTGGCTATTTTGGGTCCTTTATGTTCCCATGAGAATTTTAGATTTTTTTTTTTTATCTCACACAAAATGGCATTGGCATTTTAAAGGTATAGTATTGAGTCAGTAGATAGACTTGAGTAAGATATTTTAATAATATGTCTTTCTGTCCATGAACAGAGAATGTTTTTCTATTGATTTCCATATCCTTTATTTCAGCATTGTTTTACGATTTTCATTCTACAAGTGCTCTACTTTCTTGTTTAAATTTATTTTTAAGTATTGTATTCTACTTTCTGATGTCATTGTTTTGGGGATTGTTTTCTTAAGTTCCTTTATGAATTGTTAATGTAGAGAAATATTCCTTCTTTTCTTATCTTGATTTGTGTCCTTCAGCTTTACTGACTTTATTAATTCTAACATATTTTGATTCAGAATTTTTATGGTTTTATATATAAAAGATCATTTTGTCTGTAGATAATTTTTATTTTTCCTTTCACATTTGTATAATTTTTTTTTCTTGCTTAATTGCTTTAACTAGGATATCTAGTACAATGTTGAGTAAAGGCGGTGAGAGTGAACATCCTTGCCTTGTTCCTGATCACAGTTTTCATTGAGTTTTCTGAGAGCTTTTCATATATGCCTTTTATTATCGTAAGGTAATTTTATTATTTTAAATTTGTTGAGACTTTCATTATGAAAGTGTTGAATTTGTCATTTATTTTTGTTTCTATGAGATGATCATATGACTTTAATCCTTTATTCCATCAGTGAGGTGTATCATTGATTTTCATGTGTTGAAGAATGTTTTCACCCCACTTGATAATGATATAGGATACATTTTCCCATTTTCCACCCTCTGGTGGAGGGTGTGGTATGAAATATAGATTGAGATACAGTGTGAAAAAAATCCTTACTTCCATCTTTACTTCATTTTTTATTTTCAGAGTTGAGATCATGCTGTACAATTTTGTTCTTTCTTTTTAGCATTCTGTCACAATAATTTCATACATCATTGAAATACTCTGTGTAAGCATTAAGCATCTTTAATATTAAACATAAATAAAATCTTTTTTGTTATTTATAGATTTAAGAACACTTGACCTGAAATCTTTTCTCTTAAAATTTAATTATTCAATACAATATTTTTAGTTGTAGGCAAAATATTATTTAGTAGATATCTATAAATTAGCTTGTATAATTGTTATGTTTTGATATTTTTTTGCATCTATATTAACTTGGGATATTGTTTTTTATTTTTCTTTCTTGTAATGTCTTTGACTGGCTGGTATCAGAGTAATGATGGTCTCATAAAATGAATTTCAAATTGCATTTTCGGGGAAGAGTTTAGGAAAGAGAAGCATTAATTCTTCTTTAAATGTTTGGTGGGATTTGGCAGTGAAGCCATGAGCTTCTTAGATTTTTATTGTTAGCAGGTTTTTGTTGCTGATTCAATCACCTTACTAGTAATAGGCTGTCACACTGTAGGGAGAGTTCTGATCAGTAAGTGCCACAGATTTTTCTACTGTCATCTCTGTGGCTGATTTTGTCCTTGTCTGCAGTGGAATATAGGAGTCTCTTGACTGGTTTCTAGATTTCTCATAAAGAGAATTGCCCTATGTGTTTAATCAGTGTCACTGCCAGGGGAAGAGATGCTGCGGCTTCCAATACTGATTATCTTGCTGATGTCACCCTGGAACACAGTGTTGGTTGAAGTCTAAATTTGTATTGTCCTTAATTAAAAAACAAAACCAAAAACAACTTGTTAGTAGTTACTAATGACAGGTATATTTGACTTGTGGTCCTATAATTCCAGTCATATATATATATGTACTCAAAATAAATGGACAAATATGTGTGAATGTATGTGTGTGTGTGTAATATTAAATGTAGAAGCACCATTCATAAGTGCCATAAATAGAATACAGTTAATAAATAAAATAATTGGTACATGTAGTGGAATGATATGTAATACTGTGTACTATGAAATATCTCTGTCTCAGATAAGATGTTGGATAAAATAAATTTATTAATATTAAATAAAAATTCAGAATAAGAAGGTTTTGGGTACTAGAACTTCATTATATTTGTTTCTATATGGGGGGAAATAGGTAATGCTGCCTAGGAGGGCATATGAAGAAGACTCTGGTCTCCGTCACATGCCTCCTATATAAAAAATATCTAATCTCTAATCTATATGTAAGTATAAAGGGATATTTTAGCTAATTTATTTGTTTAAATGTTTCTCAGTATTTTAAAATATGCACAGTATATATATATATGCATATATATGCACTCATGTGTATAGATAAATAAATTAGTATGAAAATCATGTTGTTCAAGAAAATTTGTAGGTTTAAGTTGTAATAGTACATTTGTTTCTTTAATTTTGAATTTATTTAGTTATAGGTGTTGGGTAGAATATTCTATAAATAAATATCTGATTTGGGAAGAAAACAGATTCAAAAGATAAAATATGCAAAATACAAGTATTTGATACATAAATACCATTTAATGAATCAGTACAGAACATCTCTTGTTTAGATTCTTAGAACTATTTCTGAAATCAAACACTTTGTAAGTATTCACAGAGAATATCAGAATCTTAGTTTTAATTTGAGAATTTTATTATGGAAGTGTTCAATTTATCATTTATATTTGTTTCTATGAGATGATTGTATGACTTTTATCTTTTGTTCTGTCAGTGTGATGTATTGATTTATTTTCATGTGTTGAACAATACTTTCTTCTCACTTGATAATGATATGGTACATTTCCCCTTAGTATTCTTTTTTCTTAGTATTCTTCAAATTCAGTTTCTATATGCTAAATTTCAAGATTTTCTTCAGGAATCTACTCAAATAAAAGCTACTCCAGACTTCATCAGATTAGTTAATAATTTTATCCTTTATAATCGCCAAAGACTTTGTACTATTAGACTTTGTACATTAGACTATAATGAGATGTGTGCAATGGTTAATAATTGCAATTTCTCAGTAATTATCTTTTGTATACTCTGCTATCGAACTTGTTTCCAATTACTAAATTGTTAAAAAGGTCTTTCTCCTCTGCTTATTGTGACCTCTACCATCAGTCTTTTAATTTCAAGTGCATAGCCTACCACCTAATACAGAGCTGAGTATTAAACAAATGCTTCCTTGAAAAATAAATGATTTGAAAATGTGCTTATAGAGTGACAAAAGAAGAAATACAGAGAAAATACATCACTTATGTTAAATGGCTTCCTACTTTGCAAAGACAAATGACGGAAAAAATATGGTAAAGATGTGCTTTCTATAAGGATAACAATACATTGGAAAAAATGCTTTTTCAAGAAAAGAAAATGAAGTTTAAATTCTTTAAGAATGCAAGATAAAATAATCCGACTTCTGTACTACTTCAAATCAATTTAGTTCTGTAAAATTCAATTGTTTTGCTCACTGTGTATATCACATTGTGCTAGTGTGATATTTTCAAAGGTGAATTAGATGTATGTTTTAAAGTGTCTCCTAGCTATAGAGATAAAACATGAAAAAGCAAAAAAAAATGAAAAATTATAAATGAAAACAAAGTACATTATTCATTTATTCATCTATTCACTGGAACAGAGAAGTTGATTAGGGAATACAAAGTAAATCAGCAATAGACATTTCCCATAAGTGACATTTTGCTAAATCTTTTGCTAGTTCCTTAAGTGAAGTAGGTTAGAGTGTAATATCGAATGTAATGATATACACATCTATGTATAAATATATATATGCTATGTATATTTGCATATACAGTGTATGTGTGTGTGTATATATATATATTATGACTCCATCCATCTCTGTCATAGATCATCAGTAATTGCCTTCTAATGATCATTATTATATGAACTCTGCGCATACAGATGCAAATGCCTTTTGGGGAAGGCTATGTATTACTTAAGTAATAGGAATAAATATATCTCAACTGGGAAATCAGTATCTCAGTAACTGGAAATCATTGTGTTTCTTTAAATTTAAATCCTGGGAAGCAATTCTTCTTATTACTTCTAATGAAAATAACTTAATGCCCAATTTAGGCAAATGACTTCTGCTCAGATAAGAAATAAATAGTGTAACTTCCACCCAGGTAATTCCATTAAGAATCAGAAAAACTGTCATCAAGGAATTCACCATAATGTACAGATGCTATAGCCATCTGATTAGAGCAGCTGAAATGATTTCTCTAAGCTAGTCACTGCTTTCAGGTTATTTTTGTTATCCCTAAATTCTCTTCCAAAGTGATATAAATTAATCTGTCCTGCTACTAACTTTACCTCTTCCTAATTTACGAATCTCCAGTGCTTTACAGTTAGGATTGTATTTATGATTAGAAAGTAGATACACTTTCTGCCGAATCTTCGATAGCAAATGAAGTCCTGAAAGATAAAACAAGCGCATATCTTAACTTGCCCAGGAAAGTTTTGGTGTATACTTGTTAACCTGATATATGTACTAATAACACTCCTTTTTAATCTCCACAGTATCTCAGTTTGGTTGAATAAATTATATGGTCACAATATTTATAGACCTACTAGTCACTTCAAGGCTTCTGAACCTTGTTTTGAAGTGGTGAGAAAGGTTTCATGATTTGTCTGTCATAGGCATCTTTTTTCATCTAATTCCAGAGATTTCACTCAAAATATTTTTACATATTGTTACACTAGTGGTATTTCTAATCAAAATCTGATCATGTCATTCTTATGCAAATAAAGTATAAAAGTTCTACATAACCCACAGGATAAACATCAAATTCTGATCTTTGCATATAAATATTAAATCATCTGATAACATCCAAATATTTCTTGTTCGATTGCTAATATTTCTGCAACACCAAACTTCAGACATGTTAATTTTTTTGTTATTTGTCAGACATACATTTTTCTCATGCTGCTGTGAATTTACTCCTGTCAATCCCTCTTTCTAGAATTGACTTAAGTTTGCATTTATCAAAATTCTTTCTCATTCTCATCCTTTAAAGCTTAGTTGTAAGATCACCTTTTTGTCTTAAAACAGAAATCTCCTCCTTAGTATTGTGGTATCATGTACCAAATTCTAAATCTAATATTATCAATCAATTTGAAATGTATACTTTCTTCATTCTACACTGAGCTACTGTATTATTAATATCTTACTTTTCCAGAATTCACTATTACATCTGACATATCAAATGCTTAATAAATAGATCCAGAAATGAAAATTGCTTTCTCTATTCTATATAGCAACCATAATCAGCTAATAAGTACAACCATACAAATGGTGACTATGCATCTATAACTTAGGAATTGTTTCAGTGATTTTAGTTAAAGTGAAATAAAACCAATATAAACCAAAGAAAGTTGGTTTTATCATTGTTCCCTTATCTTTCTGATGATGGTAATTTTAGTCCATTATGTTACAGTTTATCAAAATTATACATTAAATTATTTTGGGCAAAATATTTTAATCAATAAGGTGTCTTTAAAATGTGTGAAATAAATTTTCCCTTTGCTATATACTCTGTAATCAAAGAATGAAGAATGGATCATTATTTGCAAAATTTGCAAATAATGCAAATATCATTGAAGTTATTCCTCAAGGAGAGGCTGTGATCAGTTTAAACATGAGCAATGGACATCAGTAGGAAACTTAGAAAAGTAATGTTAAGTCCAAAAATTTATTTAAAGTTATGAACAACTTTACTAGATGTTGCATAAAAACAGATTATCAGAAACTCAAATAAGTGCCATTTGATGTCTACTAAACTTTTAAAATTATAAACCAGTAGTGAAAACTTACTGTGGTAGAACTTACAACTGTTGGTGGTTGGAAAAATTGGCACAAAATCCTTTGAAATATTATGGTAATAAATTTCAATAATCAGAAGTTTTTATAATTATTTTCAAAAATATACCTTTGAAAATTTCTTTAAAAAATACAGTACATAGTGAAACTTAAAATGCAAAGATGCTCTTTAATATGTTATGTATAAAGTCTATTTTATCAAAATAGTGTTATAAGAGACTATTGATTTAGAGAACAAATTGTATAGAATGTAAGAAATTCATTATACTATTAAGACTATTTTGACTTTGGAGGTTGAAAAAAAAATTTCAGACCAATAATTTAGGCATGTGTTTTACATTAATTTACCTTAAAATAAGTAGATTAATATTCTGTAGCTATAACACATTGCCATACATTTAGTGACGAAAACAGGTTATTATTTTATATTACAGCTCTAGAGATCTGAATACCAGTGAGTCTTAAACTCCTTGATGTTAGCCCATTCATTTTCTGACACAATTTTTGTTGGCAAGGCTTGTAAAGTAATTGCGTGTGACAGTAATAGTAGAGAGATTGGACCTTAAGTAGTGATTTCAAAAATTTCTTTCTGAGCTGACAACTTTGAAATCTGATAAAATATCAGGAGCCTGCCAGGCTGAAGAGGAGGGAAATGACTTCCAAGTAGAGGGAACCAGAGAACAGGATGACTAATGACTTGAGGTGAAAAAGTGCATAATGGCCCAAGAATCTATTGCAGTGTAGTTTGGCAGAATATAGAGAACGCTAGCCACCACTGACCACTTTAGTCCATGACTTAAGTACTAGTTGAGGAGTATAGTGCTGAACTTAGAATATTTCAGTAGTTCAGCTGTCCAATATTCTACTTATAGAGGCTTTTACCTTATAATATATATATCTATTTACCCATATATATGCATGTGTATGTATATATGTGTGTGTGTGTGCATATATATATATATATATAAACCTCTATATAAATATCATATGTATGACCCAGCGCAATATATTTCATCCCATTGTTATAGACCATTAGAAGGTAATTGATTCAATTTATTTGTTGCAGATTCCATGGGTATATAAAATATGTTTTATTAGAAAATAGACATCATAATTGTTTAGAGTTGATTTGGTGTTGGAGCTCTCCTTCCTTGTTCATTCTTGGCATACACCTCATACCTGTACCTTTTATCTGTAGCTCCTACCTGTACTCATACCTGTAGCGTTAGGAGAGATAAATTTACTTTAATTTATATTTGACTATAATTGTCTGAAAGAGATTCTGAATGTTACACTCTTCCTGAATTTTAAAAAGTACCCATACCTGAAGAAGAACAATAAGTACTCTTGAGAGGTCCTCACACAACCCTTAGCTGATTACTTGACTTGGAGTTTGAGGCAGCTGTACAGGCAAATAGTTTTGTATCTGAATATGGATTTTTAAGAAACTACATAGTTTTTGTAAATAAACCTGAAGAAATACTACACCTGTGCTTTCAGAATGTTGTGACTATTTTTAGATGACAGTTCTTTTTTGATTGAAATATATAATTACAAACTTGTTTTGTAACAGATTATATTCTTGGCATTGTCCCACATCTTGAGAAGCATAGACTCTCAAATGAAGTGTTCAGCAGTTCTGAATGTAATAATGACAGGAAAGAAGCATCACAAAATTTAGATTAGTAACATAATGTGGTAAAAAATATTGCTATAAACAGAGTAATATAATGCAGATTTGTAGTCTTATGACTTTGTTAAACTAATACTTTTTAAGTAGAGCCCCATGGTGTGGAATACTGAGTAGTGGTTTTACAAATTATCTCAAGGGAAATAGAGGAATTTATTATAGGCAGAAAGAGTTACGGACTTTGGGGATTTATTAACATTCACAGGTAGGTAAACTAAGGAGAGCAGAGTTTTGGTGAACTCCAAAGAAACATACAGGAAAAGGCCTTGGAAAGAGGGAAAGAGTTTATTCAAACAGATCATTATGGGGAGTCATACATATGAACTTACATTCATATGTGACTCCACAGATTATTGTCTAGGATATGTATTTGCAGAGGGGCCTAGGTTCACTTTCAAGTCCTTGCAGGCCACTTGGCCACAGAAAATGGGTGCTATAGCAGCAATATTGTAATAGGAAGGAGCATGGAAGAAGATTATTCTACAGAATCTAGTCCTGCTGACACCTTGATTTCAGCCTTATGTGAGAAACGTAGGCAGAGAATCTAGTCAACCTTGTTTGTATTTCTGAAATGATGTGCTATAAGATAATAAATGGGGTTTGTTCTAAATACCTGAAGTACGGTAATTTGTCATGAGTAAGTAGACAACTAACATATCTTTAGTCAAGTTCTACTAGTATTAAAGTTTCTCAGTTTATCTGTACTTATTTTTGGTTGTATTTTCAAGTTTTTATTTCAAATGTTCTATTTTTCCTTTTTTTTT